>OW240917.1:13067772-13348286 GCA_933207985.1 Pelobates cultripes
AAGTTGGGTAAAAAGTGTGTTTTAAAATGTATTGATAATTGGGTTACTTCTCAGGCTAAGGGGAGGAGATGTGTGGGATGTAACCATTGTGTGATTATGTAATGTATAATTGTCTGTGGGCGTCTCCCTTGCAGGGGAGAATTGCATAAAAGCAGAGTATGTGCCATTACAGGTTCAGATCATCTTGTACCTTCATGCAGTTTCGGGTCATGTTTGAGGGATTGGAGAAACTACACTCTGGGGATTGCTATAATCACTATACTCACCAGGGTATAATCACTAAGCTCTGCTAAGAGCTTGTTACTGTTCCTGCTCTCTGGAATTTGGAGAGGTCGACCTACTGGAAGCTGGACCCTGGTCTTGGGTCCAGCGTGGGTGGAGACGGCGAGACCCCAACCAAGCTGCGGCGGTTCGTGGGGTCTGCAGTGGTTATGGTGTCGGGCAGAGTGCTTGGAGTCCTCGGAAAGCACTAGGAGCATCCGTCGGCGGAAGGTACCCGGTCGGGGTGCCAGCGGTTCCGTCACAGTGGTGGCAGCGGTGGGATGGCGTCCTAGTGCGAGGAGAAGAAGTGCAGAGGCACCGGTAACGTTTGGAATTACAATTTGAGGGCAACGCTAGTATTCGTACAGCGCCCCTGGTCACAGCAAACATGACCTATCGCTTTGAGGGTGCCGCTTACAGGGAGGAGGCAAAGAGGCTGTTAACCAGGTATGGCCCAGATCCCTCATTAGAGACGATCCTGGCAACCATGCGCAAGTTGGATGAGGAGAATCGAGCGGCATGGGAATTTGAGCTCCGATTGCGGAGATTGGGGCTGTGGCCAATTGATCTCTCTCCCCAGTGGCAGAAAGCATCCCAGAGAGAGGAGATTGTCGATCCCTCGTCCCTGCAACAACCATCATCACTGGGAGTTGAGACTAGCTCTGACTCCCCAGCGGCAGTGTGTTGTCAAGGGAGAAGAGACAACCGGTCTCTCTCCCAGCGGCAGACAGCATCCCAGGGAGAGGAGATTGTCGGTCCCTCGTCCCTGCAACAACCATCATCACTGGGAGTTGAGACAGTCAGTCTGACTCCCCAGCGGCAGTGTGTTGACAAGGGAGAAGAGACAACCGGTCTCTCTCCCCAGCGGCAGTGCAAGTTACAGGGAGCCGAAGGTGTCGTCCTTCCTCCACAGCGGCAGTGTGAATTACAGGGAGCCGAAGGTGTCGCCCTTCCTCCCCAGCGGCAGTGTGAATTCCAGGGGGCCGAAGGTGTCGTCCATCCCCCCCAGCAGCAGTGTGTCTGAATGCTTTTCAGCCGCTTCTAATCTTAAGCATCATTTGAGGAGCCATACAGGAGAGAAACCTTATTTTTGTTCTGATTGTGGGAAATATTTCTCTCAAAGAGGCCACTTTTATATTCAATCTATAACAGTGAAAAAAGTTTTTTGTTTTTAAATGCAAGCTATTGTGACACCAGTGAGTGAGTGGTGGCACTGACTGGGCAAATGGGCACAGTATCCACTGTGAGCCTGACACAGAAGCTGGCAGCAGTGGCAGACAACTAACTGCAATTACATTACACAGAAAAAAAAAAAGCAGACTGATATTCTAGCCCTAAAAAGGGCTTTTTGGGGTGCTGTCTTTACAGCAGAGATCAGATGAGTCCTTCAGGACTGTAGTGGACACTGTATACCCTAACCTAACTATGCATTTCCCTATTTAATCAACAGCAGCTACACTTTCCCTCCTATCACTAAGCATGCAGCTTGAGAATGAATCTAAAATAGATGCTGTCCAATAGGTGGGAGGGTCTGCTAGGGAGGGTATGCTGCTAATAATTCTGGAATGTGTCTGCTGACTGTAAGGTACAGGGTCAAAGTTTACTCAATGATGACGAATAGGGGGCAGAATCGAACCGCGCATGTGTTCGCCATCCGCGGCGGACGCGAACACGCTATGTTTGCCGGGAACTGTTCGGTGCATCACTAGTGACCAGAGATATTATTGTCCACTCTCTGCACTTTTCCCCCACCAAGGAGGAACAAAAGAAAAAGAAAGGCTAGGTAACAGTTGGTACACAACTAAAGTGTGAATGTTGTTAACGAAATGTGAATGTTGTGATTGTGGTTAAGTGAAAACAACACAAGCACCACTTACGCAAATCCCACCACCAAACCACACACCACAACCTCTCAGATCTGAAAATCCATTATGGGTGACAGGGACACAACCCACGGGGACAGTCACACTGTGTAAAATAGGAATTACCATCCACAACACCCCTGAAACAACATGAAAGGACAAGAGCAAGCTAACCCCCAGGTACCCCCGCTAGGCTAAGACACACCAACCAATCCCCGACAAGAGGTCATCACACCGGAGAAGTCGAGATAACGATGACGCAAGGATACACTCCAGACGCACCCACATAAGACCACTACAGACAAGAACACGAACACACAAACCCATTAGCACAAGAGAAAATAAATACCCACCCCACTCTCAAAGATTGTGGTTGGAACATAAAACTAACACCACATAGGCATCAACAAGGCACACACTCATAAGCACATCCTAACCAGGCACCTGGCCACAGAACAAACAACAACACATAATAACGATAACGCTATCATTGCAGACAAATGGAAGCCCAGCTCCCAGATGGCATGTGCTCCAGGGCGACCCTCCGGGATACCCCACAGCTGGTATCAAAGGACCGGACAAGAAATTACACAGAAGGTAAAAGTCAACCTGCTCGGAGCTGACGGGAGGTAGGGCCTTCCTGACAATTCCAACCTACAATCTACACCCCCTCCACAGTAACCCCTAACCAGACACCCACTCCTGCCTCTACTGCTTAAATAGCGGCTACCCAAGAGGGACCAGGTTCGGGACCGCGCCAAACGCGGACAAACACACCCCGTCAATCTCCGCCTCCACCAGCCCTAGCAACCTCGGTATCAGATAAGGAAAACCAAGACCCACCATCCCCTCCTCCACGAGACCTCAAATATGCACAACAGACCCCTGTGGCCAAAGGGCATTGTCCACTCTTAAAGACCACTGAACACCGGCCAACCACTACATAACCAAACCTTCCACCCCCAACCCACCCAGATCCCCCCTCTTAACGTCCCCCCAAACAGCACCACACACACGGTCTGGTGTATGGCCACGACACACCCAAGACACCCGCTAAGTCGACACACATAGAGAGTTACACTTGGACATCATGGGCACCAATTTAAAGTGCATATCCATTAATTGCAAGGGCTTAAATAACCCGGCGAAGAGACACAGTCTAATGAGATGGGCGAACCGCTCAGGTGTGGACATAATATTGCTTCAAGAAACCCACTTCACTCAGGCTAAACCCTTCCCCCTCACCAGTCAATATTATCGCGAATGCCACACCGGAAACTCCCCAAATAACAAACAAAAAGGAGTAACCATACTGATGCAGAAAACCTGCCCACTCAACATAAAACAAATCATAAAAGACCCTCAAGGAAGATTTAGCACAATTACAGGACAGGCAGGACACAACCAATACGCTATCACATCGCTGTACGCCCCGAATACCCCGGACAAAACGTTCTGGGACGTATTTCACGCCCACATAGCTCTGACTCCAGGCCATCATAATATCATAGAGGGAGACTGCAATGCCACAATGTCGCCAACAAAAGACAGTGCCCAAACTCACACAACCAAAATAGACAAGCTATTGCAAGACTTTGTGTTGCGCCAAAAACTGGTAGATATCTGGCGACTGCTCCACCCGACCACCCGAGACTTTACATTCTATTTCCACCCACACAAATCGTACTCACGAATTGACCTTTTCCTGATCTCCCCCTCCCTCACACAAACGGTCCAAACAGCCACTATAGGAAACATTACATGTTTGGACCACGCCGACATCGGAATATCTGTCAGGGTCCTGGACGTGGCCCGTCCATGGTCCTGGAAACTAAACCCAACCCTACTGCACAACCCCATAATGAAAGAAGCTATACAAAAAGAACTGACAGAATACTTTACTCTAAATACGCCCTCAACGCCCTCACCAGGTATACTGTGGGCAGCCCACAAAGCAGTTCTAAGGGGCAAACTAACAAAAAGGCCCAACTAGCTGAACTAGCGGATTCCCTGACAAGCCTCAGGACCCTGGAAACCAAGCACAAACAGAACCCTACACAAGATATCCTCAATAAAATGATGGACTGCCGCAAAAAAATCAAAGAATTCATGACCAGAGACTTGGCAAAAGCAATGCAATGGACAAAACAAACCTACTATGAAAAATCAAACAAAGCCGACACTCTATTAGCCTGAAAATTAAAATGTAGAAGCGACCAAAAACGTATAGCCACCATACAAATACAAGATGGTAACACACACACTCCCTCCCAGCTAAAATCGGCAAGGTCTTCCAAACATACTTTACCACACTATACGACCATAGTCCCAGCACATGACAACACAAGCTATAGAGGCATATCTACAGAATATATCCCTGCCAGTCCTAAAGGTAGCAGCTATCACCAAAATAAGCGAACCAGTCACTATCGAGGAAATCGCCAAAGCCATCAAAAACACTAAACCCATCAGAGGTAGAAAACTGGTCTTGGAGTAGCTGTAGATTGGATATGCTCGCATAGATTACTGTGTCATCTGCGAACATGTGTACATTTGAGTATTGGCAGACATTAGGCATATCATTTATAAATAAAGTAAATAGTAGGGGGCCGAGAATGGAACCCTGGGGAACACCACACGTGACTGGGAGAGGGAGGGAGTCGCTGTCAGAAATTGACACATATTGCGAGCGGTCTGATACATACAATCGAAACCAGGTTATCGAACGATCACCAATACCTGAGTTTTTGAGTTTGTGCAGTAGAATGTCGTGGTCTACTGTGTCAAAGGCCTTAGCAAAATCAAGGAAAATAGCTCCAGTTAGGGCTCCTTGTTCCATGCCAGTTTGGATGTCATTGCAAACTTTTAAGAGGGCAGTTGTAGTGGAGTGATTCTGGCGAAAGCCTGATTGATCAGGGGTCAGATAGTTTAATTGTTGGTAGTACTCACAAAGTTGCATATAGACACATTTTTCTAAGATTTTTGACAATACCCGGAGCAATGATATTGGGCGATAGTTGTGTCACCACTTTTATGGATAGGCACTACTCTCGCAGTCTTCCAAAGTTTGGGTATGTATCCAGACACCAAGGACTCATTAATTAGAATTGATACGGGTTTAGCAATTCCCGGTGCACTGAGCTTCAACAGCATTGCTGGGATCTGATCAGGTCCGGACTGGTTTTTCATTTTTAGATTATTAAGATGTTTTTTAATGACACTAATAGGTACAGGTCTAAAATTAAACTTGTCTATATTGGGTCTTTTTCATTTATTAGCTTGGCAATCAGGGCAGTAGAGCATCCAACAAAATAATTGTTAAAGGCATTTGCTACATCTAAGGGAAGTTGCAGGGTTTGGTTACCCACTTTGACAGTGGAGGGTTGGGAGTGGATTGGGGGAGTTTGTAGTTTATTTATGACTTTCCGAAAGTTTCTAGGGTTTGAGATGTTATTGTTCAGATTTTGCATAGAAATATTGGGCCTTTGCCAATTTTGTCTGTTTCGTGCATATATTTCGCCATTGTCTATATGCACAGTGATCATTCATACAGCCAGTACGCTTAAACTTTGACCACAAAGAATCCCGAAACTGGTACATTTGGATGAGGTCAGCTGTGATCCAGTTCATATGTGCTCCTTTTACCCTCACCTTACGCAGTGGGACATGCAAATTCCAAATTTGTAGGAGTTCAGACTGAAAGAATTCAACAGCACAGTCTAGATCAATAGATCAATAGATCAATAGGTATAATACACTGAGGCTAGCCCCACTGGGCACATTAGTAGGGACATTCAGCAACAGTATGTCTCGTATAGGCTTAAGTGCTCCAGGGGGTAGCCCCCTCTAGGGGTTTATGTCAGTAATTTTATCTTAGCTCTATTGCGGATAGTGAGTGGGGGTAAGACGGAGCAAGTTTTGGTAGTAGCAACTCTAATATGTGGTTGCACATCATGCAGGTACGTTTGCATAAGGCTGTAGTTATATAACAAGTATAGTATAACCGCAGTGCTGTTTACACTGGTAACTAAGCACCCCCCCATTTGGGTCGGTTGTTGCTAACATAGTGAGGTGTGTGCAGAGTCAGAACGGGAGTGCATCCCTCTCCATTGTACTAGAGAGGAACTAGAGTCTTCGTGCTAGAGCACCACCTATGTGGAAAAAGTACACCTAGGGCATCTGTGTGGACCTATGTGGCATGGTCGTGTGGGAACCCATGTGTGGGCGGAGGCAAGGTTAACTTTAGAGAGAACATAAAATATTAAATACATTTCGGTAAGTGAGGCAGGTAATTCAGCATGCAATTAACTAAAGTCCATTTATGTTTTTACACATTGAAATTTGACAAAGTAATTTTTTAGGCTTAGCCAATAAGTTGGTAGAGGCGAAGGCAGGGCAGGCCATGGTCAGAAATCTAGGAAAATCAAACAAACTGACAAAGTCCCATAGAAAGTGATGTAATTCAAGTTCAGCTTTGTATGGTAGACTTTCAAACAGTCTGTTATGCAAAGGGAAGTTTGAGATGGGCAGGTAGGGCAATAATAACTGGAGTCCTTTCAGACTCAGTTTTTTTTTTTTTGTAGCAAACAAAGCTCTTTCTTTAGGGGGTCTTTTTAGAGGGTGGGGAGGAGAGAGGGGGTTCAGGAAGGGAAGTGTTTGCCACAATGTCTTTGGAGATCTCTTGATTCCAAAGTGGGATTAGGGCTGGGTAAATAATATATGAGATTTAACATAAAAAACAGAAAAAGGTAGGGATTACCTAAGGCTTTTATATTTATAGAGGACATAAGCATTGCAAATTGCAATCTGGCTCAGATAGATTGCAATTTTCTTGTACTGGGTCCTACTTTTTTCAATTCACCAGATAGGACTGTATGGATTGGTCAACCAAGTTTACTCCCCCCATATACTAGCTGTAGTATACAATGCACTTTGAGTTTTCCAGATGCCCAGTTCTACCTCTCACAGACACTGGCACCTTAATTTTTGTTTTGCATTGTAGACAGTATGTATACATCTTTTCTATCTGCCAAACGAAGGGCAAGCACATGTTAGGGTTTCAAAACAAAATACATTTTTAAATAATTGGTATAATAGTTATCAACCCGTAGCTTGTAACCCTTATTTAACAAGGAGTGGATTAGATCCCACACAATCTTGCCACATTTACCTACAGAATAAGGGCATCCTGGTGGGTCAAGATGGCTTTTCTTCCCTTGATAAATGTGAAATGCCCCTGTGTAACCAGTACAGGGTTTGCATAATTTATATAATTTGACGCCATATCAGGACCGCTTAGTTGGTATAAATTGCTTAAAAATCAGTCTACATTTGAATTTCATTAGGGACTCATCAATTGAAATGTTTTGATCGGGGACATCATTTTCAGAAAATTTGTCTGACACGAGTTGGATAAAGGGTCGAATTTTATAGAGCCTGGCAAACAATGGGTTGTTTCAAGGCGGACACTGCGTGTGGTCATTGAAATGAAGCAATCACCGCAGTTGCAAGTAGCGATTTTGGTGCTTGTGCCAGTAGGACCGTATACTGGGCTTTTTTTTTTTTTTACTATACCCATCACTAGGGTTAAAGCTCCAAACAGATTTGGATTTTATTATACTATGACCACGGATGTGCAGAGAGATACTGCCTGCAAAAAAAATATGTTTGCTAAGACATGAGTTCAAATATGCGGTCCAACATAAAGAGCTCAAAAATGTTTCTCATACTCTGTAGTGAAGCAGGGTGTAACAGTGAATGGTCATATTTCTGGGGCCATCATGTTTGGGGGCACCCAGTTTCCGTCTGGCATTGGCTTTTCTGAGCATCCTCTTCTAGGTGGTGGGGCACCATCACTTGAGGACTCACTCAGAGGCTCAATGTCAGAGGCAGTGATCGTTAAAATAAATTAGGTGCAGACACTCAGGATTGCTGCAGGAAAGCAGGTTTATTGAAACAAAAATTGCAAGCTTGATAAAGGCCTCTGTGTAGGCTGGAATGTTTCAGTTTTTGTTTCAATAGACCTGCCTACCTGCAGCAATCCTGAGTGCATGGGCCTAATTTACTTTATCTACTAAACTGGGGCTTGCCAACTCTAACCCTGATAAGTACTTGGAATCCTAAGTGTGAGTGCAGTATTCTCTATTTGTGAATTACTAGAGGAAGTGATAGTGTTACTGTCTTGCAGAGTGTCAGTGTCAGCGAATGGCGTACGCCTCCTCTGCTGAATAGCGATGTGCCATTCCAGGGGGACTAATAACTTCAATAAAAGCTAATAGGGTAATAACTTAATTTCCTACCTGCCTAACACCCACTAACCACCCTCCAATTCACACTATTACCCACAAAAACCACAAAAAAAACACAAAAACCCTTGAAAAAAAAAATAAAAATTCTGATCACAATATTCAAAATCCTCTCAAAAAGACACATTGGAGGGCAAAACAAATTGAGAAACTGAGTAAGTTCCCAAGATAATCCTATTGATAATTCTATGAGGTTGATCACCACCTTTGACTTTGTTGTGAACCAAGTGAATGATTGTATGAAATAGTTTTGGCCCATTTGATTTAAACCAAACACAAAATGGATCAGACTGAATGGAGCTCAGATGGTATAACCATTTTTTTGTTTGGGAGGGGAGCTTTAACAAACATAACAATTGCTAATATGGTTATTTTCAATTACTTTTGACCTTCAAGAAAGAGAAAAACTGTTTTATGTGACTATGACTGTGATAAGGAATGGACAAGGTTATTGAAGGGGACATGGGTACGGGAGAATATCCATAATATTTAAAGACTTTTCAAACGTTTATCTACAAAAATTCTTATAGGCTACAACAGTGACTTCTGTAGATACATCATTTCATTTTTTTTTTTTTTTTAAGAGATTGAACTAGATAAATGAAATAAAGGCTTTTGTTTGAAATGTTGCAAGAATTCTGAAATAATCACTTTTAACCTATTTATATCTTTTTAATATGGATGAATAAATTAAACCTATACATTGTGTACATTCACATAATGCACATTTTACACCTTTTTAGTTTTATAGGGAATTCAAAATTGTTCTATAAATTATATTTTGTACTAAGTTTTCATCCTTTGTTTCAAATGAAACTTTTGCTTTTAAAAGAAAGGGTTGTCAGTGAATGGGTTAATTTTGTAGACCACTTCACATAGGATCAGTGATTGTAGACTATTTTATATTACATGTATCATTACCATTAATACAAAATTAATACTTAAAGGCATTCTGCATATTGTAATATTTATTTTTTAATAATTTATTTCAAATCATATTTTATTTCCTAATGTCAGTGAGAATCAATATGTCTGCAGCATTGTCAGTTCTAAGTTTCTATCTTTGCTGAAGTGTAACAGTCTGTCTCCTGTGTATAACATTGAGTCATACAGTTTATTCTGTCTCAGTGGATTCAGACAGAAATCATTCTATTAGATTCTAGTTCTGTTCATCCTCCCGTCCCTCCTCCCGCACCTGTCCCACGGTTACACACGTACATCTATCAATAACCACGGCTCTCGGGGAAGCCGTAATTACAGAGCACGGACCATGAGATCATTGGAATAATGCTCACAGAGAAATCACATGAAGAAAATAACCATGTACGTTCCTATAGCAGAGAAAAGATCAAAGCTTCACCGCTTTCCCTCAGGGAATGGAGACTGAACTTTGCTGTTAACCGTCTGTTCATCACGGCCAACGTGAAGCTCTTTACACTGAATGAAAACTGTTCATGTTACACTGTGTTTAGCATCTAATCATTATCCTTTTACATTTTATGAATTAGAAGGGACTTTCTAAAATGTAATAAACTACACCATAACAGACTGATTTATACCAATCTGTGGAATAAAATACGAATTTAAATAGTCTTGATGTAATAAAGCACTTTATGAGTCCATGAGTTAAGAGTACATTTTATTTTTTGGTTTAATATATCATGGCATAATAGTGCAAATAAAAGAGTTGTGCCAACCATATACAGAATTTTAATAAAACACAGGTTTTACGTGAAGTAGATCTAGCTGAAATGGTTCCCCACCCCCGATAAAAAAATTATAAAAAATAAATCAAAAAACTAACCTGCACCCCAAACTTCTCTAATGACATCAGTCCCCCTCACAGCAGGTCATGGAACATCCTGGATGATGAGCTGAGGAAAAAACTTGCTACCATTTGTTGCTTCCCGCTAGCATATTATATGTGCTGATAACAGATGCCCAATATTTACAGAATTACCGTTACCCAGCCTGATCTCTTATCCAAGGGTGGCTAATGAAGTGGCCAGAGATGAAGTTACACTTCCTAAATATGTGCAAAACTTTATACTGACTTCAAGCACCATGACCACTTCAAAACAGTAAAGCGGTCTTGGTGCTTTGAATAACCATTTAATGTAATTTTAGAGCTTTTCTTAATTATTATGAAGTAGTTGTATTTTGTGTATGCCTAATATGATCAGTTTCCTGTTAGCAGTCTGGCCCTTACATTTGGCTTATGGTCTGCTCACGGTTCGGATGTGAAGTCATTGGGAAATGGAAACCTGCTCTAGCTGTAGGTCAATTATTGCAGAGGTCAAAGCTTTCCAGCATCTGGTGCCTAAACAAAATATCCTCAAAGGGACAATGTATATTCTAAATGTGCCATATACTATTGAAGCGGTTGTAGTGCCAGGAGTCCCCTGGTGCCATCCTTCTCTTTAGTGATAAAATCTTGATAGCCACCTACAACTGTGTTATCCTTTTTATGTGATTCTCAGTTTTATTATACATATATATTAAATATTTAGCAATTTACATCACAATCCAGTCCAGACACAATCAGTGTGCTTACTGCAGTGAAGAAGAGATGTAGAAACATTGGGGGTTTTCTATAAAAATAGTCTGTTCTGAAAACTGGTGGAAACATGGAAAGAACGAGACATCACATATGATATGTGCCAAATGGTTCCATTGGTTTCCATTGTGACTGCCCAACACTTCGTATGTTGGAGCACTTTTCAGAACTGACACTTTTGTTATAAATAACCTCCATTGTTTTATCTTTCCCCTTCTCTGTATGTTCTCATTATATTGACTGGCCGTGGAAAGGACACAGCTTATAATAACTAGCAGGGAGTTAAGATGGCGACTATTGGTTGTAAGATGAAAATATGTTAGGGCACGGGTTTCCTGTAGAATGAACTAAGGGAAAGTTTGGGTAGAATAGAGGGGGAGGGCAAAGTCACCATTGGGCGTCTTTCGACAGCATGCTATGCGGACTGATGACAGACTGCTTTGACCCACAGAATTAACATTAGCCAGCAATGAAGTGCATTATCTCTAAATGTACAGCTTTTCACACTGAATCAGTGAAGTAGTTATGGTGCTTGAAGTAATCATTTTGGAAGGGACTACAAATTATTGTGGTATGGTAGACTGAAGTCCAAAATGCTAAACATATTGCGGAGTTCGATTAGTCATTTCACAGTTCAGATTTCACATTCAAAATGACTTTTTCTCAATTTGGAGATTATGCAAAAAATTGCTAAATGTACGCTGCAATAGTTATTAATTACAATTCACAGTTTATTGAATAAAATGTAAATGAATATAACAAATGTAATTTTGATTAACCCCTTAAGGACCGCGGATGGTTCAGGACCATCATCGTCATTTTTGCCTTGCCGACCGCTGACGGTCCTGAACCATGCTAACGGTCTTAGTTACTTACCTGATCGCCATCTTTCCCTCGGCGGCGATCGGTGTTGCTCCCGTTGTGGGGAGACTGCCTGCAGCCCAGACAGTCTCCCCACACCGGATTAGGACCCCTATGGCCATGTGATCGCTCAACACAGCGATCACATGGTCACAATAGGTGTCCATGTGTCTGCCTGTGCTGACAGGCAGTCTCCCTGCTAGTGTAAAATAAAATTAAAAAAAAAAAGTTAGTGTTAATTAAAAAAAATAATAATTATATATATATGTGTATAGATATAATATATGTCTATATATCATATATATATATAATGTCATACTAAGTGTATTTTTATATTAATATGTACATATATTAATATAAAAATACACTTATAATTAAATTACACACATATATATATATATATATATATATATATATAATAATAACTATATATATTGTATATATATATATATATATATATATATATATTATAAAATATAAATAATAAGTAATTTAAAATAATTTTTTTTAAATAATATAAAAAAAAAATAATTCAATATCTATATGAAATTTTATTCTAACTGTATTTTGATATTAATATATATATCAAAATACACTTAGAATGAATTTGTATATATATCTATGTATATATATATATATAAATAAATAAAAATAATAAGAAATATACATATGTCCATTTACAAAATTACATAAATAATTATATAAATATACACGTAGACTTCAAATATATAAATATGCATACATATTTAAATTCTATGTGCATATTTATGTAATATTTTTACGTAATTTTATTGATTGCAATTTGAGGGACCTGCATGCCAACCCAGGTCAAAAGTCCAGAGAATTTAATTTGCTAGCACTGTATTTTACCTTGTAACATTCTACGACACCCTAAAACCTGTACATGGGGGTTACTTTTTTACTTGGGAGACTTCGGTGAACACAAATATTAGTGATTCAAAACAGTAAAACATATCACAGCGATGATATTGTCAGTGAAAGTGACTTTTGTGCATTTTTCACACACAAACAGCACTTTTACTGATGATATAATTGTTGTGATACGTTTTCCAGTTTTTAAACACTAATATTTGTGTTCAGCGAAGTCTCCCAAGTAAAAAAGTACCCCCCATGTACAGGTTTTATAGCATTTTTGAAAGTTACAGGGTCGAATTTATGGGTCAAATATTTTTACATTGAAAATGGTCAGGTTGGTTACGTTGCCTTTGAGAGAGTATGGTAGCCCAGGAATGAGAACTACCCCCATGATGGCATACTATTTGCAAAAGAAGACAACCCAAGGTATTGCAAATGGGGTATGTCCAGTCTTTTTTAGTAACCACTTAGTCACAAACACTGGCCAAAATTAGCGTTCAATTTAGTTTTTTACTTTTTTCACACACAAACAAATATGAATGCTAACTTTGGCCAGTGTTTTCAACTAAGTGGTGTGGAGAAATATATGGGATGATAATATTAAACAGTTGAGAATCGCCCACTATTTCAATACTCCTAGATCTTAGAGATTGTTTATCAAATAAGTGAAATGTATTTCATAAATAAAATCACAATTTGTTATAAAAATAGATTTAATTTATTATGACCAATTAAATAACAATAATAGTAGGCAGCATGCATGATAATAAACAGTGAGTATTTAGTATAACATAAGTATGCAATACAATGGAATGGCTATACACGTTCCAATGGCTAACAGCATCTTCTGCCACTTAATAAGATTTATGAGGGTAAGCTTCACACAGCAAAAAGCCATAAAACCTTGGCTAACAGTTAAATCAACTGAGTAACCCTTTCAATGCTGGCTAGATCCTCCTAGGCATATAGTATCCTATTCTCCTGTGATTTTCAATTAAAATAACATTCAAACCAGCTCATTAGTTATTTCCTGGAACCATCCAATAAGAATAATCTACCAGATTTTTACAAAAGCCAAATTTGAATTTGCCTAAAACGATAACTTATCTTATTTTAGAGCAAATCAATACACCTGGATAAAAACATGCTAACACGTGATACTATCACATTAATATGTAATTATTCTTAATTCCACCTGCAGAATGGAATGTTTATAACTATATATTCTTTAGTTAACTAAGATTTCTAAATATTGAAACCTGGCCATGATTTATCCAGTCATATATCATGCTATTAGTAAATTTTAATTAATTTAAATTAATTAAATAAAACCAGCATAATTACCAGTTATGTAGATATTCTCATCAGATGAGTAAGTAGTCCCAGAAACTTTATTGGTTGTATGGAGGTGTGTGAGTGATAGAGAAAAGTGGTGTTGGTTAGAAAGTCAGAGTAAAATTCTAAGTGTCAAAGAGTTTAAGAGTTGAGTGTCCAAGAGAGTTTAAGAGTAGAGTGTTAGTCCCAGAGGATGTTTCTTGAGTTTCTCTCTCTACATGTCGGAATCGGAATTCCCAAACTCCACCAACTCCCTCTCTCTACCAACTACCCTCTCTTCCCTTTGTCCTAACTTTTAAAGGGTCAGACTCTCTGTACGTCATTAGTTGATAAGCCAATAGGAAACTGTAGATGGGTTCAATCTATGGATGGCAATTTAGGTATTTGATCCATAGAGGGCAGTCTTGCCTAACTAATCCTTCTTATCCAGGAAAGAGTTAACTTTTCCTGATGACGATTTTGACGTCATTTGGCTTATCTAAAATGACTACCATAACTTAAATTTGCTATCAGTTCAACGCGTTTGTCTCAGTCTTTGTGGCAACTACTTTAATCGTAATTTGTAAAATTGACAGTTCTAAACTCAATTTCACCCCTTACTTACAATGAGACCTTGTAAAATTTAGAAAGTAAAATTAATTACTTAGTCTTCTCTGTCACTAGTGTCTGTGTTTATATAATGCATTCCTTAGCTCAGTGGTTAGTGAAATCAAGGAAATTATGTGTCTTTGAATTTCTGAAGATAGCAAAATGGAGTCCGCTCTGTTCTGAGTGACTCTGGCAATATACACTTGTAATTTCTTTCTTAGCACAAAATGTCTGCCGATATAAATATCTTGACAGTGGCTACTAAAAAAGACTGGACATACCCCATATTGAATACCCTGGGTTGTCTTCTTTAAAAAAAAAATATGTACATGTGGAGTGTTATTCAGAGATTCATGACAGATAATAGTGTTACAATGTCACTATTGATAAATTTTAAAAATGTATGTTTTGAAACCGCAATATCCTACTTGTACCTATAGCCCTATAACTTGCGAAAAAAAGCATAAAAGCACGTAAACATTGGGTATTTTTAAACTCAACACAAAATTCTGAATCTATTTAGCAGTTTTTTTCATTCGCTTTTGTAGATGAGTAAACGATTTTTCAAGTAAAAGTCAAAAAACATGTATTTTGTTTTCAATTTTTCATCATTTTTTTTATTTTTTTCAATTAAATTACATGAGATTATATAAATAATGGTATGTAAAGAAAGCCCCTTTTGTCCTGAAAAACACAATGTATAATTTGTATGGGAACAGTAAATGAGAGATCGGAAAATTACAGCTAAACACAAACACTACAAAAGTGTAAAAATATGCCTGGTCGCAAATGTACAACATTGCAAAAACAGTCTGTTCCTTAAGGGGTTAAATTTATGTTATTTCTTATTGACATTAATTATGTTTATTTTGCTCATTGTTAGTCAAACTGGTTTTGAATGATTTAGCTCAGGAGAGCTAAGAGTTCCTACTTAGGAAATGCTGGCTCTTAGAAGTAGAGGCACAGAGCTTTTCCCAGGAGATCACAGGTAATAAGTTAACCTGTGTAAAATTCTAATATTAAATTGAGGCTTTAAAGAGAAAAAGTTGAGGTTTGCTTTCAAATATCAAAAGTATGCTGGAACTGACTTTTTTTCCCCCTCAAAAAAAGATGAGCGAAAATTGCGTAAGTATCCAACACAAATCTTATACAGATCAGAGCTATAGTAATAGGTGAACAGAGGTCTCCAATGTGAAAACATGTCAGCACCAGCAATCATTAGACTCTGATGTGGTCATCGGTGCTATTATAAAGCAACATCTTCCACAATGGAAAAGGAGAGAGGAGATACACATGAATAGGGTGCAGTTCCTCAATATGACCCCCAACCATCCATAGCTAATATGTGATTCATCATTTACCTTCCTTGCCCCAGCCATGAATCCACAACCTGTAATTCCAGACATGCTTGGATTTCAAGATCAGAGACAACATGGGTTTACTTCAGGGAGATCATGCCAAACTAATCTTATTGATTTTTTTGATTGGGTAACTAAAATTATAGATCAGGGTGGTGCAGTAGACATTGCTTACCTAGATTTCAGTAAGGCTTTTGACACTGTTGCACATAGAAGGCTTATCAATAAACTGCAATCTTTAAGTTTGGATTCCAATATTGTTGAATGGGTAAGGCAGTGGCTGAGTGACAGGCAACAGAGGGTTGTAGTTAATGGAATATATTCGAAGCTTGGACTTGTCACCAGTGGGGTACCTCAGGGATCTGTACTTGGACCCATTCTCTTTAATATTTTTATTAGTGATATTACAGAAGGTCTTGATGGTAAGGTATGTCTTTTTGCTGATGATACTAAGATATGTAACAGGGTTGATGTTCCAGGAGGGATAAGCCAAATGGCAAATGATTTAGGTAAACTAGAAAAATGGTCAGAATTGTGGCAACTGACATTTAATGTGGATAAGTGCAAGATAATGCATCTTGGACGTAAAAACCCAAGGGCAGAGTACAGAATATTTGATAGAGTCCTAACCTCAACATATGAGGAAAGGGATTTAGGGGTGATTATTTCTGATGACTTAAAGGTAGGCAGACAATGTAATAGAGCAGCAGGAAATGCTAGCAGAATGCTTGGTTGTATAGGGAGAGGTATTAGCAGTAGAAAGAGGGAAGTGCTCATGCCATTGTACAGAACACTGGTGAGACCTCACTTGGAGTATTGTACACAGTACTGGAGACCGTATCTTCAGAAGGATATTGATACCTTAGAGAGGGTTCAGAGAAGGGCTACTAAACTGGTTCATGGATTGCGGGATAAAACTTACCAGGAAAGGTTAAAGGATCTTAACATGTATAGCTTGGAGGAAAGACGAGACAGGGGGATATGATAGAAACATTTAAATATATAAAGGGAATCAACACAGTAAAGGAGGAGACTATATTTAAAAGAAGAAAAACTACCACAACAAGAGGACATAGTCTTAAATTAGAGGGACAAAGGTTTAAAAATAATATCAGGAAGTATTACTTTACTGAGAGGGTAGTGGATGCATGGAATAGCCTTCCAGCTGAAGTGGTAGAGGTTAACACAGTAAAGGAGTTTAAGCATGCGTGGGATAGGCATAAGGCTATCCTAACTATAAGATAAGGCTAGGGACTAATGAAAGTTTTTAGAAAATTGGGCAGACTAGATGGGCCGAATGGTTCTTATCTGCCGTCACATTCTATGTTTCTATGTTTCTATGCTTCCACACCCATTACCTCAAGCCATCCATCCACAACCATTATCCCAGCCATACACTCGCAACCATTAGCCCTATCCATTCACATTCTTTACATCCATCCACACATCCAGAGCCATTATCCCAGCTAAAGACCCATAAACAATTACCCTAGCCATACACATCCATTACAACAAGCCAGCTGTAGCGGAGTAGAGGTATAATCCACGATATCTCCGCTGGTAGTCGTAGTCAGCATGCAAAATACAAGTAGCGTGATAAGTACAATACCTTTTTCCCAAGAACTGGACGACACACAGTTTGGGAGTCAACTGAGCTTTAATTGCACCACAGCCAGTTTTATACAAATCCCCATGCAAGGGGTTTACTTAATGACATTCCAGGGGTTTTCCCCTGGTGGACTCTGTGGAAAACTTAGTGTACAATAATATCTCCCATCTGTACTGGAGAGATAATTGCGTAAGAGTACACCTTTAATTACATTATCTCTCTGTACAGAAAATTATACAATATAACATAAAAGTACATAACTTGAGAAATATGCATCTGAATTTCCCGAAAGTGAATGGCTGGGATCTGAGCGCATCATCTGGCAAAATACAGCTCAGATCCGTTTGTTGGAATAGAAAAGCCATTTGAATGACATTATGGACCAGTCAGCCACAACACGTGAGCCCCAAAATAGTTCCAGGTAATTGTAGGCTTTTACCGGTCTTCTTTAGAGAGTTCCTGTGAATAAACAGTCGAACATATACATGAATGCAAGGGCTAGTTGGGTATGGAAAGTTTGTGGGGAACGCCACTCTATTTTGATGAATGGATATATCCATAAGAATGGCATGAAAGTCCAGCAGTGTTCGTGAGGTCGAGTAGTCAATTCTAGTTCCATGCACTTGATGACCAAACACCGCTGTGCATTCGTGAGCAAAGATGGCCGCCGCCACTTATTCGGTTATACAAACAACGGCCACCCATTAAATCATTAGAGTTCCGCAGTTTCCCCAATGTTGCCAGTTGTTAATTGGAGACACATGACTCCGAAAGTGAATGGCTGGGATCTGAGCGCACAATCTGGCAAAATACAGCTCAGATCCGTTTGTTGAAATAGAAAAGTCATTTGAATGAAGTTATGGACCAGTCAGCCACAACACGTGAGCCCCAAAATAGTTCCAGGTAATTGTAGTCTTTTACCGGTCTTCTTTAGAGAGTTTCTGTGAATAAACAGTCGAACATATACATGAATGCAAGGGCTAGTTGGGTATGGGAAGTTTGTGGGGTTTAATCCAAGGAACGCCACTCTATTTTGACGAATGGATATATCCATACGAATGGCATGAAAGTCCAGTGGTGTTTGCGAGGTCGAGTAGTCGATTCTAGTTCCATGCACTCGACAACCAAACACCGCTGTGCATTCGTGAGCAAAGATGCCCCCCGCCACTTGTTCAGTTATACAAACAACGGCCACCCATTAAATCATTAGAGTTTCCCCAATGTTGCCAGTTGTTAATTGGAGACACACTCTTGTGTGGTCTTCCATTTGGCAGTTTATTAGTTTCACAAACAATATATCCCAATTCTGTTAGTGAAACCGGCATACGAATGCCCATAGTCTTTACAAGGGGAAAATAGACGAAAGGACCCCATCTTTTGTACAATGAAGTGGCTAGTTTTGCCACACCAACCATCCACATCCATTAGCCTCTGCTATATATTGATTTTATTACATCCAACCATGCATCCACATCTTTTAATCAGGAAGATATGTAAAAATATTTCAATTAAAAATGCATGTGAAGCCGAAACTGACATCTATATAGGACTGCGAATCATTTGGTGGATATATTTTTTATTGATGTATCCTGTCTAGGTTCTGGCCGGCTGTCTATTGCTATATGTTGTCAGTGTTCTGACTGTCAGATATGTATCTTTGTGCTATATTATATCTGTGTTCTGACTGTTTTGGGTGTATATATGTCTATATATGTGTATCTATTGCTATACTATATCTATGTACAAACTATCTATTGGTGTATGTGGTGTATGTGTATCTAATTGCTACACTATTGTCTGTCTTCTGACTGTCTGTTGGCAGGGACGTATTAGCCACGAGGCAAACAAGGCAAACAAGGGCGGCACTTTCCAGGGGGTGGCAAAAAAAGCCTCCCCCAAATGCCCAGGGCAAATGTCATGGTAGCCTGGCGGCTAACAGTCCAGGCAGGCGGGCGGTCGGTCAGGCTGGCGGCGAGGGATCACTTTCCCCTGGACTCTCTGCTCAGCTCCCTCGCCCACCGCAGAGTGATGCTGGGAGCTGGAATATGACGTCATAGTTCGATAGTTCTCGAGGTGCTGGCCAATTAGAATAGTTGGGATTATTGTAAATGTTGTTAAATATACTGTAGTTGGTGAATTGGTTAAATTGTATGTCCTGCTAGAAAGCTTGAGCTCTGCCGTTTAGCAGACGTGTAAATTGTGTGTATAGTGTAAAGTAGCTCATGGTACCATAACCACTGACTGATACCATAACCACTGACTTGTACCATAACTACTGATATTGCGTGGATAGTTGTATGGTTTGATTAATAGTTACAGTGATGAGTATATAGTGTTTGATGAGTCTTGATTTTACTTGTGTGTGCGCGACGTCGTGATATTGTTGAGCATGTGAGGATCCTGTGTGTGCATGCACGTGTGTGTTTGGGCCTAGCAACTGTGCCATGTGGTGCTGGTGAAAAGGAGATTGGTGTGACTGTTGAAACTGTGTTTATATTTGTACAGTTTTTGAATCAGACGTTCTGTTGAAATCATCTTCTGATTCACAAGGCTGTTGGTCCTTTGTCTTGTATGTTAAAAAACAAAAAAACAAAACCTGTGTAGTAGGGTGTGGCTTGTCTTGGTGGCCGCATGGCCTCCATGTGGCAGTCTTGACTTAAATTTAGTGCAGGGTATACATGTGGCTGTAACTAGTAGGCCCGGAATTCTATGATCAGTTTCCATATATTGACTGTTGGAAACTGATTGTTGAAAAAATGCCTTGGTGAATTAAACTGTGTCATGAGGAACAATGGAGCCACATGGTGGTCAGAACTAAGGCCTTAATTCCACCTGGTTTGGACACCTCCCCCTTGCATCTGATTACCAACCCCCTATTCATCCTCCAGAGCCAGAGTAGCCACTCCCCCTGCTCTATTGTCCCTGCCTACCCACATACCTATCTGTTCCTTTGGTTTCAAACTCTAGTATTTCTGTACCAACCCCCCACTGGTTCTTTGTAATTTGAAATGACTTCTTTTTTGGTAGGAGTGTATTTTAGCATTGAATTTTATTAACAGTTAAATTGTGAGGAGAATTCTTAATAACAGTAACAGTCTAAAATAAAACTGGAAGAAATGATCAATGGTATAAAATGCTAGAATATACTTTTATCATTTTTATTAGTTACTGGATGGGCCCCTCCCAGCTTTGTCCAAAATATCCCCTTTACTAAAATACAAACTGAGATGCATAATTTACCTTAGAACTAAAGCTTTAATCAAGCCTAGATATCAGGGTGGACAGTGATTAAAATTAGTAAAAATAAAATAAGGACATAATTAAAGTCTTTAGACTTTAGGTAGGCACTCTAGGGCCACCTACTGGCCATCTTCAGGAGTTACATTGATATTACATTGTTTATAACAGTCAGAAGTAGGACTGCTTACCCTATTTTAATACAGTATATTTATTGATATTGAAGTTTTTGTTTTATGTATAAATATATTAAAAGTTAAGTTTTTTATTTTTTTCCATCCACCAAATGCTGACTAGTAAAATTAGCTCTTCCCTTTACACCTATCTTACTACTCCCAGACCAGAACCTATTACTGAGCAGCCTTGCCGAAGTCCCATTCTAACCCGACAACTGACTGGCACCCTTCCATCCTGACATTGCCAGAGGGGAGGAATTTTGTGGGTAATTGCTGGGAGTGTTTTCTGTAATGGACGTGTGTTATTGGTTGTTCTGTAAAACCCTGTGGGTGGTCCTATGTAGGGAAGACCTGCATAAAAGAAGGCCCTTTGGTGCCAAGTAATACAGATCTTCTTAACCCTTAATACGTAGCCTTGTCTCGTTATTGGAGGGAACTGCTATAATCACCCTGGGGATTGCTATGCTCTGCATACTCCCTTGAGCTTTTAATCACTTAGCTCTTTTAAGAGCTGTTCCTGTTACCCTCTCCTGGAGGAGAGGTCTTCCCCACACAGTCCTGGGGGACAGAAGCTGATCCAGGGTGGACAGAAGACTGCGAGACTCCAGTTAAGCTACGACGGTTGTGGAGTCTGCGGTGGTTGTGGTGTCCGGTGCGGTGCTTGTGGTCCTTGGCGCAAGCTAGGAAGCGTCCATTAACGTAAGGTTCAGTTACAGTCCCTTTTACCACATCCGACCTGTTCAATTGGAAGTACACTCCTCGTACACCGATAAACCTCAAGCCATGATTGACTTGGTCACCTCTATTATACAGACCCACAATCCCACCTTGGCTGATTGTGAGCAATTATTACTGACCTTTAGAACGTAAATGGCGATGACATGATCCATCTAAAGGCCATCAACAAGCCATTATTACTGGCATGAAGGCAGGTGGGAAAAAGACAATTAACATGTCCAGGACGGCTGAATTTTTACAAATAGTTAATGAATCAACCAGTGCTTTTTATGAGAGACTGCTTGAGTCAAATAGATTGTACACTCCTTTCAATCCTGAAGCCCCTGAAAACTTCCGGATGATAGACTCAGCATTTGTCAGCCAGGCCCAGAGCGATATTAAGAGAAAGCTACAAAAATTAGAGCGATTTGCAGGGATATCCATATCACAGCTAATGGAGGTTGCAAATAAAGTGTTTATGAATAGGGAAACTGAGACAAAGCGTGAGGAGGAACATAAGATGAGGAAGAAAATAGACATGTTAGTGGTAGCTATTTCAGGCATAGCTTGAGAAGGAGGGGAGATGAATAGAGGAGTTGAGAATAGGATAAGCAGGGTACCACTAGGTAGAGATCAATGTGCATTTTGTAGAGAGGAAGGGCATTGGAAGAGTGACTGTCCACAGAGGGGATATATTGCAGGTGGTAGACAAGAAGAGAGAAGAGGTGATAAAACATCAATCCAATTGTCCCCCAAAACAAGGACAGAAGGTGTCTGTAGCAAGTGTGTTAAAAAATTATAAGCTTAGAGTCATGTCTACAAATGCTCGCAGTTTAGGGAATAAGATCCATGAACTTGTGGCAATAATGGCAACTGATAGTGTAGATTTAGTCGCTGTTACTGAGACATGGTACAATGAGAAAAATGACTGGGACATAGCAATACCAGGGTACTCTTTATATAGGAAAGATAGGGAAGGCAAGAAAGGGGGAGGGGTGGCCTTGTATGTGAAGGATAGCATAACATCTAGCCTAATAAAAGTTAGTGAGGCAAACATAGAGTCCGTTTGGGCTACGTTAGAATTTGGTAATCACACAGTAACTCGTGTAGGTGTGATTTATAGGCCCCCAGGACAAATTGAAGAGTTAGATAATCTACTAGTTGAGGAAATAGCTAAAATGACAATGAAGGGGGAAGTTATCATCATGGGTGACTTTAATCTTCCTGATGTAAATTGGAAAACAAAATTAGCTACTTGTGCCAGGAGCACACATATTCTAAACTCCCTACTGGGATTGTCTCTAAAACAAGTTGTTGAGGAGCCAACTCGTAAAGAGGCCATACTAGATTTAGTGTTAACAAATGGAGATTTGGTATCAGATGTTACTGTAGGTGAAAGTTTAGGATCCAGTTATCATCAGTCAGTGTGGTTTAATATAAGAACAGTGACTGAGTCACACCACACAAAAACAAAAGTTTTAGACTTTAGAAAAACAGACTTTTCTAAAATTAGAATATGGGTAGAGGAGTCATTATCAGACTGGAGCAATTTAAATGGAGTCCAAGAAAAATGGGATTATTTAAAAGTTGCACTATTGAAGGCAACAGAAAATTGCATTAGGCTTGTCAGTAAAAGCAAAAAATTCAAGAAACCACTGTGGTACTCCACAGATGTAGCCAAAATAGTTAAAAACAAAAAGTTAGCATTTAGGAATTATAAAAAAAACCAGAGTGAGGGAGACAAAATTATCTATAAGATTAGGCAGAAAGAGGCTAAGCAAGTTATAAGAGCTTCCAAATCACACACAGAAGAGAAAATAGCACAGTCAGTAAAAAAGGGGGATAAAACATTTTTTAGATACATAAATGAGAAAAGAAAAGTAAAACAAGGATTAGTTAGATTAAAAACAAAAGAAGGAAGGTATGTAGAAGAGGATAAAGGTCTAGCTGACTGTCTCAATGAATATTTTTGTTCTGTATTTACAGATGAAAATGAAGGAAAGGGACCTCAGTTGAGAAAAAGGATAAATGAGTCATTTATTACACGTGAGTTTACAGAGGAAGAGGTTCTATTTCAACTGTCAAAAGTAAAGACAAATAAGTCAATGGGACCTGATGGAATACACCCAAAGCTATTAAAAGAGCTTAGTGGTGTACTAGCAAAACCATTAACAGATTTATTTAACCAATCATTGTTAACAGGAGTAGTCCCAGAAGATTGGAAGTTAGCGAATGTTGTGCCCATTTACAAGAAAGGTAATAGGGAGGAGTCGGGCAACTATAGGCCAGTAAGCCTTACTTCAGTAGTGGGGAAAGTGATGGAAACCATGTTAAAGGATAGGATTGTTGAACATCTAAAAACACATGGATTTCAAGATCAGAGACAACATGGGTTTACTTCAGGGAGATCATGCCAAACTAATCTTATTGATTTTTTTGATTGGGTAACTAAAATTATAGATCAGGGTGGTGCAGTAGACATTGCTTACCTAGATTTCAGTAAGGCTTTTGACACTGTTGCACATAGAAGGCTTATCAATAAACTGCAATCTTTAAGTTTGGATTCAAATATTGTTGAATGGGTAAGGCAGTGGCTGAGTGACAGGCAACAGAGGGTTGTAGTTAATGGAATATATTCGAAGCTTGGACTTGTCACCAGTGGGGTACCTCAGGGATCTGTACTTGGACCCATTCTCTTTAATATTTTTATTAGTGATATTGCAGAAGGTCTTGATGGTAAGGTATGTCTTTTTGCTGATGATACTAAGATATGTAACAGGGTTGATGTTCCAGGAGGGATAAGCCAAATGACAAATGATTTAGGTAAACTAGAAAAATGGTCAGAATTGTGGCAACTGACATTTAATGTGGATAAGTGCAAGATAATGCATCTTGGACGTAAAAACCCAAGGGCAGAGTACAGAATATTTGATAGAGTCCTAACCTCAACATATGAGGAAAGGGATTTAGGGGTGATTATTTCTGATGACTTAAAGGTAGGCAGACAATGTAATAGAGCAGCAGGAAATGCTAGCAGAATGCTTGGTTGTATAGGGAGAGGTATTAGCAGTAGAAAGAGGGAAGTGCTCATGCCATTGTACAGAACACTGGTGAGACCTCACTTGGAGTATTGTACACAGTACTGGAGACCGTATCTTCAGAAGGATATTGATACCTTAGAGAGGGTTCAGAGAAGGGCTACTAAACTGGTTCATGGATTGCGGGATAAAACTTACCAGGAAAGGTTAAAGGATCTTAACATGTATAGCTTGGAGGAAAGACGAGACAGGGGGGATATGATAGAAACATTTAAATATATAAAAGGAATCAACACAGTAAAGGAGGAGACTATATTTAAAAGAAGAAAAACTACCACAACAAGAGGACATAGTCTTAAATTAGAGGGACAAAGGTTTAAAAATAATATCAGGAAGTATTACTTTACTGAGAGGGTAGTGGATGCATGGAATAGCCTTCCAGCTGAAGTGGTAGAGGTTAACACAGTAAAGGAGTTTAAGCATGCGTGGGATAGGCATAAGGCTATCCTAACTATAAGATAAGGCTAGGGACTAATGAAAGTATTTAGAAAATTGGGCAGACTAGATGGGCCGAATGGTTCTTATCTGCCGTCACATTCTATGTTTCTATGTTTCTAGGGGGTAGTTCAAAACTCTCAAGAATCTGATACTGGAGCTGTGATGCATTGTGTCTCATCTCTCCGTCTGCATTTGCATTACGAATGGAGATTTTTTGTTGAGATACACGATCTTTAAAAGTACAAATGTTTTTTTCCCATATAGCCCAAGCCGCACGGACACTTCATGAGATAGACCACAAAGTCAGATGGACAAATAAAAAAACTTCCAGGTTAATCTGCTCTCCTGTGTTAGGAGTAATGTGAGTTTGAGCGCAGGACTAGTTTCTTTGTATTTGTATTCACTTTTGTATCACGCATCTAGGTTACAATGCTGCTGCCCATCCCATGTGTTCCCTATTAAGGGTTAATAAGCATGTAGGGATGTATATCTCATTAGAGATATTTTTGCCAGAAGCTCAAGGAAGCAAGGTGAATGGTTAGAGTTAGGACCCACCTAAGAGGTCTTCCTTGACGTGGCAGGTGGGCATACCCTCTCATGGCCATTGGAGGTAACTAAAAACCTGTAACGAGAATATACCCCTACACGCAGGATCCAGCTAAACAGAGGCAAATACAGAGGAGAGATACGTCTACCGGACCTTAGAATGGCCGGACTCGACGTATATGAGAGGAGACAGAGCCAGGAACAAACCGAGGTCAAGGGCACAGAGAGACAGCGTAAACTAGGACAAGCCGGGGTCTGGTACACGGAAAACAGCAAGCCGGCAAACAGTACAGATAAGGATAAAGCGAAAACGAAGTCAGAATACGAAGCCAAAGTCAATACGAGAAAACACAACTGAACACCACAAGCGCTAAAGGGAACTGAAACAGAAACCACGATAGGGCAACGAGCTAAGGGAAAAAGGTAAGTTTAAATAGCTTTAAAACGAAAGTGATTGGCTCCTGTCACTTCCACACCCCCTATAGGTAATTGTACAGGGAGTGTGGTATGACAGGAGCCAATGGGAGCCTTTTGGCAATTAGGCTCCCACTGTCTCTTTAAGAGCGCGCCCGAGACTCGCGGCGCGCTCTTAGTTTCAGGCGGGACACGTGACCGCCTCACGCGGTCACTGCCCGCCTTCCATCCAAAGCAGTTGGATGAGCCGCGCGCGGCTCGTGCAGCCGCAGGACCGCGCGCGGCTTGAAGAGAGGACCGCGACCGGCCCCCGGTTAAGGTAAGTAACGCTACAGTACCCCCCCCTGAGGACACGCCCCCCGGGCGGGTAGGACCAGGCCTGGCAGGAAAACGAGAATGGAAAGAGCGCACAAGACGGGGAGCATGGACAGCATCAGCCGAAATCCAACTGTGCTCCTCAGGCCCATAACCCTTCCAATGTACCAAGTACTGAAGTCGACCCCTAAGGAAACGAGAGTCAAGAACAGCAGACACTTCAAACTCCTCATGACCCTCCACCGAGATAGGAGGGGGAGGAGGAGTATGCCGGGTATAGCGGTTGCGTACGAAAGGTTTCAACAATGAGGTGTGAAAAACATTAGGAATACGTAGATTCTTAGGCAGGCCTAAGGCATAAGAAACAGGATTAACCTTATGTATAATACGATAAGGTCCAATGAAGCGGGGAGCCAATTTCATAGAAGGCACCCGGAGACGAATATTCCGCGTGGAAAGCAAAACCCTGTCCCCCACAACATAGGACGGAGCTGCTCTGCGATGCTTGTCAGCCTGAGCCTTCTGGCGAGTAGCAGAGTCCACCAAAGAACGCTGAACCTGCTCCCAAGTATTACGCAAACCAGCCAAATGCTCATCCAGAACTGGCATGCCCTGTGAGGAGAATGCAGCCGGAAGAACAACGGGATGCTGGCCATAGACAACGTAAAAAGGGCTCTTGCCGGAAGAATCATGAGTGGCGTTATTCCGAGCAAATTCAGCCCAAGGAAGCAGGTCAGACCAATTGTCCTGATGGTGAGACACAAAACAACGGAGGTATTGCTCCAGAGACTGGTTGGCACGTTCAGCAGCCCCATTAGACTGGGGATGATAAGCGGAAGAAAATGAGAGAGAAATACCCATTTCTGAACAAAAGGCCCTCCAGAACCTGGAAATAAATTGGCTACCCCTATCGGATACAATAGATACAGGAATCCCATGTAATCGAAATACTTCTCTAGCGAAGATATGAGCCAGTTCCTTGGATGTGGGCAACTTGCGAAGAGACACGAAGTGAGCCATTTTGGAGAACCGATCCACTATCATCAGGATCACTGTGTTACCATTTGAAGGGGGTAATTCAACAATAAAATCCATGGACAGGTTAGACCAAGGTCTCTCGGGAACGGGTAACGGATGCAACAGCCCACAAGGAACTCTACGGGAGGATTTCATACAGGCACAAGTAGTACAAGCACTTATATAGTCAGTGACATCCTTTCGTAAGGAATCCCACCAAAAATACCGAGAAACAGCTGACACCGTTTTGGAAATACCAGGATGTCCAGCGGTCTTAGTATCATGATATAATGACATAATATCCCGTCTCTCAGGAACATCAACGAACAGTTTATCATTAGGCCTCTCACTAGGTGCCATGCTTTGTTTCGCTTGTATGGCCTGCAAGAGGGACGAGGAAATAGACAAAATAGTAGTAGCTATTATCCTGTCTGGGGGAATGACAGGAGTAACATCAATCTCCTGTTTGTCAGTAGTTTCGAACTGTCTGGACAGAGCGTCTGCTTTAGTGTTGCGATCACCTGGCCTATAGGTGATAATAAAATTGAAACGGGACAAAAATAGTGACCACCTAGCCTGCCTGGAAGACAATCTTTTGGCTTCGCTAAGGTAGGATAGGTTCTTGTGATCCGTAAAAATGAGGATAGGATCCTTAGTTCCTTCTAACAAATGTCTCCACTCTTTAAGTGCTAAAATAATAGCAAGGAGTTCGCGATTACCCACATCATAATTTTTCTCTGCTTTGGACATTTGTTTAGAAAAGAAGCCGCATGGATGCAATGGCTTTTCAGGCGACTCTCTTTGGGATAAGACAGCACCTACCCCAATATCCGAAGCATCAACTTCAAGAATATAGGGCAGTGAGGGGACAGGATGCTGTAAAATAGGTGCAGAGGCGAACGTAGTTTTAAGAAATTCAAAAGCCTGAAGTGCCTCGGTAGACCAAACACGAGTATTGCCATCCTTTTTAGTCATACGGGTAATAGGTGCTACAATGGACGAGAAACCTTTGATAAAACGTCTATAATAATTGGAGAACCCAAGAAAACGCTGAATAGCTTTCAGACCTTGCGGTAGAGGCCATTCTATTACAGCAGCTAGCTTCTGGGGATCCATACGAAAACCTTTAGCGGAAATCAAATACCCCAAGAACTGGACTTCGGTTTGGTCAAACAGACATTTTTCTAGCTTGCAATAAAGACCATTAGCAAGAAGGGTCTTCAAAACTGTCGTAACATGTCTGTGATGAGTGTGTATATCTGTAGAATATATTAAAATGTCGTCCAAGTATACGATAACAAATGTGTGAATAAAATCTCTCAAGACATCATTAATAAATTCTTGGAATACTGCTGGGGCATTGCAAAGCCCAAATGGCATAACAGTGTATTCGTAATGACCGGATCTAGTGTTGAATGCAGTCTTCCATTCGTGATTTTCCTTTATACGTATCAAATTGTATGCACTCCTAAGGTCTAATTTAGTGAACACAGTGGCATGTTTCAGCCTGTCAAATAATTCTGTAATCAAAGGTATAGGGTATGCATTTTTGATAGTAATTTTGTTTAGACCTCTATAATCTATACACGGTCTTAAATCACCTTCTTTCTTCGATACAAAGAAGAACCCTGCTCCAGCTGGAGAAGAGGATCTCCTAATAAACCCTTTTTCTAGTGATTCCTTGATGTACTCCTCCATGACACGGTTTTCTTGAACCGATAAGGGGTACACCCTGCCCTTTGGAGGTATAGTGCCAGGCAACAAGTCAATAGCGCAATCATAGGGTCTGTGAGGCGGTAATTTCTCAGCCTCCCTTTTATCGAAAACAGTCTTTAGAGATAAGTACTGAGGGGGTATAACCGTAGACAAAGGAGGACTAGTAGGTACCTCAATAGAATTCAAAGGTGTGACTTCCAACGTACAAGACTCGTGGCAGGCCTCACTCCATGATTTTATTTGCCCTGTCTCCCAGTCAAAAATGGGATTGTGAGCACGTAACCATGGATACCCTAATACTAACTGTGAAGAGGGAGAGGTGATGACCTGGAATCGAATGGTTTCATAGTGTAAAACCCCTGTGTACATGTGTAATGGTACAGTCTCATGAGTAACAACTGGAGAACTTAATGGTCTACCATCTATGGCCTCAACGGCCAAGGGTATCTCCTTCTCTCTGATGGGAATGTTGTTTCTCTTTATAAAGCCAGAGTCTATAAAATTTTCAGCTGCCCCAGAGTCAACCAGAGCATATATGTTGTCAACTATACAAATCTCTCCCATATATAAAGAAACCGGGAGAAGCAAGCGGTTAGGAGGCAATTTAGGAGACTTAGATATCACACCCAAGGCCAGTCCCCTATAAGGTCTTAGGTGCGAGAGTTTTCCGGGAGTAAAGGACATTCCTTTACCATATGGTCTCTCCTACCACAGTATAGGCAGAGTCCCTCCCTTCTCCTATGTAATTTCTCAGTATCAGAGAGTTTGGCAACCCCTAATTGCATAGGTTCCTCCTCAGACACTTTAACACTCTCTGGTATATTAACTCTGGGGTTAATGGGTGTAACAAAACGTCTATTCCTGTTCTTGGTATAGAGCCTGTCACGAATTCTATTATCAATATCAATGAGGTAATCGATAAGGTCCTCTAAGGCAATAGGAAGCTCCTTAGCTGCTACCTCATCCAATATCGTATCTGACAAACCTTCCATAAAGGCAGTAGTTAACCCATTGTTGGTCCAATCTACCTGCGAAGCAAGAGTGCGAAACTGAATAGCATAATCAGCCACAGACCTAGAACCCTGTTTAATTCTCATTAATGCTCTCGCGGCATTCTTTGACCTTTTCATTGTGTCAAAAGTTCTACGAAAAGCCGTAAGAAAACTGTTGAAATCATGTACCATAGGTCCATTAGCTTCCCAAATAGGATTTGCCCACTCAAGTGCCTTATCGGTAAGTTGGTGCATAAAGAACCCTACCTTAGACCTCTCTGTGGGAAATGAACGTGGATACATTTCGAAGTGAAATTCAATCTGATTAATAAACCCTCTGCAAGTCTTAGAGTCCCCTCCATACCTAGGAGGAGGTGTTAAATGGGCCGAAGTATTAGGCAAAGTAGATACTTCAGGGAGAAGGGGCGTAGGAGGGTTAGGTGTAGTTGCTGGAACGGTTCTAGCTAGGAGCGTCTGGAGAGCCTGAGCTATTTGATCCATACGGTGATCCTGCTCTACAAATCTTGCCTCATGGGACGCCATCTGTTGAGCTAAATCTGCGGGGTCCATGGCCCTATCGTAATGTAACGAGAATATACCCCTACACGCAGGATCCAGCTAAACAGAGGCAAATACAGAGGAGAGATACGTCTACCGGACCTTAGAATGGCCGGACTCGACGTATATGAGAGGAGACAGAGCCAGGAACAAACCGAGGTCAAGGGCACAGAGAGACAGCGTAAACTAGGACAAGCCGGGGTCTGGTACACGGAAAACAGCAAGCCGGCAAACAGTACAGATAAGGATAAAGCGAAAACGAAGTCAGAATACGAAGCCAAAGTCAATACGAGAAAACACAACTGAACACCACAAGCGCTAAAGGGAACTGAAACAGAAACCACGATAGGGCAACGAGCTAAGGGAAAAAGGTAAGTTTAAATAGCTTTAAAACGAAAGTGATTGGCTCCTGTCACTTCCACACCCCCTATAGGTAATTGTACAGGGAGTGTGGTATGACAGGAGCCAATGGGAGCCTTTTGGCAATTAGGCTCCCACTGTCTCTTTAAGAGCGCGCCCGAGACTCGCGGCGCGCTCTTAGTTTCAGGCGGGACACGTGACCGCCTCACGCGGTCACTGCCCGCCTTCCATCCAAAGCAGTTGGATGAGCCGCGCGCGGCTAGTGCAGCCGCAGGACCGCGCGCGGCTTGAAGAGAGGACCGCGACCGGCCCCCGGTTAAGGTAAGTAACGCTACAAAACCTCCATTTGTTTAAAAATACATAGGGATGTGGAAAGAGTGCAGGTATCTTTTTTTTCTTTGGTTTTCACTTTATGTATTTTGGCTGATGTGTACTTTGGTTATTGCTGCCACCCAGGAGTAATGGGAGTTTGAGCGCAAGACTAGTTTCTTTGTATTTGTAATCTGCTGTCCTGTCTGGGGATGTGTACATAATTCACCCTTTATGATTCTGCTACAGTGATTACTGCAGAGACAGGAGTAAGTACCGGTTTAGATAAGAAACATTGTTTGTTTGGTGTTAAGCTATCAGCCTTTACCACTAAATCTCTTATGGTACGGCCTCTCTTGTAGGCAAATAGTGGTGACTCTTTAAATAGATGCCCTAACGGTCCAGTTGTAGAATGTGCCAGTTTTTATATTTAATGTCATTTATTTGAAGGGAAAAAAAAGTAGAATGGAAACTAACAAAAGCTATTCTGACAGTTTTGCATCAGCTCATAGTGTACGGCAATCATAACTCTTCTCATTGAATTTCGGGGACATTTGAGATAGACGAGTATCAACCAGTCTGTCATGGTTCTGATCAGGTCAGACAGTAGACTTATGCCGTGGTTTACTTCAGGTAGTTTATTTGAATTATCAGGCACGGTTCAGACAAAACAATATGAACAACAAGATAAACAGAAAAGGAATAATAAAGATAAAGGGGGAAACAATTTCAGATGAGTAAGAAAATAACACCACTCTGGACTTTGCCTCATAATAATAACATGATGTTATTTTCCTGTTTGAGCAATACTTTTTCTAAAGGGGGCTTATTAACTGAAGTTCTCCGTTTTCTGCAACCTTATTATTCTGTCCTATTTTTCCTTCAATGTAACCTATACTTTTAACTATAGGTTTTCTTATTATATACTTCCATTCCTGATTGTTTTCTATTTGCGGCATATCGCCTAACTCCTGTTTTCAGTTTACCTTAAACATACTTACCTATAATTTCTCTTACCGATTATCCTTAATTCTCCAACCTATAACTTCATTTATAGGTTTACCTGTTACCTTATTTCAACTTTGACCTTTTTGTCTAAACCCTTTATTTTCATAACCTAGTAATCCTTACCTGTAATTTCAGTTAATCAGATAGTTTTGCTCTCTCCTATTATTTCAATTATCAGATATACTATTTATTTTATAATGTCCAAATCCAGCAATAACGATCCTGATGTTAACCCTGGCAGTAGTCTCCTACCGGACCTGCACAAGATCATGACACCACTGTCACGTATACATCCTCTCCATATTCTCTGCACAACAATAATCACTTTCCAGGAATAGGAAAAATGCAGCTTGGCAGTCCTATACCATAAGGTCAGGGTTTTGCAACATGCCAGTAGACACCGGCCGCTGCGGATCCACAGTAGTAGTGACGTCGAGTGCGGGTGATGTCACAGAGGACGCATGTATACGTTTTGGGGTCAAAGGCCGGATACGCCCAATCTGATTCACAAGAGGGATATTTAAACTCACTAATTTCTTCTAATCATTGCCCTGTCATGGTTTCCCTTTGCTGGTTACCCGGGAGTGTGTTCCTGTTAGTGGTTCTTTGGTTATTGACTTTGGCTTTATTCTGACTTCCCTGAATTCTGGTATCCCTGACTATTGGCTATTCCTTGCAACTGTGTTTCTTTCTGTGTTCCTGACCTCGGCTAGTATTTTGACTTTTCTCTGTTACATTAAGTCCGGCCATTCTAAGGTCCGGTTAGACGTTTCCTTTAGTCCTAGGTTTGTATTCTGCATGCTGAATCAGCTGTAATCCTGACAACCATGCCTCAAAGCAGGAATAAAAGAGATGCCAAGGCAGATAAACTTATTTTTTGAGCTCTAAAAAAGCATTGTCAGCAACATATGCTGATGTTGAAGCTTGTGGTGGAGACGCAGAGGATGGATCTGAGGGCAGCAACTTGCTGTCTGAGTGCACCGTTAATACAGAGCAACTTTCAAAGAGTTACCTCAGGGAAGCTTTAAAGGATCTTACATCTACATTAATAAAATCCTGGCAGAGCAGTGTGGGTACACTCAGGAAAGACATACAGGAACTGAGAGCCCGGACTTCGCATGTAGAGATAAAACTCAATGAGTTTGCAAAGGATTGTAATGAACTTGCTGATCAGGTATAAAATATGGAGCACCAAATTATCACTCTGGAATCAAAGCTTGCTGTCTGTGAAGACTGGTCACGAAGAAACAATTTGCGTATTTCTGAGTCAGTTACATTACAGGAGTTACCTGATTATGTGCATAATTTGCTTCATGCATATGTTCCAGAAATCACCCTAGAGATGCTCCTTTTGGATAGGGTGCACTGAGTAGCTTAGCCCAAACACTTACCAGATACAATCTTGCGCGATGTTGTTATGCGTGCCCATTACTATCATGTTAAGGAGTCAGTGCTGAGAGCTGCCCGGATCCAAAAGACTAAACCTGAAGGATGTAACATGGTTCAGATTTTTTCTGACCTGTCAGCTGCAACATTAAAAAGGCAAATGTCTTTTCCCACTGTGATTGATCTTATGAAAGCACATAATATTGAGTATAGTTGGACTTACCCTACAAAGTTAATAGCTGTTTGTGCAGATTGGAAAAAAAGTTCTTCAAACTCCTGAGGAAGCTTTATCAACTCTTTAAAAATTGGGTATTTCCATAGACTCTGCTGCTCCTGCTTCTGTTTCTGCACGTGAGTCCAGAACTAAATTGCCACAATCAAAAACTAGTGAACTTAGATATACCTCTATATTAACTGCAACCTTATCCCTTCAGTTGCAAGCACCATACATTTTGCAAAGGTTACTACTTTGTCGCTGGACTGCTTTTTTGGCTTATTGCTTATACCTTACTGTTTATAAGTTACAGCATATTAGCTATGTTTTTGTTTGTTTGCTTTCCACTCGCCTGGATCCTTTGTTTTAAGCTAAATTTACTTTAATCTCTGTATTTTGCATCTGAACATTATTATAATATAATAGCATAACAATATTGCACATGTGACATGGCTTATGTCAAAGTCCATCATACCTTAAGCACAGTTAAGCAGCATAATAACCCTAATGGGATACTTACAGGTTATCATTAGCACCAGTATTTATTTTTTGTATGTTATTGTATTATTGTTTTGGTATATGTGGCGAAACCGACCTTGCCACGTGTCCTTGGAGGGGGCTGCTTGCCCGCCTCTTACCTTTAGACTATGGCCCCTGTTCTTTTTCCCTGGTTTGTGCCTTTCTGCGGACTGTTAAAGCCATGCTACCCCAGATAGCTATGCCATGGAGCCTAGCCGTATACAGAAAGACTGTATGAAAGACTTTGGCTCCATGGCGATTGAACTGTATGTATGTGATCTGAGCGCCATCCGGTAATAACATGTGCTCAGATCTAAGCTATCTGGGGATAGGTAGAATGTCTGTATTTTATGTATAAATGTAACCTTGTGTATTTTATTGTATTTTACTGTCTTTTGTCTGCCATGTGTGTAATGGAGTTTGCCTCTGTCCTTGGAGATAATTGGATTACTTCTCCAATTATCTCCAGGCCAGGGAGGAGGGATTGTGATGCATTGTGGGTTGTAACTGTTATTTGATTGGTTATTTTATACCTCCCTGTGGGCGGTCCTGTATGTGCAAGACTGTAATAAAAACCAGGCTGGGTGTGCCAGCAGTGTGGTTCCTGTTTAACCCTCAAAGTGAAGTGTCGTCTCATTCTTGGGGGGAATTTGACTGTATGCCGATTGCCAGGAGTGTAAGCTGTTCGTAGGGCTTTTCCTGTTCGGCTGCTTCCAGGGTTCGTGTGTCTGCTGTTTGAGAGTTGGTGAATACGTGCAGTTTGGAGTTCGGGAGGTTGGTGATTGCAGTAGCTGCTGGTCTATCTGGAAGGGGATTATCGCCTAAACGGTTAGAGTATATCTAATAAACGATTTGTAAGCAGATTTTACTTGCTGGTGTATTAGTGTGCATCCTTATATTTTTTAATAAATATATATATATATATGTTTTGGGGGCATTTGAGGGAATGCCTTATGAGGATTTGCACTTAAGGATAGGAATAGTGATTGTAGTGTTTTTACCTCCGTATGACACTCCATTAGATAAATCACATTTTTGCTATTACAGGTTATTACATATTTGAGGTTGTATAGTTTTCTAGTATTGTTGGATTTAAATGTAGTTTTTAACCTCTCTGTTGGGCTAGTTCTCCTACATACTAGTCAACAATTACATTTGTAGAAACCTTTGCTATCTGTCATAAAACTTTCAATTTTCTTTGGACTTGAGCAGAATCCCCCAAGGATCTGTTCTTGGTCCCCTTTTGTTCTCTCTTTATACGCCCTCTCTTGGCAAACACATTAACTCCTTTGGATTCCGCTACCATCTGTATGCCGACGACACCCAGAGATATCTCTACTCCCCTTATATCTCCTCTGTGGTCACTGCTTGCCTTTCTTATATTTCTGATTGGATGTCCTCCCACTTTCTGAAACTCCATCTCTCTAAAACTGAGCTTCTTATTTTTTCCCCCTAATAATGTTCCTTCGCTCTCCGTGCAAGTTGATGGTGCTTGCATCAGTATGTCCTTGCAAGCTTGTTGTCTTGGTGTTATCTTTGATCCTGGCCTCACCTTTTCCCCACATATCCAGTAGTGTTTCTAAAATCTGTCAATTCCATCTTAAAAATATCACCCGCATCTGCCCCTTTCTCACGCAAGATGCTGTCAAGGAGCTTGTTCATGCTCTGGTAATCTCTTGCATGGATTACTGTAATCCTCTCCTAGTTGGTCTCCCCAAAAGCCGAACTTCCCCACTAGAATTGGTAATGAATGCTGCCGCCAGGCTGATCTTTCTCACCCGTCGTTCCTCCCATACCTCACCCCTTTATCCATCTTGTATCATATAGATGTCAATTCAAAATACTAACCCTTACCTATAACGTTTTAACCAACTCTAGCCCCTCTTACATTTCTTCCCTGATTAATAGATATGCCCCTTTTCAGTCTCTCCACTCTGCTGGTGACCTTCTCCTGTCCGCTGCTCGCACCCTTACAGCTAAATTGTGCTTGCATAATTTCTTGTGGGTGGCTCCCTTCTCTTAGAACAGCCTGCCTACCACCACCAGACTCTCCCCTAGTCTTCAATGGTTTATGAAGTCCCTCAAAACACATCTGTTCAGAAATGCATATAGTTTCCCAGAATAACTTGTCTATACTTACCAAAGTCTGTTTCTTGCTCTCGTAAAGAACCATACTCCACTCTCATCTCCAGCTCTGCAACTTTTCTACCCTGTTTGGTGGCTGTCACCCTTGCTGACCTGTTGTGTATTTGTACCCCACCTTATCTAGACTGTAAGCTCAAAAGCCGCAGTGAAGGGTTGCTATCGGGCGACAAATACGAGTTCAACAATCGTCACCCAAAAATAGTAACCTTTTACTGCCTGCCAAAAGTCCAAAAGAGCCTACAGGATCCACCTGGCCACCCAATTGTGTCTGGGGTCAACAATCTAACCGAGAATTTAGACCAAATTTCGAGACTGTTCGTTGAACATTTGTCCTCTTATATCAGGGACACGAAGCAGGCTCTAACCCTCTAACCCTCCGATCTAACCTTATGATACCATCAAGGGCCAGGCTATGCAGTTTGGACGTAGAGTCCCTATACTCATCTATCCCCCATGATAGAGGGACCGAACACACCAATTGTTTTCTGCACCAGAGTGGCCCCGATCATCAACCACACAAAGAATATTTTCTCTTCCATAATAAATTCTACCACCAGGTGAGGGGTACGACTATGGTGACAGCTTGTGTCCCCTCATATGCCAACCTTCACCTGGAGTGGTGGGAGGAACAAATCAGAAAATCGGATACCATGGCTAATTTTATGCCTAGGATACTCGCATGGTATTGTTACATAGACAGCATCTTGATTGTGTTGGAGGGGACATCCGATGAGTGCAATAACTTTGTCTCTAAACTAAACGTGAACGATGACAATCTAAGATTCACATCAGAATTCGATGGCCCCTCTTTTAATTTCCTATACTTAACCATTTCCATTTCTAAAGATGGTTCCCTCCAGATGACCCTGCATAGGAAGTCATCAGCCTCCAATGCCCTCTTAAAATGGGACAGCTTCCATCTGAGACCTCTGAAACAGGGTATACCCATTGGACAAAATCTGAGGGTACGGAGGAACTGTAGTAATATTGAAGACTTCTGAACCAAGGCCAACATACTTAGGCAGCAGTTCAGGGAGAAAGGATACCCTAACAAAAACAAAAAAAAAACAAGTCCTGCGCTAACTCACAGCACTCCTGGGCGACCACAGTACACATCAGCCCCAATACATACAGTAAAAAAAAGTTACCTGTGCTCTCTCCTAAATCCCTATGTATATTTAAACCTCCATTTGTTTAAATATACATAAGGATTTAGGAGAGAGCGCAGATAACTTTTTCTTTGTTTTTACCCTAACAAATGCCTAAAGAGGGCCTATAGTAGGGCATTGGAGGCTGAAAGAAATGACCTTCTATCAGATCTCCCTAAAGAGGAGAACATGATGAATAAGACCATCAGAATGATAGCGACATTCGACACAGGATGGAATGTGTTTAAAAGGTGTATGCAGAGATTTTGGCCCTTTCTGTTAAATGATACTCACCTTGAAGAGGTCATTAGCCCACGAGTAGAGTTGAGCGGACACCTGGATGTTCGGGACCGGCGGGTTCGGTCGAACTTTGAAAAAAAGTCCGGATTCGGGATCGAACTTGACCCCGAATTTGACCCCGAACCAAAATTGAAGTCAATGGGGACCCGAACTTTTGGATACAAAAATGCCTCTATAAAAGTCCTGGAAAGGGCTAGAGGGCTGCAAAAGGAAGTAAAATAGGGGTAAGAGTAGGACAAGTTCCCTGCGAACAAATGTGGATAGGGAAATCACTTAACATAAAAATTAAAAATACAGCTGAGCCATAAAATAGCACTAGATGGAATCTTTGATTTTAGCTTTGAAAGAACATAAATCAAAATCTAAAGCATGGCTGTCAGGAGGATCACCAGAATTATCCATTTGAGAGAGGGTTGGAGTGCAGGGTATTCTCTTTCATTGTTCAAACTGAGCTCAACTCAAAATAGCACTAGATGGAATCTTTGATTTTAGCTTTGAAAGAACATAAATCAAAATCTAAAGCATGGCTGTCAGGAGGATCACCAGAATTATCCATTTGAGAAAGGGTTGGAGTACAGGGTATTTTCTTTCATTGTTCAAACTGAGCTCAACTCCTGGAGAAAAGGCCTTCACAAGCCTCTGCTATTGTGTACATAGTTTATACTAAGTAACCCATAGGTTGAGGAGGCGGCGACCGTGGCGGTGTAGGTGGAAGCGGCGGTGGAGGAGGAGGAGCTTGCGAACACTGTTTTTTTTATTATATATATATTTTTTTAATTGGGGTAGCCCCCAAAATATTGTGACATATAAAAAAAGAAAGCTCTGTTCCACAGAGTGACTGACCCGTGCATGCTGCAGCTGAAACTCCACTATCGTCTGCTGCTGCTCACACATTCTCATGAGGCAGTGAGCGGGAAGGCCGAAGTTATGCTGTAGCGCAGACAGGTGAGCAGCAGCAGGGTGAGAATGCTAAAAGCGCGAACAGACGGCCCACACTTTCTGCAGCAACTCTGATATATCTGGGTAGTTTTTCAGGAATTTCTGCACCACCAAATTCAGCACAAGCATGACCTTGAAATCAGCCAAAAAAGCCAGACTCAATCAAACCGCGCTGCTGATCACGGCACTAACATTGCCGAAAGCACAGGCCCAAGATGGCACCTCCAGACCGCGCTCCCCTGCGTCCTATTTGGACAAGAGTAACATCACTTCTGTCTCCTTACATACCTCAGCTCCAGCAACGGATATCTCAGTCCACAGAATGCTGCAAGATTTCCAGTCCTTTCTACAATCGGGGATCTCTAAAGTGACAAGGGACATAAGGGCAGACATACAGGACCTAGGAGATAGAACAGCCCACTTTTAAGGCAAGACAGAGGAAATCATCTCGGCCCACAACACATTGGCGGATGCAAACACAGAGCTCTGCACAAAAACTGATTGTCTCACAGATAAAGTTACTGATCATGAATACAGTGATAGGCGCAGCAATGTCCCCATAAGAGGCAGCCCAGAAGAGGTGACACCATTGGACCCGAGAGCTTATGCCACTGAACTCTTCAAAATCTTTGTCCCTATACTGTCACGGGTGGCAGTCCTAAGACCGGGACCCCCAAGTGCCTGATGATGATGGGAGTCTCAGCATGGAAATGGACTATCAGGGCCTGGTGCAGGGTAACCACACACCCCCCATGGTTTTGAGCACCAGCTTTGTGCGGCCACATACCAGGGCCCTGATGCAGCTTCTGCAGGTTTCAGGTGCTTAAGGCTATGCAGACCTTCCAGGAACTGGATAGGGAGGCTCTGCAGCAGAAATATATCCAGTACTGGAAACAAGGCAAGACTAGAACAGGCACCAAACAAGATAACAAGACAAGACTAGAAGAACCCAGAACAGGAGCAGGACAGAATGCAGAACCCAGAAAATGTACACAAGACATGAAGGAAACATGAACAAGGCAGGTCAGGACTATACATGAACTGGGAATACAAGACAAAATAAAACAAGACGAGATACAAGGCAAAACAAAAGGAGACAAAACTAAGTACTATATATGTAAAACATTGGAGATTTAGACATACATAAATGGCCAAGATATATGCAGACCACCACTGCGCCAAAGTACTCCAATTACGGTGGGTCCTAACTGCCTAGATATGCATGACTAAATGAACAACAATAAAACACACACAGTACTTACCTGCAAGGAAATATGCAGAGGAATGAAACCACTGCCAGCAGGAGCAGACTGAAACAAAAAATTATTAAATGGCAAAGGAATGGGTGTGGCAACAAAAAACAAACATTTAAAGGAATCCAGGAGACTGCGAATTCCAGGAACAGAATAAAGGAATGAACCCAGCATAAAGAAAACCAAACATAGAATAGAAAACTAGAAAAACTAAACAAGAATTGTAAAATGAGTACTGGATACCAGAAGCCAAGGCTAGACATCTCCGCAGAACAGAACAGGATGTGACATATACTAACCAACCAAGACCTGCTGTCGGATCACATCCATCGTTTGCCAAATCCAAACCATCTGGCAGCAGTGATTCTAGGAGATGTGTTACGATTGCCTCCGGTCTATTAGAATACCTAATACTTATGGAGCGTGGGTTGGATACCGATTTGCACGAATCCCTGCTCTCAGTCTGGTTGTTCCGGCCTTTCGGGAGATGAAGGGTGACTGCCCGGAAGGGGGTACTTAACCTGCGGTTAACCGCAAGAGCAGCATTCTAATTGCTGCCACACACTAGAATGCAGGTGGTCCCTGTTCGTGAGTCTTTCGGCAGTTTCCCTTTGGGGAATTACATACGAACGTGGGTCCCCTGGGACCGTCCATTAGTTGGTGGTTAACCGCAGACCGCAGTGCCTTGTGCGGTTAATGAGCGGCACACTCGGCCCGTAGGGTGGTCGGTCATTCGGTACTTTTAGAGGTGATGGGGTTAAGTGGCGGCACACGCCAAGGACTGGGTGGTCCATCGTTCGTACAGACGAACAGGTCTTTACAATGGTTCGTGCAATGCATTCGTATGGTCTGAATGCCGACATAATAGGGGTTTTAATCGAAAGAAGGTTATGTTGTAACAGAATATAGAGTCCTTGTAGCAAGATGTAATGCTGAGATGCCACTGTTACACCACAAAAGAGAGGGTAATGCAAGACGCACACTGACCCCTCTTGACAGTTTCTCCGGAATCCAAGTGTATGCAGATCTGTCGTCAACTACTCTGTAAAAAAGGAAAATGCTGGCACCGGTGGTGAAGGCCTTGCAAGCTGCCAATATCCTGTACCACTGGGGTTACCCGATCAGAAGGAACGGCGCAGAAACATTTATTTCCAGGCTGGAGGATGGCAACCAGCTCCTGGAATGATGAGGTATACTGCTTACACTACCGCATGCAGGCACAGACAACAACACTCTCCAACCAAAGTTTCCAAGGACTGGAATGTGGTCACAACAACATGGTCCCCATATAGCACAGATTGGTCTTTAGTCCCGTTCCTACCATAATTGGTACAAATGATGGCCACACTTACTTCCAAGTTCAATGGTTGGTTCAATGGTTTTTAAAATCATCTCTTAAAATGTTCCCTCAACTCCATGGTGATGCTTGAGATATACCTACTTGTTTTGTGGGGATATGACATTCGCACTCTCTTCCTAATACCTCCCTAATGGGGTTTGGTCAACAAGCAAAATTGTCGCGAGTACAAGGGTATGCGACTTTCCAGGTTGCCAACACGACACAGGTCGTGGTCCCAGTTGCTGGTTACTCCCCCCATCGACTCACAGGAGCCATGTTCTTTCCATCCGTACTACATAGTTTTGTTTATATACTGTTTGTATCTCTTCCTCTATCAACCCCCCCACCTGTCACACAACTTACTGATGGTTCACTCCATCTCCCGAGATGCCTTATACCACCCAACCTTTGCCAGGGACCCCCTGCTGCAGAGCCTCCCTATCCAAAGGGAGGGTCTCTCAATACTGCACAAAAGCTGCAGAATGCAAATGAACACAAATGCATAACTAAACTCCAACATGACTTCATAGACCCCGCAGACCAAGACTATACTCACCTGTACACAACACATACACTAGAATAGACAGATATTTCACCCCAGCCTCCATCATGCACAAAATCCATGATGTCAGCATAGGTTTGTTAACATGGTCAGTCCATGCACCTATACTCCTGTCACTCCATGAATGATTCCAAAACACTGGAAGAGGCTCTTGCAGGCTTAACAAAACTCTTCTCCTCAACCTTACAATAGTCTCCGCTATAAGAGAGGAGTTAACATTATATTTTTCCAAAAACTCAACCCCAGATGTAAGCACTGAACACATCTTGCAGGCACATAAGGCAGTGATTAGGGGAGTGCTTATTAAGACAACTGTTAAAAAGCATAACATTCAGGAAAACACCTCTTTGATACAGGAACTGACAGAACATACGTAGAGAAACACAGCGACACCATCCCCCACACTGAAAGACGAACTAATCAAGTTACAAACTAAACTGCAGGAAATGGAACTAGAAAAAATTACCCACTTATTTAGTGTCAGGGATAGCTAATAATTAAAGAATACCCTAAGACGTATTACCGGGCCTTAGAATGGACGTATTTAACGTAAAAAGGAAAAACCACAAGACAGGCTGTGGACGAGAACACAGAAAACACGGAAACAACAAACAAGCCAAGGGTCAAGGAATATAGAGGTCCAGATAGTCAGGAGCCAAGCCAATGGTCAAGGAATACAGGGATTGGATAGTCAGAAGGAAAGCCAAGGTCAAAATACACAAGAATCAATACCAGGAACGCGCTCTCGGATTACCAAATTTTAAACCATGCGAGGGCACAGAGCAATGGATAAAAAAGGTATGTATAGCCTAAGGTGCTTCCTGATTAGCTACAGAGAAGCATGTGATAGTCAACGTGTGTGTGACATCACTCACACATTCAAAATGGAATAGCACTCCAAGGGTTATTTACAAACCCTTAAAAGAATTTAATCTTCAGTGGCCGGCATCTCTAATGATTGCAGACCCGGCCGCTGTGTGAGGGAGAGGAACTCCTGTCAGAAGTTTGAGGTGAGTGATGGGTGGCATTCCCATTGCCACTTGGGAATGCCACCAGAACGAGATGCGCCCGCCGTGTCCCATTTTTATTTCTCGGGCATGAGTGGACCCGGCGGGTGTCTGCAAGACAGGTATGGATTCGGTGGCATTCCCCTTGATGAGTGGGAATGCGCCGCAATGATGCACACCCACTGGGACTCATACCACTCACTGGCAGGAGCGGACCCGGCAGGCGGCGTAACCCTTAAAAAATATAAACATACATTTTCACAATCAGAAATATATCAGGAACCTTACTTGCTTTCCAACTTAATGCACACTCAAAAAACACAAAAATTGCATATGTATACTCTCGTACCAAAGAGAAGATCATAAACCCATAAGATATAGTAGACACATTTCTCTCGTATTATGGTAAACTATATGATCTTAAGGACGACCCTACCACAAATGCCCCCTCAACACACAGCAACACTACGTTTTTAGAGAAACTAAACCTTCCCAAATGACTCCCAGTGGAACGGAGCATCCCTTTTGACTGGAAATACAGGATGCTATCAAACACCTCCCAAAACACAAAGCACCATGCCGGATGGCTACACAAATCTCTACTATCAAATGTATGCTGACATTCTCTCCCCACATATGACAAAACTCTATAATTCCTTCTTCTCCAAAGGAGCCTTGCCCAGTGACATGCTAGTAGCGCACATCTCAGCCCTGCCCAAACTGGGCAAACTACCTATGCAATGCCAACATTTTTGACCCATTTCACTCCTAAACTCCTTGTTCATGGAAGGCAGGGCTCAGACATCACGAGAAAGTTAATCAACATCATATCACACATGGGGTCAACCAAAAGCAAAGGTTTTCTCTTAGCACTCCATGCAGAGAAGGCCTTTGATAGGCTGCACTGGACATACATGGAGCAAGTGCTCTCACGTTATGTATTTTCCAACATACTAGTACAGGGCATCATGGCTCTGTACAACAACCCCACTGCCCGAGTCTCCAATGCCGGTTTCCTCTCTACCGCATTCCAGATTACAAATGGCACTAGACAGGGTTGCCCCCTCACACCCCTTCTGTTTATTATTTCACTAGAACCATTGGCTTACAAAATCAGGAAGGGAATGTGAGGACATAACCGTTATCTCGATAAGCGTGCAGGACCACTGCATATCCATGTTTGCAGACGACATCCCCCTGACTAGGAAAAGAAAGACAAATGTGTAATATAATGGTGATGAAAATGGTGCTTTCAAAAACCCAATAATAGGAATAAATCACTCAATTCCCCAAATATACAGCAATACCACAAAGAAACACTGGGTGGCTCACTCAGTATGTAGACAGAAAGTGCAAGTGCGGGATAAATATTTAAATGAATATATACCAATATCTTATGTTCTTGATGATAAACTGTAAAAAGCTGAACTTAACATAGGGCAGTATAGTTCAAGAACATTTGGACAAATCTCATGTGTATATATAAAATATATGTTCACATCCCACTCACATTTGTTTGAGCCTGTGAGAATACTGGCTCAGGTAAAAGCGTTTTTGTTTAAAGTGGTGATGGTAGTTCAGGGTCCACTTCCAGCAGAGAGCCTCTCTCCCAACAGATATAAATGGAAAAGTACCAAATTAGGTATACACATTTGATTTATTGAACATAAAATAGTAAAATCTTACATTTAAGTTTGCAGTCTTCAGCTTAAAGATGATTAAAAACACAACGCGTTTCAACCTCTCAGTGGGTCTTCATCAGGTGTAATAAAATAAAACCTGTCTCCTAAGTGAATATATACCCCCTAAAATACACATGGGGTAGGGCCCCTGTACCTTCCGCCCCATCCAATATGGCCGAACTTCCGGTACCACCACCTATCACATGACTGGGCTTCCTATTCTAACCCAGAGAACACATAATACTAAAGCATGTAACACAGTCCCAATTTAGGTAATTTTGCCAGTGAAAAAATGACGTTGCAATGACTTCCATTGGGTGTAATTTCTCCATATCCTATTTCTTCCTGCCTTCCTGGCGAAAAAAATCTTAAAGGGTCCATGCTTTAGATGTTCCCTTGGCAACTTATGTTACTCTAGTCATCATTATACAGGGAGTGCAGAATTATTAGGCAAGTTGTATTTTTGAGGATTAATTTTATTATTGAACAACAACCATGTTCTCAATGAACCCAAAAAACTCATTAATATCAAAGCTGAATATTTTTGGAAGTAGTTTTTAGTTTGTTTTTAGTTATAGCTATGTTAGGGGGATATCTGTGTGTGCAGGTGACTATTACTGTGCATAATTATTAGGCAACTTAACAAAAAACAAATATATACCCATTTCAATTATTTATTATTACCAGTGAAACCAATATAACATCTCAACATTCACAAATATACATTTCTGACATTCAAAAACAAAACAAAAACAAATCAGTGACCAATATAGCCACCTTTCTTTGCAAGGACACTCAAAAGCCTGCCATCCATGGATTCTGTCAGTGTTTTGATCTGTTCACCATCAACATTGCGTGCAGCAGCAACCACAGCCTCCCAGACACTGTTCAGAGAGGTGTACTGTTTTCCCTCCTTGTAAATCTCACATTTGATGATGGACCACAGGTTCTCAATGGGGTTCAGATCAGGTGAACAAGGAGGCCATGTCATTAGATTTTCTTCTTTTATACCCTTTCTTGCCAGCCACGCTGTGGAGTACTTGGACGCGTGTGATGGAGCATTGTCCTGCATGAAAATCATGTTTTTCTTGAAGGATGCAGACTTCTTCCTGTACCACTGCTTGAAGAAGGTGTCTTCCAGGAACTGGCAGTAGGACTGGGAGTTGAGCTTGACTCCATCCTCAACCCGAAAAGGCCCCACAAGCTCATCTTTGATGATACCAGCCCAAACCAGTACTCCACCTCCACCTTGCTGGCGTCTGAGTCGGACTGGAGCTCTCTGCCCTTTACCAATCCAGCCACGGGCCCATCCATCTGGCCCATCAAGACTCACTCTCATTTCATCAGTCCATAAAACCTTAGAAAAATCAGTCTTGAGATATTTCTTGGCCCAGTCTTGACGTTTCAGCTTGTGTGTCTTGTTCAGTGGTGGTCGTCTTTCAGCCTTTCTTACCTTGGCCATGTCTCTGAGTATTGCACACCTTGTGCTTTTGGGCACTCCAGTGATGTTGCAGCTCTGAAATATGGCCAAACTGGTGGCAAGTGGCATCGTGGCAGCTGCACGCTTGACTTTTCTCAGTTCATGGGCAGTTATTTTGCGCCTTGGTTTTTCCACACGCTTCTTGCGACCCTGTTGACTATTTTGAATGAAACGCTTGATTGTTCGATGATCACGCTTCAGAAGCTTTGCAATTTTAAGAGTGCTGCATCCCTCTGCAAGATATCTCACTATTTTTGACTTTTCTGAGCCTGTCAAGTCTTTCTTTTGACCCATTTTGCCAAAGGAAAGGAAGTTGCCTAATAATTATGCACACCTGATATAGGGTGTTGATGTCATTAGACCACACCCCTTCTCATTACAGAGATGCACATCACCTAATATGCTTAATTGGTAGTAGGCTTTCGAGCCTATACAGCTTGGAGTAAGACAACATGCATAAAGAGGATGATGTGGTCAAAATACTCATTTGCCTAATAATTCTGCACTCCCTGTACATGAAAACAAACAAATGATAGATGGTGTTAAATCTGACCTGGGCATATAGGATAGGGATACATAACCTAAACAATAACTTTATATCTTTAACATTAAAAAGAAATATATAATAAAATGACCTAATTAATCATATATAACCAACTATTATAATAAACTGAATAATAAAAAATGGTAACATCACCATATATATGATACCACATCTCATAGGCATCACATAGAACCTTAAATACTTAAGAGAATATATAGAGAAAATTCCTAAAATAAAATTGTACACAGAATCAATATATTAATAAGTAAAAGTACACAAGAACATTTTTTGTATAGTAAAATAAAAAAAAACTAGTAAAGAGAGGAAAGAAAGGGGGAGATTTTTTAGGGACACAAGACGTGGTGCAGGTAAAGGTTCTTTGTAACCGCAAACCTCAAAATCTATATTTAGACCAGAGGGGGTCAAGGTGTCCATTTCAAAAAAATCCATCATATCTCACTTTTATTAAATTAAATTAAATTTCAATATGGTTTTTGTTCCTGTGTCACAGATTCTCTCTTTTTACAAGTTAGGGGTGACTGTGGTGGTTTGGGCCACGTGTTTGCTTGATTGGGTCTTCCTAAAAAAAAAACTCCTCTCTTTCATTTGTAAGGGGCATGAACCTATTCCTTAAAAAGTAATGCTCCCAAAGATCCTTTACCTATTTGCTACCCGTGACTTTCCCCCCTCCTTTTGTTGACAACTGTTGAGAATTATCTCAAATTTTCTTTAGGAAAAACTTAAACCCAGAATTTCTGCCTCTTGGTTGCAGGGAGAGGATGGTGGGGTGGGGTTGGCTAGCCTTTCTGCCTACCACAAGGCTTCTCAACTGAAGACGGCAGTGAAATTGCATAAACCGAACAACATCCTTCAATGGGTAGACATGGAGAGGAAACAAGCCCCTAGGGGATCTCTGGTTGATCTCATGTGGACCCCTAAATCACTAAGTCCCAAATTCCTACTATAACTTCCAACCATGAAATTGACACTATTCCACTAGGACTGGTTCCAATAAGTGTGTGGAGTCCATCTCAAATTCCTACCTAAAACACCAATGACAGCTTTGAGAGCGATATAGCCATGGCTAATCCTGCAAACCTGGCCCAAATCGGGTATTGACATACTGTAAAAATTATTCAACCAATCAGATCTAGCCCCATTCTGGACCTACAACAGAGGTACAACCTCCCTAACTCATATATTTTCCCCTGTATACAAATTAAAAGCATAGTATGCATATAAACCTGATGAGGCAACCGCACTCTTACTGAACAAGTTGCGAACGACACACAATCAATGCTGGCACACACATACCCAACCCAAGACACTATCCTTAAGCTATAAGACAGTACTCCAGTCTGCACCATATAAACCTCCTACCCTCCAATCTCAAGGGTTAGCAGAGGGTAATGAAACACTCACAGATTAACAATGGCTAGCTTACATCAATGCCACCAAAGGAGTGACAAGATGCTACTCCCACTCAAAAACCCATAGAAAGCTCACATATAGGTGGTACCTCACGCAGCACAGGCTGCAAAAAATCTACCCAGATGTGTCCCATTTATGCTGGAGATGTAGGGTGGATGAGGGTAACATGACACACATATGGTGGGGATGTGGGGCAATTCAGCCCCTATGGGGAAACCTGTGGGAAATCCTAACAGCAACCCACATTAATGACCTAACTACTCAATCCCACTTGTGTCTATTTCTCCTCTTTCCTAAGAACACACCTAAGGTCCATAGACAAATGGCAACGATATTTAATTTAGCAACCAGGAACCTTCCTGAAGGCCACTGGAAACAAACAATTTTCCCCACTAAAAATCAACTACGTGATAAGATTAACTTGTACTATACATATGAACACATGTCTATTCCGACAGCTACTGTCAGGATATTTATATCGGCAGACATTTTGTGCTAAAATAGAGATTAAAAGTGTATATTGCCAGAGTCACTCAGAACAGAGCAGACTCCATTTTGCTATCTTCAGGATAACAAAGACACATAATTTCCTTGCTTTCACTAACCACTGAGCCTGAGCTAAGGAATGCATTATATAAACACAGACACTAGTGACAGAGAAGACTAAGTAATTAATTTTACTTTCTAAATTTTACAAGGTCCCATTGTAAGTAAGGGGTTAAATTGAGTTTAGGACAAAGGGAAGAGAGAAGGTAGTTGGCGGGGTTTGGGCATTCAGACTTGGACATGCAGAGAGATTCAGGACACTCTCTGGGACTAACATTCAACTCTCAAACTCTCTTGGACACAACTCAAGAAACACTCCTTGACACTTAGAATTTTACTGATACTTTCTAACCAACACCACTTTTCTCTATTACTCACACACCTCCATAAAACCAATCATACTCGCAAGTTCCTATGACTACCTACTCATCTGATGAGAATACCTACATAACTGGTAATTATGCTGGTTTTATTTAATTAATTAAAATTAATTAAAAATTTACTAATAGCATGATATATGACTGGATAAATCACGGTCAGATTTCAATATTTAGAAATCTTAGTTAACTAAAGAATATATAGTTATAAACATTCCATTCTGCAGGTGGAATTAAGAATAATTATATATTAATGTGATATTATCACATGTTAGCATACCGCTGTTTTTATCAAGGTGATTTGATTTGCTCTAAAATAAGATAAGATATCTTTTTAGGCAAATTAAAATTCGGCTTTTGTAAAAATCTTTTAGATTATTCTTAATGGATGGTTCCAGGAAATGATTATTGAGCTGGTTCGAATGTTATTTTAATTGAAAATTACATGAGAATAGGATATTATATGCCTAGGAGGATCTATCCAGCATTGAAAGGGTTACTCAGTTGATTTAACTGTTAGCCAAGGTTTTATGGCTTTTCGCTGTGTGAAGTTTTACTTCCTGTGTGTGAAGTACCTCATAAATCTAAAGTCTTAACAGTTTTGCTTTCTTTGTACTGTGTTTAGCCATTGCCATTGTATTACATTGTATCAAAATGGTAGCACAGACGCATCTCAATGTGTTTGGTGTATACTCTTGGTCAGATTTTAAGTCTCTGTCGGAAAAATAGGGGAGAGCTTGCAATGGCTGCAGAGAACAGGTTATTTTTTGTTTTTCATATACTTACAAAAAAGCATGGGGGGAAAATATATGAATGTTTCTGTTTGTATGTAGCTCTATTAATGTGAAAAAAAATGAAAATTGATAGAGTGATCCTTTAATGTCTGACAATTTAACAGGTACCTACTGGGAATTACTGAAAGCCATTACTAAAAAGATAGTCACTAAAAGCTCCCATAACTCTTTATGGGTGTAGCAGAGCTGCAATCCTGAGACTGAATATCTCTGCTGAAGTCATCTTGAGCTGAAAGAAAGTGATTATAGCCCATTCCAGCAGTAATAGGACAACACACCGTTCTGGGAGTCAACTGAGGTTTATTGAGCCACAACCGGCTTTTTATGCACAGACCTCCAGCATGGGATCTCCATTGTAAATAGTACAAACCACAGAGATGTCTGGGAGATAGAGTCACAAGAAGGCTAACTCACTTATCAGTTACAGGAACTAATACAAAAACATACAAAATACCCCCAAAACATATTAAAATATTACAGGAACCCCACAAATTTTACATCCTCGAATAACCCGGATATGAGCGCCAACATTGTCCAAATAGCGCTCAGATCCATTTGGTCGAATACGATCACCATTCGGGTAAAGTTTTGACCTGCCGGCCGTGAGGTGATAGCCCAGAATAGATCCACAAAAAAAAGGGTCGGAGGCCGGTCTATTATCTGGGGTTCCTGGATGAACACTCCCCCTGACTTTTAGGGAGCCAATGCTCTCCTGTTCGGTAGTTCCTATCTTCTGAACGCCAATCTCCTAACTCGTCTGGGAGAGAAATGAGCAGTGATGCAAGATTCTCCAGAGTTTGTGGGCTCGTGTAGCCGCCCCAGAGTTCCAGACACTCGATGAACATGTATCGCTGCCTGCATTTGGGAGACAAAATGGCCACAATTCACTAGAGCACATGTTTAGTTATATGAATGGCAGCCACCCAGGGAAAGCACTTGACTTAATTGTTCCTTTGAGATTAACAAGTCAAGGGTGGTCGGTTTTGGAAGGATATAAACGGAGGGACAACATATGCTCCATTCGGACCACAAACGTGGGGGTACGGATCAATTCTGGAACTTTGGGATAGGTGCAGGCAACCGAAAGGAATAGTGCAAAGTCCGCCACAATGGGAAAACTTAGTTACTGGTTACAATAATGTGGTTAAATTTACCAGCTACAGCTAAGCCTCAAAATTCACTGATACTGTGTGTGTATTCTCGCTGTTGGCAAAGGAGTTAAGTGGGGATCTAGTTCCCTTTGATAAACATTGGGCTAGTTTGGAGTTTATAATATATCATTGCAACTTCAAAGTTTTTTTTTTTAAATTCTTTATTTTATTCGTGCATGAGTAAACAAATGGTCTGCTACGCCACAATAGCGGTATGAGACCATTCGTCAACAGATTGCAATGTGGCATAAGAAATACTGTGCACAGCTTTTAAAATAAAATACAGGTTAAATCAAGATGTGTCAGTAACTGAAAATGCATGAAAATTAATTATGCTATGCTTTCTAGTCTGACATTGAGTAACTAAACATATTTAACATATTAATGGAATATGCTATGCAATTTATATGATCAGGATTAGTCTAGTGTGTGTTGGTCAGTACAATTATCTTAGTCGTAGTAATGATAGGGGTATGCACTGTGAGTGCTTGTAGTGAGTTAGTGTAGACCAGAGTAGCTGAGTGCTGTGAGACAGATTTAACAGCTTAACAGTTGTGCTGTAGGTTGTACGCATAGTGTTATGGTGAGTTGGTGAAGACAAAGATTATCAAACAGACAATAAAAATAACAATAAAAATAACAATATGCTCCATGGCTCAGATAGGGTAGAGCGCCATGACAATTAGGTACTAACAGGATTGCAAGGGTAGTTAACTGAAAAAGCAATGTGGCGCAAACAGTCCAGGCAAGGGTTGATACATATCAGTCAGTGAAATAAAAGCATGGCAGTAACTGAAATGCACAGGTAGTACATTGTTGGAAGTTCACCCTATTCCCTGTCTTGGCACCTGACCTCCTTGGTTTGTGGCAGTCTCAATGGCCCAGAACTTGTCGTTCCGTCTACCCCTGGCTTGAGTTGGGATCCGGTTCCTGCCGGTCCAGCCGCGTACAGCTTCTCTACCGGTGTCCCAGGGTGGTGAAGTGCCAACTAGGTCTTGAAGCTTCTTCCTCCGAAAGGTGCGAGGTGTGTGCCGGGGAGCTCCCCCTTGCGATTCTCTGCCCGAGATTGCGGCGCTGAGTGTTGGTCGCCTTGGGGCTCCGGTAAGTGCCAGGGGGTCCGCTGGTGTAAGTTGCATGATGTGGAGATTACATGCTTAGTGAGTCGATGGGTATTAGGAGGTGAGCCTTGCGATGAGCTGTCGCCCTGCTCCCTCTGCTTGCGTTGCTTGTGCCTGTCAACAAGTTTGAGCAAAAAGTTGGCCAAGATTTCTTCCAGGCACCTCATAGATGTCTCCAGGCCGCCATCACATGGCACATCTGCTATTTTAGGATGGCTGATTGGAAGGCCTCAAAGTGCAGGGGCTTTTGCAGGATCACGTAGGCCCCTTTAGTTTGATGAGCCGACAAGCATGTACCGGGATGTCCCTCACCGGCAGCGGGGGGGGGGAACACCTTCCTCATCCTGGCAGGATGATCGGCAGGGAGATCGTCTGTTTCTCCCCAGCTGCCCCCATGGGTAGATCTCAGAGATGCACCGGGGTAAGACCACCATTCTATCGGTTAGATGCCTCAGAATGTGTCGAAGATTGTCTCCAACAGGAGTTGTCAAGTTTGCTTGTGCGTTGAGTTGATTTATTTGCTTGTTTCTATAGTTTTGCAGAGAGCTCACTCTAAGTGCGACCGTTCAGCATGGCGTTCAGGCACCGCCCCTCACTACTTCAAAGGTTTTATGCCAGAAAATATATTGAACATTTGAGCTGTAAATTTATGGTGATTTCCAAAACCACAAGTCAAATTAGTAAATCTCACATATCTTTTAAAAGAAACACAAATGTTTACTAATAAAATCAAGCTGTATCTATTTTGCAAAGAGGCTGAATGACAACTTATCTACCTTCCAAACACTAAAAAAAGCTTCAAAGATAATACCATTCCTGCAGTCAGATAGGAGAAGGGGTAAATTAGATCAGTCCTATTTCTAACATGGCATTACAGTAATTGCTGTTATAACACTCTTTTAATCCCTTTTTTGTTTAGAAACATATGACTTAACTGTACTTACTGTAATACACGGCATAACTGTACTTATTTAGCGCTATATGCTCAAATGCAGACTTTATTTTTACATTTTGGGTCCTTACAAGCACATGTAAGCAGAGTATTTGATCATTTTTTAATCTATTTTTGTCACACCTGCTGTATTTGTATTGTCATACTAATACTTTAGACCCTGTGTAAAATATTGCAAAATAAGCATTAATAAACATTGTCCAAATCCTGTAATATCCCCAATAATTTTATAAGGAATTAATAATCGAATAAAAAAATAAACATTTTTGTACAAAATTGTATAATTGTATCAAACATGTATAACATGTTTGACTGAACAGTAATGTATGAATACAATTGTTGTTTTATTAAATGTTTATGTGCTTGCCATTCACGCTATGCTTCAAATAAATGTTATATTTTTGAAGACAAAATATGCATGGTAGTGAAGCAGTTCAAACTGATTTTTATCTTATCTTATGATTTGATTAGATGCATTTTAGTATTCATTTCAGGTTTTACAAGAATTATAAAACTTTTAGGAAAAAATATACAGCCTAACACCCCAGCACTAGAAGTTAATATGGCAAATATCTCTACAGACACCATGTCTTTCCCTTTGGTGCTCACATAGGCCGGGATCATTGCAATCCACACACTACAGAACACCAGCATGCTGAAAGTGATGTTCTTGGCCTCATTAAAACTGTCCGGTAATGTCCTGGCAAAATAAGCAATAATAAAACTAACAGCTGCCAGAACCCCCATATAACCCAGAACTGAGTAGAAGGCAATAACCGAGCCTTCGTTACACTGAATGATGATCCTTCCTGGGTAAGAATGCATGTCCAGTTCATGAAAAGTAGGGGAAATGCACAACCAAAGAACATTAATCAAGATCTGGATAGATGAGCATATCAGAACTATGGTATTAGACACTTTGACCCCAACCCACGTTCTCCATGAGCTGCCTGGTTTAGTAGCTTTGAAAGCGATATAAACCATGATAGTTTTGCCCAGTACAGAAGATACAGCTACTGAGAAGATGATCCCAAATGAGGTTTGACGCAGCATGCAGGTTATATCCACAGGACGACCAAGAAACAGAAACACACAGAGGAAGCTCAGCATGAGAGAGACCAGGAGGATGAAGCTGAGATTCCGGTTATTCGCTCTGACAATGGGAGTCTCCCAGAATAAAACAAATATTCCCAAAATAAATATAGCTATAAGTGAAAATAAAACAGAGATTAAAGAGAAAACTGTAGTCATAATATTGTTTTCATATGATAGAAAGTCATAGGTTTTGGGAATGCACTTTGTTTTTCTCTCATCTGGCCATTCATTGTCAGGACATTTCTGGCAGTTATCACTGTCTGTAATAGAAGAAAGACATATACAATTAATCATCAGTAATATAAGTGTTGATGTAGAGTCAGACATGTAGCCACAAAATCAGCTTTATCATATGAGGAACATTTGACCAGTCAGGTTACTTGGAATAGGATATGGTTATGTGAAGTAAATAAATAATGTTGGAAACAAATTAAAAGAACAACCAAGGACCATAACAACTACAGTGAGCAGTAGTGCATTTGGTGCAATGAGTGTCCTGGCAACTCTATTAGATAAGGTGAAACCATTTTATCTCAACAGTTTGGCTTTGTTCTTGGGGTTCACTGGATGCTGCTCCCTTCATGCACTACTTCCAACTAAAAAGTGGAATCTCTGGGTCTGCACTAAGCCAAGTGGTGCAAGGCTTAACTTTTTGGCAGAGAACAATAGTTGATACAAAATAATTATTATATACACCCCTGGAATGGTGTAGTATATAATGGAGTAGGGGGTTATGGAGTACACCGAGATAGGAACAATACAACCTGGGTGTACACAATCTGATATAGTATAAACCAACAAATAAAAAGGACAATATATGGTGAAGTGCATAGGGACAAAATAAACAGCTCCATGAGGTAGAGAACTTACAAAATGTAAGGAATACTGTTCTTGTATTATAAATAATGAGCCACGGACCTCATAAAAAGCAGAAGGTACAAAATAGTGATGAATGTTCTAAAAGATACATCCAGATTCTAATAGATTTTCAGAACAGATCTCTAAAAAGTATAGGAGAAGAAATCAACCTATTAGAAAATGAAATCATTATACATAAGGACACAAAAGTGGTAGAAACAAAATATAAAAACCTTAAAAAAAAAAAAAATTACTATTACAGATGACAAAATATCTACAGGAGGATTATAAATCTGGAAAAATTAGAAATCGGTCTAAAAATATTTTTGGTCATTCTAATTTAGTTCCAAAACGAGTGGAGCCTTATAGAAAAACCACTAGACACTATCAGCCCAGAGATCAAGAACGTAAACTTCCAGCATATAAGAAACATATAGGAAAATCTTTCCATACAAAGATTCTGCTCCTTTTTTAGACAAGGTGCCAGACCAAAGAAAAAATCTGACACACTACCACCTTCCCACATGAAACAGATACCAAGCTTCAGGATCACCAAAGAAAAAGAGACCACATATAGAACTGGAGGAGGAGGAAGATCAATTGTCCATAAGGCCAACACACATAGATTCAATCAGATAAATGCCCGGAAGGCATGATCAATATCTGCGGTATAGATTTATCTATACAGGAGCTATCATTATTAAGGAAGGGCCTCAAATGTGCCCCTACGGTCGGCATTAAACCATTTGACTTATTTTTGGATAACCAAAAGTGTTTTTAAAAAACTCATGGTTAAACGTTTCTTAGAGATTATTGAGATTTGTATTTTCTCCCCAAAATTCATAAGTGTTTAACTTCTTGGTCGTTTAACTTCTTGATCGTCCTATCATTAGTAGGATCAATTCATTGACATGTAATCTTTCAGAATACATAGATTATTTTTTAAAACCGTATGTCCCCCTTTGTTCCTCATACATCAAAGATTCGAAGCATATTCTCCAAACCCTACAGACCTTTACATGGAAGTCATCTTATTTGTTGGCCAGTGTTGACGTAACTTCCTTAAGGGACTGGAGGTTATTAGAGATGTATTAATTCATCACAATCAGTTATTTTTTGGTTTTATGTATTGAGTTTGTTTTAACCAAGAACTTCTTTTGATTTGATTCTTGTTTTTTTTTTTCTCCAGCTATGTGGTGTCACCTTGGGGACAAGGTTCACCCCAAGCTTTGCCAACTTGTATGTGTTCCATTCGGAATCCTTACACATTGGATTGGGACCTTGCCTTGGGGGGGGGAAGTCTTGTCCTATGGCAATGCTACATAAATTCTTCAGGGGGATCATGCCAAACTAATCTTATTGATTTTTTAAATTGGGTAACTAAAATTATAGATCAGGGTGGTGCAGTAGACATTGCTTACCTAGATTTCAGTAAGGCTTTTGACACTATTGCACATAGAAGGCTTATCAATAAACTGCAATCTTTAAGTTTGGATTCCAATATTGTTGAATGGGTTAAGGCAGTGGCTGAGTGACAGGCAACAGAGGGTTGTAGTTAATGGAATATATTCGAAGCTTGGACTTGTCACCAGTGGGGTACCTCAGGGATCTGTACTTGGACCCATTCTCTTTAATATTTTTATTAGTGATATTGCAGAAGGTCTTGATGGTAAGGTATGTCTTTTTGCTGATGATACTAAGATATGTAACAGGGTTGATGTTCCAGGAGGGATAAGCAAAATGGCAAATGATTTAGGTAAACTAGAAAAATGGTCAGAATTGTGGCAACTGACATTTAATGTGGATAAGTGCAAGATAATGCATCTTGGACGTAAAAACCCAAGGGCAGAGTACAGAATATTTGATAGAGTCCTAACCTCAACATATGAGAAAAAGGATTTAGGGGTGATTATTTCTGATGACTTAAAGGTAGGCAGACAATGTAATAGAGCAGCAGGAAATGCTAGCAGAATGCTTGGTTGTATTTGGAGAGGTATTAGCAGAAGAAAGAGAGAAGTGCTCATGCCATTGTACAGAACATTGGTGAGACCTCAGTTGGAGTATTGTACACAGTACTGGAGACCATATCTTCAGAAGGATATTGTTACCTTAGAGGGTTCAGAGAAGGGCTACTAAACTGGTTCATGGATTGCGGGATAAAACTTACCAGGAAAGGTTAAAGGATCTTAACATGTATAGCTTGGAGGAAAGATGAAAATATATATAGGGAATCAACACAGTAAAGGATGAGACTATATTTAAAAGAAGAAAAAGTACCACAGAAAGAGGACATAGTCTTAAATTAGAGGGACAAAGGTTTAAAAATAATATCAGGAAGTATTACTTTACTGAGAGAGTAGTGGATGCGTGGAATAGCCTTCCAGCTGAAGTGGTAGAGGTTAACACAGTAAAGGAGTTTAAGCATGCGTGAGATCCTAACTATAAGATAAGGCCAGGGACTAATGAAAGTATTTAGAAAATTGGGCAGACTAGATGGGCCGAATGGTTCTTATCTGCCGTCACATTCTATGTTTCTATGTTAGTGTGTTACCAGTTGTTTTCTTGGTGACTATGGATTTGGCTGCATTCCACGAATTTGGCTGCACACACCGCTGACCGTGTTTGAATGAACAAAGATGGCTGCCGCCACGTGTTCGTTTGTTCGAACAGCGACCACCCAGCGGTCGGCAATTTACCTACTGCAACCTCCTGGCCTGGGAGGTAAATTGCCTGCACGCTTCCACTTCTGGGTGGTCCGCCTGTGTGGAAATTGGTTCAGTAAGCCCCATCTACTGAACCAAGTAGGAAAAGGGCACAAACAAAGTATTTTAGGGGAGTGGGGACACAGTCTTAAAGGGGTATTGTTCCCAAAAGTTACAATATGTCCCCATATGGTTCTTAAAGGGCCATACACACCAGGTCCATAGTTATGGGGAAGAAGGCTGGCAATGAGGCTTCTCCATAATACAGGGAAGCAGGGCAATTTGTCACATAAAATAAAAGTTACAAAAGGCATTTTGTAACAAGGGGCACCCCTTGATATTGAAGGGCTGTGAGAGTTTTGCAGTAGGGTTGGAGTAGAGCACTTTCATCCACCTAAGCCAACTGGGGCCAAATCCCATGTACTTTCAAGAGACAGGACCAGTCCACCATGTCAAAGGCCTTCTCAGCATCTATAGAGATTAGTAGGCTCTGTGTATCGGATAGCTCTGAGAGGTGGATAAGGTTTAGCATTTTCATGGTGTTATTTTTAGCTTTGCGTGATGTGACAAAGCCCGCCTGGTCAGGATGGACTAGCTTGTGTAAAAGTGGACGTAGGCGATTGGCCAGGATCTTGGTGAAAATGTTTAGATCCACATTAATTAGGGAGATTGGTCTGTAGCTCCCACAACTCAGGGGATCTTTGCCCGGTTTGGGGAGCAGTGTGATGTGTGCTTCTAAGGCCGAGTCTGGGAGTTTAGCAGATTATGTGAGGGAGTTGTATGCCGCTGTGAAGGGCTGGGAGAGCATGCTCATGAAAGATTTGTAGTTTGGGGCTGTGAAGCCATCCGGGCCTGGGCACTTCCTCATTGGAAGGTGTTGTACAATGCCTTCAAACTCCTTGGCCGATATAGGTTTGTCTAATGCTTGCTGGATGTTTGCGGGGAGTGTTTGCGCTAGGAGAGAAAGTGTTTGATCGGGGGTGTTTGTCTCAGATTGTACAGTTTGGAATATAAATCCCAAAAGGCATTTAAGATGTCAGGCAGTTTATGGGTCATGTCCCCTGATTCTGTTTTGATTTTTGATATAAATGTGGTTTGTCTAGTGTCCTGCAGCATTTTTGCTAGTAAGCGGCGACATTTGCCACTATTGGCATAATAATTGTTTTTGGATAGGGAGAGTTTACGTTTAATGTGTTTGTTGAGAAGTTGCTATAACGATGATCTATATTGTGTCAGTCGTTTATAAGTGTCGAAGGTATTGGACCTTTTGTTTTCCTCTTCTAAGGAGCGAATGGAGTTAGTGAGGATGAGGAAGCGCCTTAGAAGTTTGGAGGATAAGGCTATAATAAGCCCCCTGATTACTGATTTGTGCGCTTCCCAAGTAGTTGTCGGTGCAACTTCTGGTGAGGTATTTTCTGTGAAGTAATGTTGAAGGGCATCTGATACTTTGGAAATTAATGTCAGATTATTCTGCATTTGATTGTTAAACTTCCAATGGAAGGATTGTGATGGGAGAGAAGGGATTTGAATGGCAAGAGACAGGGGCGCATGGTCCGACCATGTGATGGGACTATAGTGGCAACTCTTTATTAAGTGCAGGAATCTGTGTTGGAGAAAGAGCATGTCTATTCTTGAGTATGTTTTTGTGGCAGTTGAGTAGTATGAGTAGTCTTTGGAGTGTGTGTTTGGCACCCACCAAGCATTGAATAATTGTGCTCGGTCTAATAGGTGATTGAATTGCCGACGTGTGGGTATTTGATATGTGGTGGACTTTGAAGTTGTATCCATGTGAGAGTCAAGGGAGACATTGTGGTCCCTGCCCATGATCAAGATACCCTCTTGGAATGAGTCTATGGTTCTGAGGGATTTCCTAAAGGACCTACACTTGTTCCTGTTGGGTAGGTATAGGTTGGCTAGGGTCACCATATTGTGACCTATGTGACCTTTTACCATAACTATTCTCCCTGAGTCATCTGTGTAGCGGTCCTTGAGTACAAATGGGACCTGAGAGGAGATTAGAATGTCTACCACTCTATTTTTGGCTTCCGTGTATTCGTTAAAAAACACCAGTGGGTATCTGCCATTTTTAAGAGAGGGTGCAGCACCCTTTTTAAAGTGGGTCTCCAATTGGAAAGCAATGTCCACATTCTGTTTTTGTAGCTCATATAGTGTCAGTGATCATGTATTTAAATACTTAAATAAGAGAGCATAAAACAATCGCAGTGTGGAGCCCCGTAATTGTCAATCAGCCCCTTTTTCCCGGGACTAACAAGCCCATCGTATCAGCCGCACACACCTCCGAGACCCGGCTAGACCCGTGGTCCTTAATGGAGTAGTAGTGTAGCTGCCAAAGCATGTCCCGTGGTGCTGCGGAAGGTGCACCTCTTTGTTTTAGGGCTCTATGAGCTTGGTCTAGGAGGATCTGGGTGTCTGAAGGTCTATTTAGGAGCAGATTGAATTGCTCCGTTAGGGATACGACTATGTCTTCCTGATCACTTTCGTGTAGGCCATTGATCCTAAGATTGTTGCGGCGTCCACGGTTGTCCACATCATCTACTGAGCGATAGAATGTCGAGATGGTCGAGGTGTGCGTGTTCATTTAGCTTGTTGTTGCTGTACTTGTACACTGAGCAAGTTGCGATCATCTTCCAGAGAGGTGACCCGATCCAATAGTATCTAGGCACGCCATGAAGGAGGCCTCCATCTTGCTCAGCAAGTTTGCTGTGTCGTCCTTACTGGGTAGATTTCGTATGAGATCCTTAAACTCCACGTCCTCTGGGTTTTTGGGATCTTGCTGATCCCTCTGGGCTCGAGGGTGCTGATCCCTCTGGGGTCGAGGGTGCCGAGCCCTCTTGAGATGATTCAGGAGCCATGTATAGGCCCGATTTTCCCGTTTAGTGTTGAGGGGTTTGGGATCTTTTGGGGTGACCCATCATGGATTTTCAGCCCAATGTCGACAGATTAGCTGGTGGCTTTTTTTGAGCGCTAGCAATGCACGTCCATGCAGCTCGGCCGTTGGCTCCGCGCTGACTGACAGTTATTTTGTGTTTCTTCCATTTGCAAATAATCACACCAACTCTTGTCACCTTCTCACCAAACTACTTGGTGATAGTCTTGTAGCCCATTCCAGCCTTGTGTACATCTACAATCTTGTCCCTGACATCCTTGGACAGCTCTTTGGTCTTGGCCATGGTGGAGAGTGTGACAAAACCCTATTTTGCCTTCCCTAGAGTCATTCTCCTACGCCGTTCAGACATTTAGTTCATATTTCATTCCCCATTTCATTCAAAGGAACTAAGTACCGAACACCGACCACCCTCTGGCTCATTAAGTTCAAACCATAGGAATTCAGTGCTATCTTTGTGTGGCTGAACGCCACGTGGTGGAGAAAGCGGCAGCCATCTTGTCGCACGAAAGTAGGCAGCGGGACTTGGTTGTCGAGTGCCTGGAACTTTGAGGAGGCCACTCAACAGCCCGAACACCAGTGAAAACGTACGAATGCCTGCTTCTAGTTGCTTCTAGCAAGGAGAGCGCTGTTCGACAGATTGTTCAACAAGAATTCCCGAACAAACCCCATACTATGAGCCTGTAAATATTTCTGGTTAGACATCGCCAGGTCAATTCTTTTCTCCAGTGGTGATTCAACTATGTTCGTGTGATCTGAGCGCTTTTTGAATATGTTGTGCGCTCAGATCCAAGCTATCTGGGGTTGTGTAGATAATGGGAGTTTGCTTACACAAAATATGACTTTTGTATTTTAAAGTGTTTTTTTTTTGTGAAATAAAAAAAGAGTAAATATGTTCTGTACTTAGAGATAATTGAGTTTAGAGCAGCCATTTAACTCAATTATCTCCCAGATTCAGAGGAGGGGTTGTATTGTTTGTATTGGTAGTGTCACACTTTGTAAGCTTGCTGTTATTGGTTATTGTGTTTGTGTCCCTGTCCCCAACAAGGTCCATGTGGGCATACACTTTGCTTGAGGACTTGCATAAAAGGCCAGCTGTGGCTTCCATTAAACAGAATGCTTTACCCCTTCATGAAGTCTTGGCTTATGTTTGGGGGATTTGGAGTTATAATCACTACAACTTCTTCTATGCTTGGATGTCGGGAGATTCTACACAATATACACAGCCTGAGTATAGAGGATTTGTTACACTGGTGGCAAGTGGCGGGATCTTTCTCCGGTACTGATATCCCGAACTGAAAGAAGAAGTAAATGACTCACAGATACGAATAGCTTAAGTGAACAACACTGAAGGAACTGTTGGAAGCTTGAGGCATAGTGGCAAGCAACAAACCGAAAGCCACAATAATAGCTGAACTAATGGACAGCATTCCTGATCTTGATTTTTTGGTATTTGACTTTGACTTTGTTCTGTGTGACGAGAGCAATCTCGCCACATTGCATTGGAGAAGCCTGGTTGCTCGCCTGCTGCCTTTGGATTATGGCCCCATGTTAAAAGACTTTGTTTCCCCTGCAGAAAAGACTTATTCGTGCTTTTCTGCCCGGTGTTCGGTAGATTCAATCTACCGAACAACCGCTCGAATGACTAGCCCACCTGGGAGCTCGAGTGTGCCGGCAATTAGCCTCCCAGAAGCTGCGGTTAACCGCAGCTTAATTGACAATTACTGGGTGGTCGCGGTTACACCTAGCCGCCACACGATGGCGGTGTTATGGAAGCTCCCCGGGTAGCCAGCGCTTGTTCTACCCAGCGGCAGGACACCAAAAGCGGACACTTTTGTCTCCCAAGCCCCGCTGAGGCTGGAAGTCTGCAAACCCATTTGGGAACTGAACAACGGAGCATTCGGGACTTTTAGTGTTGCAATTGTATTCGGTGTGAAAGTACCCAGATAGCCTGCATTGGAGCCTGTTCATGGAATTAAAGACTTTGGCTCCATGGCGATTAAACTGTATTTGTGTGGTCTGAGCACCATTCGCTTAATAATGTGCGCTCAGACCTGAGCTATCTGGGGATATGTTAAATGTATAGTTTTATTGTAAGTTATGTCATATAATGTATTTTAATAGTAATTCATGTTTTAGTATTCCCATGTGCATAATGGCGATTTGCCTTTGTCCTGGGAGATAATTGAATTACTTCTCAATTATCTCCAGGGTAGAGGGAAGGAAGCCAGGATGCATTGTGGGAATATAATGTGGCTGTGTGTCCTGTGTGGCTGATTGTCTGTCTTTTGTCACAGTCTCCCATTTGGTCCCCTAGGGGAGTGTCCACCAGGTGGGAGACCTGCATAAATACTGGGCAGGTAGCCCTCATTAAACAGACCACTGCTTGACCCTCAACACGGGTTGTCTCGTCTTTGGGGGGATTTACTGAATGCTGATAGAGACTGATTGCTAGGAGTGTAAGCCGCTTGGGTGCTTTTCCTATTCGTCTGTTGGCAGCTATTCGTATGGTTCCAGTTCGTGAGTTTGGAGTGCTATATTGTATGCCGTTCGGGAGTTTGGAGCATTCCCTTACATGCGGTTCGGGAGTTTGGTGTTCTACAGTAGCTGTGCCTGCATCTCTGAAAAGGGGACGGTCGCCTAAACGGTTTTAACCCCTTGTGTGCTGAAACGGTCTGTACATTCTGACTTTCCTGATTTCTGGTATCCTTGACTTTTGGCTTTTTCTCAGCTCTGTGAAAAATCTCCTGACCTTGGCAAGTATTCTGACTATTCTTGGATACGTTAAGTCTGGCCATTTTAGGATCTGGTTAGACCTTATCCTTAGTCCTAGGTGTGATACAATTCTGCGTGCGGGATCAATTAGTAATCCTGACATTATGACATGGCCATAGATCCTGCAGAATTGTGTCAGCACATAGCTGCTTGCGAGAGAAAGCTAGAGGAGAATGATAATAGTGCTTTGCTTTTGAGGGGTGATTGTTGTGGACTAGTAATAGATCACTTTCCGAGACTTCTGGCAGCAAGGTCTGGAAGAGTGACCTGACATAGGCAGACAATTTGGCAGGGCTGATATCCTCCGCAATACCCATTATCTGGATTTTGTTCCTTCATATAAACATAGAATGTGACGGCAGATAAGAACCATACGGCCCATCTAGTCTGCCGAATGGTTCATCTAGTCTGCCTTCTGTCACGGTCCTCTTAACCCACCACCTTCTCCTCCAGAAATTGCATGTCCTGTGGCCAGTGAAAAGTGTAGCACAGATACGGATGTGATATCGCTAATTTCAGAGCTTGTGACTGAGGTAACAGGGCTGTTTGTGCCATCTTTGGCCTAACGCACAGTTGGTGAGATGGATGATATTTTATGGCCCGGTGCTTTCGGCTTAGATTTATTTTCATGATTTTGAAGCCATCTCAATGCAGGAGGTGCAGGGAAGGATCATAAGCTGGGTTTGTGGCAAAAAAAACAACAACAAAAACTGCAAGACACGCTGTAAGTGCTATGATGCCTATGAGCTATTGTTCCGCACGTCTGCTCACATCCAGGCTCAGACCATGCCTGCAAGATCTCTATAGTTTTAAAGTAGAGACCTCCCAGACCTGACCATTTCTCTTCCTCCATATGTTCACAAAGAAAAACTTTAATGAGTAATTATTATACTTTGAATTGTCTGTTTTACAATTACACTGCAACAGAATTTAAATAACTACAACTACATTTCACGTTTAATCAGTTAGTGAGACTTAAAATGGAACGAGGTTCTCCAATTCCTCTTTTCTTAAAACCTTGAGCAGAATGTGACACTAATAGTAGAGACAAATAAAGGATGATTGAATTGAAAACATAAGTTAAAGCTCCAGGTAGGCAGAGTGGGAAACATAATGGACACAAAATTAAGAACATTTATTTTGGAATGGGAAAATGCTAAATGGATAAATAGCTTATGTATATTTCAGGTAAAGAAATCTTAATATATAAGCTGAATATATGTGCAAAAGACAATGGTGTATAACATATAATTAAGATACTGTATTTCTACCTGTTACATTAGACATTTCCCCCTCGGAACATGGGACACATTCATAGCAGCATTTATGATAGTTTACACCAGGGGCTTTTCTGTATCCATGAGGACAAAAGTCTTTGCACCGAGCATTTGGCATCTGGAGAAAGAAATAGTATATTGTATTTAGTATTACAAATCTGTGTACTTCAGATGCTGGTGGAGCTAGTAAAATTACTCACAACTAGATATGCCTCCTTGTACAGAGGCCAGTAGAATTAAGACAAATGAACAGTCTAGCATTTTAGCTGAGTTTGGTTGGGGTTGGAGAGTGTACCAGGGAGACTGAACTTAGGACAGATTTAAATACCTGATAAAGGGTTGAGTGAGTATTTAGAGAAGAATGTTTTCTGTCTTTTTTTTTTTTTTTTTTATAAAATGTTGAGATTACTAAAACTCAATAACATTGGTGGAAATAATGAGACATAGGTATTAAATAGTCATTTGGCTTTGTGAGAGAGATGTAGTAATGAGCAAAATTATATAATTTTGTTTTGCAAGATCAAGGTAGAGCTATAGGAGAATAGCATAAACTGAAAGTTTAATATAGTGCAAGGCTGAGTGGCATGTGATTGGTAATAAAAAAGGCACCCTGGAATATGGCAAATGTATTCATACTTACCATCATTGTCTTTTCCTGGCTAATATTTAATTAACAGGACAGAAAACCAATTAAACAAACAATTAATAGAAGTGTCTAATGGGAACCCCCATAACGCTAATCCCCAAGTCAAGTAACAAGATGAAAAAAAAAAAGGGGAGAGGGAGAGGAACCAAATGCCGCCATGAATAGAAAATTACCATAAGTATGAATACATTTTCCCTTTTCATGGCTAATTATGACAGCATTTAACTAAGCAGTAAAGAAGTTCAAAGGGAAGGATCTCATGATGCAAACGTTTATTAAATATTATCTTTTTAATTCTTTATTTATAGCCACCTGTGTTGAATAAAGAGCACAACATGTAGTTACATAGTTCATAAACAAGGAAAATATAAAAAGTAAACAAAGAAGCTGTCTGCCTTTTTGTAAATATCAAATAATTTCGGAGCATAACCTAGTTTGGGTGGAAAGACTAATCAGCATGAGGACAACCTCATATAGCTGAAACATATGCTCATAAGTTATGCACTACATAAGCATTGGAAGGGAACTCAAAAAGACAAAATAATAAAAATATAATAGAGGGAAGAATAAACAGGGAATGGGATCATGAGTATAGATGTTTCTGATTGAAGTATAAAATGCCAGAGAAAATTGCCGATGACGTGTGCAAAGTTAGATTTTCAGGAGGACCCATTTCATAATTGCAGGGAATATACTAAAATTTTTGATCCCTAGGGAAACCGAGCTATGGGAGATATACATTTTAGCTGCATGATAATATATGGGCTGAAACGTCATTTTAAGATTATTCAATAAAGTACCATTTTACTTCAAGACCGTGAGTGCTATCCCAAATTTACATTTTGCATATTTTCGGTTGTAGCTATTTTTTGCACCTGGCAACTACATATTGCAGAATACTTCTGGATATATCTGAGTGCAAGGACTGGACAGTATATATATATATATATAAAACTGTCCAGTCCTTGCAGAGTCATGAGATTTCAAAGGTTAACTCAGCAATGGAATGGCTAAAGGTCTAAGTTAGCACAAAACCACATGTGCTTCTCAATCAAAATGTAATATATACATTCACCTAACCTTGGAGATAACTATAGACAGTGCTAAGTAAAGCATTTGATGATACAATCATTACATCACGGCAAGGCATAGGATGAAAATGTTTTGGGGAGAAGAGAAGGTTATTTTGGAAGAAGAAAAGGTACATAACAGACAGCTGAACAGTGTCATTCATTCAATCAACTCATCCTCACACTCATTTCACAGACAGACACACTCTAAGGCCATTCTATACATCATTTCTGTTGGTAAGATTATTTACTTATTTCTCTTTCTGTAACATCCATTCAATATGCATATATTTTATATTTATTTTTGTCATTGTTTCATTATTATACAATATTAATGTGGTGTCCTTTGTGTCTTCAGACACTGAATTTTTTTAGGGATAGTCATGTTATCATCTGAAAGAATTAAATTAAAGAGTTTCTAAAGATATACTTGCAACAGGATCGCTGTAATTGTCATCAAAGTTATTAAACACAATAACCTATGAATGATCACGAACCAGTCTGTCATACCTAAAAAGAGCCATAGTGACCAATATTGAAGGGTCAAGGAAACCGACACCCCAATCACTCTACAAGTGGATAGAGCTATTCTGGCTGCTAATTTGTTTTCTGTCCTTGTGTGTGTGTACCTAATGGTTTGTAAAGAAGTTTTGCCCTTGCAGTTGAACGGTAGGATTTATCGAAAAAGGTAATTAGCATGGAGGTGACTTCATCCCAGATAGGCTGGATTTTTGGGCATGTCCACCAGCAGTGGATAAAGGATCCCACTTCTGTGCAACCCATAGTTAATTAGTTGGTAGAATTCTAAAGGATTTTGAATAGTCGTGAGTGCATCAAGTACCAGCTAAAGAGCATCTTATAAACCTGCTTTTTATTCCCATATACTTTATTTAAGTATATAAATGCAGCTACATGAGAGAAAATACATCTGCCTGAGTACATCATGGGTTGCAATAAGCATGTTTTAACAGGTAATGAAAAGACAAGCTGGTCATCAGAGCATTATGATTCAAAGAGCTTCACAAATGAAATGCACAAGCCAAGCACAATGGATAAATTAGCACAATCAACTATATGAATTTAACAAACAGAACCAATCTGACCCAACTGAGCCACTTAAAAACCAAAATACAAGACTTACTGAAAAAAAATCAAAACACACTAGCTACAACAAGTGAGCTATTATCAACGGAGAGTAAAGGCAAACCAATGAAAGCAAGCAAATTATTGGTGGCTTATTAATTTATTTAGAGAATATAAAGCTAAACTCAAGTATATTATCAATCAGGATGATGAGAGGGTAATCTCCCCTGTTGAAATAAGCAATGCCTTTGCAACATACTACGAAGGGTTATACAACTTAGAACACACAGGCCAAGTGGCTAAGGTATCAATGAAGGACATACAGGTCTCCAGTCTCACAGAAGCCCAAAGGGCATCCCTTCAAGCCCCGGACTCCATAGAGGTAATTGAAAAAGCTATCAAATTATTACTGAAAAATAAAGCCCCGGGCCCAGACGGGTTCTCGAACATGTATTTTTAAAGATTCCTCCACATACTAGCCCCACACTTAATGGCCCTGTTTAATTCCGCTATGGAAACAGGAACATTACCCAAAGAATTACTATCGGCACACGCAATCACTCTTCTCAAACCCGGCAAGGCGCCAACTCACTGTTCAAACTTCAAACCAATATCACTAGGAAGACACTAACACCTCTGGATGAAAAAGAACATGGCATTTTTAATTTGTCCCCAAAAATCTTAACCTCCAACCAAATTTCAGTTTTAAGCAAAGGCCTCAAATTTGCACCCATCAATCCTTTTAAACCTTTTCAGGCGTTTTTAGATATTAAAAAATACAAGATACACCTAGAAAAAATAAAAGCAGAGAACATACATAGTGTAACACCATTTAGTAAAATAATCACTGCTGTATGAATTGCACTCACAAGATAGAAGTAAATTTCAAGCCCATCGAATTCTCTTAGGGGTTCTGGTTTAATGATTCCTTATGGATCAGATGTATATGCAAAAGAAAAACTGGACATAGTATAGGACTGTATAATGTAGTAATAAATGATTTATTGGAAACACTTACAAAAAGTAAGAAGTTAAAACGCCCATCAGATAACCTGGTCGCTCCTTCCAGATGGTAAAATAGGAACAATGGATCACAGGAATCACAGGCTGTAATAATAGTAAATAGTTCTAGCTCTACGCGTTTCATCTATAGCAATAGACTTCCTCAGGAGCAATTTAATCAAAGGCTAACACATCTAACAATCAATGCAAAAAAAGTGCAGTAAAAGTCCCATAAGTTCTTGCTTCTTTTAAATGTCCCTCTCGGCATTTCGGCTTGCATCAGCCAATCCCGGCGTTTGGAATCACCTGTTCTGTATGCTTGAAAGTTCATGTCCATATAAGGACTTCCGCCGGACGTCCGTGGAACGCGTATGCGTTCCACCAAACCGGAAGATTCATCTCCCTCTCGATACGTCATCAAACGGCGGCTGGAACGCATATGCGTTCCACCCGATCGGCATACATCAGGATACATTATATAAGGAGAAAAAAAGACACAGTTTAAACACAAATCACTAAAAAAGGTTATAGCTCTATAAATAGCTACACCAATACCAAGAAGGGAATAATACATAAAGTGATATTAATAATAAAAGTTACATATAAGTAGAATTAAATAAATAAATAAATAAATAAGAATAATAAAACCAAAGAAAACAAATCAAATCAAAATCTACATTCAGTCCATATGGTTGAAGTGTTTTTAATTTATGAATCCAAAATCCCTCTCTTTGTCTCAATTTCATGGTTATATCACCTCCCCTTGCACCAATGGAGACCTGTTCTATAATCACCCATGAAAGATTGTGGGTTTGAAAATGAGGGCACATATTACAGTGAACTGGAATAGAATGATTTTTAACATTACGTCTAATATTGTTCTTATATTCTAAAAAACGAGTTTTAGCTTTCCTCCCCGTCCTCCAAACATACTGTGCACCGCACCCACATGTGATGAGGTACACAACATGTGTGGAAGAACAGGTAACGCGTCTTTGGATCTTAAACTTTTCTTGAGTGATAAAACTCGAGAAAGAACGTGTGCAGGATGGTAATCCTCTACATGCTTTGCATGTTCCACAGGTATAAAATCATATATCCCCCTCAGAATTATTGGACCTCTGATCTGAAAAATGACTAGGTGCTAAATAGGAAGAGAAATTCTTCCCTTTCCTATATACAATTTGAGGATGTATGGGTAATTGGGGACCTATATATTCGCCATGTCTCAGAATGTCCCAGTGTTTTCTAAAAATTGCGTTAATAGAAAAAGCTTTGGAATTGTATTTGGTATGGAATGAAAACTCGAATGATTTTTTGGGTGATTTCTTTTTATCTATCAGAAGGTCTCCTCTTGTAATATTTTGAATTCTATTTACTTCCCTATCTGTTCCTGTCTATATCCCTTTTCCACAAACTTCCTAGTTAGGATATCCGCCTGTTCTAAATAACTATCCTTATTGGAGCAATTTCGTCGGAGTCGTGTATATTGACTCCTAGGAACTCCTGACAACCATCTGGGATGGTGTCCACTAGTAGACTCGATGTAGCTGTTAGTATCGGTAGGTTTGAAATATGTCTTGGTATGGATAAGGCCTCCCTGGGCTGAAATAGTAAGATCTAAGAAATCTATGGAGGAAGGGCTATATACAGGAGAGAAAACAAGTGAAGAGATGTTATGATTAAGATACCTGAAGAAGTCTAGCAGATGTTCTTCAGACCCCTTCCAAATGACAAGGATATCGTCAATATAACGACGCCAGAGCACCAGGTCAGTCCCATAAGGATTATGGTCCCATATAAATTGGCGTTCCCAAAAATCCATAAAGATGTTGGCGTAACTTGGGGCAAACCTGGTGCCCATGGCAGTACCCTTGATCTGCAGGAAGTATTCATCATGGAACAAGAAGAAATTGTGGGTCAATATGAATTGGATCGCCTCAAGTAAAAACTGGACAAATCCCTGGTTGAGTCAGGTATCTCTGTCCAAGTTGTTCTTAACGGCTAATAAGCCTTGTTGATGATTAATAACTGTGTATAGGGATCCTACATCTAAAGATGCCCACATATATCCCTCCTTCGATAGAATCAAGTTCCTGGAGAAGATGTTTGGTATCTTTCAAGTAGGATAAAGAAGATTGGGCATATGGTTGTAGGAAATGATCAATGAACTGTGATAAATTAGAAGTTAATGAATTAATACCACTAATAATAGGTCTACCGGGTGGATTAATTTGACACTTATGGATTTTAGGTAAAAAATAGAATGTTGGAATCCTTGGGCTTTCTTGAAAAAGGAAGCGAAAAGTCCCAGTGTCTATGATTCCGTCATGTACTGCTTTCACTTAAAAGATCTTAAGTTCATTTTTAAAAATCTCATTAGGATTTTTTGAAAGTCGGACGTATGTAACCTATAAGATTCATTAAGGTAAAATTCTCTTGTCATAACAACAATGCCTCCCCCTTTACCCGCATTTTTAATAATGATATCGTCTCTCTTTTTTAAAGAACTAAAGAGAGACAATATCATTATTAAAAATGCGGATAAAGGGGGAGGCATTGTTGTTATGACAAGAGAATTTTACCTTAATGAATCTTATAGGTTACTGGGAGATATTAATACATACGTCCGACTTTCAAAAAATCCTAATGAGGTTTTTAAAAATGAACTTAAGATCTTTTTAGAGAAAGCAGTACATGACGGAATCAAAGACACTGGGACTTTTCGCTTCCTTTTTCAAGAAAGCCCAAGGATTCCAACATTCTATTTTTTACCTAAAATCCATAAGTGTCAAATTAATCCACCCGGTAGACCTATTATTAGTGGTATTAATTCATTAACTTCTAATTTATCACAGTTCATTGATTATTTCCTACAACCATATGCCCAATCTTCTTTATCCTACTTGAAAGATACCAAACATCTTCTCCAGGAAGTTGATTCTATCGAAGGAGGGATATATGCGGGGATCTTTAGATGTAGGATCCCTATACACAGTTATTAATCATCAACAAGGCTTATTAGCTGTTAAGAACAACTTGGACAGAGATACCTCACTCAACCAGGGATTTGTCCAGTTTTTACTTGAGGCGATCCAATTCATATTGACCCACAATTTCTTCTTGTTCCACTTCCTGCAGATCAAGGGTAGTGCCATGGGCACCAGGTTTGCCCCAAGTTACGCCAACATCTTTATGGATTTTTGGGAACGCCAATTTATATGGGACTATAATCCTTATGGGGCTGACCTGGTGCTCTGGCGTCGTTATATTGACGATATCCTTGTCATTTGGAAGGGGTCTGAAGAACATCTGCTAGACTTCTTCGGGTATCTTAATCATAACATCTATTCACTTGTTTTCTCTCCTGTATATAGCCCTTCCTCCATAGATTTCTTAGATCTTACTATTTCAGCCCAGGGAGGCCTTATCCATACCAAGACATATTTCAAACCTACCGATACTAACAGCTACATCGAGTCTACTAGTGGACACCATCCCAGATGGTTGTCAGGAGTTCCTAGGAGTCAATATACACGACTCTGACGAAATTGCTCCAATAAGGATAGTTATTTAGAACAAGCGGATATCCTAACTAGGAAGTTTGTGGAAAAGGGATATAGACAGGAACATTTAAATAGGGAAGTAAATAGAATTCAAAATATTACAAGAGGAGACCTTCTGATAGATAAAAAGAAATCACCCAAAAAATCATTCGAGTTTTCATTCCATACCAAATACAATTCCAAAGCTTTTTCTATTAACGCAATTTTTAGAAAACACTGGGACATTCTGAGACATGACGAATATATAGGTCCCCAATTACCCATACATCCTCAAATTGTATATAGGAAAGGGAAGAATTTCTCTTCCTATTTAGCACCTAGTCATTTTTCAGATCAGAGGTCCAATAATTCTGAGGGGAATATAGGATTTTATACCTGTGGAACATGCAAAGCATGTAGAGGATTACCATCCTGCACACGTTCTTTCTCGAGTTTTATCACTCAAGAAAAGTTTAAGATCCAAAGACGCGTTACCTGTTCTTCCACACATGTTGTGTACCTCATCACATGTGGGTGCGGTGCACAGTATGTTTGGAGGACGGGGAGGAAAGCTAAAACTCGTTTTTTAGAATATAAGAACAATATTAGACGTAATGTTAAAAATCATTCTATTCCAGTTCACTGTAATATGTGCCCTCATTTTCAAACCCACTATCTTTCATGGGTGATTATAGAACAGGTCTCCATTGGTGCAAGGGGAGGTGATATAACCATGAAATTGAGACAAAGAGAGGGATTTTGGATTCATAAATTAAAAACACTTCAACCATATGGACTGAATGTAGATTTTGATTTGATTTGTTTTCTTTGATTTTATTATTCTTATTTATTTATTTATTTATTTAATTCTACTTATATGTAACTTTTATTATTAATATCAGTTTATTTATTATTCCCTTCTTGGTATTGGTGTAGCTATTTATAGAGCTATAACCTTTTTTATTGATTTGTGTTTAAACTGTGTCTTCTTTTCTCCTTATATTATGTTCCCTGATGTATGCCGATCGGGTGGAACGCATATGCTTTCCAGCCACCGTTTGATGACGTATCGAGAGGGAGATGAATCTTCCGGTTTGGTGGAACGCATATGCGTTCCACGGACGTCCGGCGGAAGTCCTTATATGGACATGAACTTTCAAGCATACAGAACAGGTGATTCCAAACGCCGAGAGGGACATTTAAAAGAAGCAAGAACTTATGGGACTTTTACTGCACTTTTTTTGCATTGATTGTTAGATGTGTTAGCCTTTGATTAAATTGCTCCTGAGGAAGTCTATTGCTATAGATGAAATGCGTAGAGCTAGAGCTATTTACTATTATTACAGCCTGTGATTCCTGTGATCAATTGTTCCTATTTTACCATCTGGAAGGAGCGATCAGGTTATCTGATGGGCGTTTTAACTTCTTACTTTTTGTAAGTGTTTCCAATAAATCATTTATTACTACATTATACAGTCCTATACTATGTCCAGTTTTTCTTTTGCATATACATCTGATCCATAAGGAATCATTCAACCAGAACCCCTAAGAGAATTCGATGGGCTTGAAATTTACTTCTATCTTGTGAGTGCAATTCATACAGCAGTTATTATTTTACTAAATGGTGTTACACTATGTATGTTCTCTGCTTTTATTTTTTCTAGGTGTATCTTGTATTTTTTGGCTATTTGTGAGGATTTGAGGAACCTTTGTTACACTCTAGAATGTAAGGAAATTTAATTACCTTTCTTAATCTATTTTATATTGCTGCACTTGGGTGGTCTATTGCTGTACATATATACATATATATATATATATATATATATATATATATATATATATATATATATATATATATATATATATTTGTTTTTAGATATTAACAAGTTTGTAAGAAAAGCATCACTTAAAAGATTTTTTACCAGTACACCTAACACATCCAATATTCCCAACATCCCTACTAACACCCCAAACATATCTTCTAGCCCAGTTAATAACAATGAACCCTCAGCAGTTAACACCCTCTTAAAAAAAAAGCTCTATTTTTTATTATTTATTTTTTATCCATCCAGTTTTAAATCAGGACCCATAGAGGTATTTGAAAAAACTAGTTCTCCTAGATTTAGACAAAATGAAACAAAAACAATATGGTTGTCATGGGCCCGGCAGTCCTGGGGGGCCCGGACTGCTCTATATGTGCAGCCGCGGGCCCCCGGCTCCCTGTTACCGCAGAGGGGGCCAAGCACACAGTTTCTTCACACGCAGTTCATTCATTCATTCAGAGTTATAGGAGGCAATGAACTGCGTGTGAAGAAACTGTATGCTGGGCCCCCTCTGCGGTAACAGGGAGCCGGGGGGGCCCCCCATGCCACTGGACCACCAGAGATGGAACCTCCCTGGACCAGGTAAGAACCAGGGAGGGGGGGAATAACATTTAATTTAATTTTATAAAATATATTTTATAAAATTAATTTGAAAATGCCCCTTTCCCCACCCCTCCCCCTCTGCAGATTGCACATTTACATACACACTGCATCCACTAACACAACACACAAACTGCATCCACTCCACTGACACACACACTGCATCCACTCCACTGACACACACTGCATCCACTAACACAACACACACACTGCATCCACTCCACTGACATACACACTGCATCCACTCCACTGACACACACTGCATCCACTCCACTGACACACACACTGCATACACTCCACTGACACACACTGCATACACTAGTACAACACACACTGCATACACTACACTGACACACACACTGCATACACTAGTACAACACACACTGCATACACTACACTGACACACACTCTGCATACACTAGTACAACACACACTGCATACACTCGTACAACACACACACTGCATACACTACACTGACACACACTGCATACACTACACTGACACACACTGCATTCATTACACTGACACACACTGCATACACTAGTACAACACACACTGCATACACTAACACAACACACACACTGCATACACTAATACAATACACTCTGCATACACTAGTACGACACACTCTGCATACACTACCCTGACACACACTCTGAATACACTAGTACAACACACACTTTGCATTCACTGCACTAACACACACACTACATTCATTACACTGACACACACTCTGCATTCACTACACTATGGACACACTCTGCATTCACTACACTATGCACACACTCTGCATTTACTATACTGACACACACTCTGCATTAACTATACACACAGCATCCACTACACAAACATCCTGTATTAACAGTACACACACTACATCCACCACACATTGAAACACTCTGCATTCACTATACAGAGACACTGCGTCTAATACACACCCTACATCCACTACAGACACTGCATCCACTAAAAACATTGCATCTAGTACTAACAAACACTACATCCACTACACAAACACGCACTACATCACTGTACACACACTACATCCACTACTCAAACACACTCTGCGTTCACTATACACATTGCATCTGCTACACAAACACACACTCTGCATGCACTGCACAAACAGTATCTAATACACACAACCACTACATCCATTACACACATGCTAATTCGCTTCCACTATACACACCACATTCAGTCCCGCATCAATGTTTAGGTAGGGCATGGGCGGGCCTGGGTGGGGGACAGAGGGGGGGGCCCAGACCTTGTGCTTTGTCGGGGGACCCAAAATTTCTGATGGCGGCCCTGGATGTGACTAAGGTGTTGGTCCATTCCACTGTCCTTTCTCACCTTGACTAGTGTAATCTGCTTCTCAGTGGTCTTACGTGCTCCTAACTTGCGCCATTACAGTCCATAATGAATGCAGCAGTGAGGCTCATCTTCCTGTCTGCCCGCACTTCCCATGCCTCACCCTTCTGTCAGTCCCTACATTGGCTTCCTATAAAATATAGAGCTCAATTTAAAATTCTGGTTCTTGCTTTCAAATCGCTACATAATGCTGCTCCCACCTATCTATCCTCCCTTATACACAAGTATTTCCCTTCTAGGTCCTTACGATCTGCTGAAAACTTACGTCTATCTTCTGTCCGTATTCCCACCTCTGATGCTCACCTTCAAGATTTCTCGAGGGCTGCACTATTCCTGTGGAACTCACTTCCCTCCTCTGTTAGATGCTCACCCAGTCTCCACTCCTTAAAAAAATCGTTAAAAACCCACTTCTTCATTAAAAGCGTATCAATTAAACTGTTAATAGCTCCTGAATGATTCCTCTTCTGCAACTGTCACTAGTCTAAAACTATCCTTACCTTTTTGTGTCATTTTACCCCACTCCCTCTAGCATGTAAGCTCATTGAGCAGGGCCCTCAACCCCTCTGTTCCTGTGTGTCCAACGTGTCTGGTTACAACTACATGTCTGTTCATGCACCCATTGTAAAGCGCTGCAGAATTTGATGGCGCTATATAAAATAATAATAATAATAATAATATTGCAAAAAGGGTTAAATCTAAATGGACCTGGCACCCAGACCACTTCATTAAGCTGAAGTGGTTTGTGTGCCTATAGTGGTCCTTTAATGTAACTCACCCCAAGATTCCATTTATCTATTTTCTACCCAAAATACATAATGATGTAAAAAATCCCCCAGGAAAACCCATATTCTCTGGGATAAACTCCATATTGTCAAACCTATCCGAATACGTAGACATTCTATTCCAACCATCACTCAAACTCATGAGGTCATACCTAAAGGACTCTATGACACTGAATTGACAATTTCAATTGCAACCCAATTATATTTTACTCGCCTGTGATGTGCAATCCCTATACACAATAATCCTGCATGATAACGGTTGTGATGCAGTTTTTAAAAGACTAAAAGCAGATAACATTATCCCAGACAAGCAAATTAATTTAATTTTAGATGGTATTACTTTAATCTTAACAAATAACTATTGTGGGTTTCTAAAGCATTTTTATATACAAAAGCAGGGTACAGCTATGGGAAACAGGTTTGCCCCCCAGTTTTGCTAATCTTTTTATGGTTTTTATGGTTTTAGAGGCCATTTGGGGTGATCATCCCTGGAGGGCAAACCTGGTTACCTATTTCAGATATATTGACAACCTGTTTTATATTTGGAAAGGCCCTGCATTTTCTCTTAAGTTATTTAAAAATCACCTTAACAACAACAATAATGGTATCATTTTATCCTCAGAATATAGCACCATATCTATTAACTTTTTAGACATACACATTTTTTTTTCCTGATAATATTATTAACAGCAAAATATTTTTTTTAAACGTTTGCATGAACACAGTCATTAAAAAAATACAGCTGTCATCATCAACTCTGGTAAAGTTCCTAAAAGTCAGTTTCTACATTTACATAGAAACTGCTCCTGTATGGCTGACTATGAGGAACAATCACAAAAACCTAAAAGAAAAATGTGTTAACAAAATTCATCATTAGCAAACTTTAATAAAACATTGGAGATAGTAAAACAAAAAAGTAGAAAGGATCTCCTAGAATACATAGTCAAAAATAACCAAGACCCCTCTTTAATGCCAGTCATTTTTAATTATAACAATAAAAGTAATACTATTAAGAAAATCATCAACAAACACTGGCACATTTTGAAGCATGGCGACATATTAAAAGACCTTATACCAACAAAACCCAATGTAATTTTTAGAGGGGCACCTAATTTTATAATTATTCTCACCAAAAATTATACTAAAGACCCTGCTGCTACCAATTCATCCTTCCTATCCATATCAAAAGGTTGTTTTTTTTTTCAAGTGTAATAGGTTTATTGTATGTAGAGCAACAGATCCGCACATCAAATCCAAAACACCACATTTTACTTCCAATAATACTAATATTACGTATCCTATTATCCTATCAAAGACCTCATATGCTCTAACACTAAGAATGTTATCTATCCCCTATAGCCTCCAATATATAGGGATGACTTCAAGATGCCTAAAAATTTAGACTGGCAGAACATCACTAAGTTTCAAAACATTTTGTCCAACATGACAAAAAACCCAAATATCTTAAATGCATTGGCATTCAATAATGCAAGATTCCATTGAGGGGTGGTGATTTTAGAAAATTTCTTGGAAAAAATGAAATGTCCTGGGTATTCCTTTTAAAAACCCTCCCCCCTAATTTTGATCTTTTTAATTTTCTGTAATTTTCTGTGTTCTTCATATCCATTTTCTTCCCATTATTTGTTATACTTTCAGCAACTTTTCTGTGGCAATTGCAATTTACTGTGACTATTTATATTTATTTTATTTTTTTATATTTTTATATCTTATATTATCATGTTTTAAAATGTATGCTACAAAACCCTGGTATGAGTAACCATATTTGCTTTTTGTCACATTTCTATTTTATTTATTCATATATACACACACACATATATATAGACACACACGTTCGGCTATTTCCCACATTCGGGCCTAAAAACGCGGGGATAGGATTACTTACCTGTTCATGTATTTACACTGTTCGTGTACTTCTGCGTTCGTGCGGCTACTAGCCGAACGCAGAGTCCACAAGGTTTCGTTTTTCTTTAGTTAAAAATGTATTATCGACCGCTTATATTCACTTACGTTCATCTGTTTCTTACATACGTTTGTTTAGTCGAAACACGTTCGAACGGCTTTTTACAAGCCTTCCGTTTTTCCTAATCTATCACACGCAGTCCTGTTATGTCCCTCTTGCACGTTCGTTAGCCGAACGTATGAGATTTAAACAATTAACATTGTTAATTTAAGTATGTTCCCCTAATTATTTCTTTTTGAAACGTGTACCCAGTTCTCCCTACGTTTTCCTTAAATCTGATTGGCTCTTTTCACCGCCCATTGTCACATTTAATTATGCATAAATTCCCAGAGGTATTCTCTTAAAGAAACAGTTGACTCTTAAATGGATCCAGCTCCACACTCAATTTGTTCATTAGCTCTTATTTTCTTAAATCTCTGTATGTATTATAAACGCTATACTCTGGTTCCTTATTTTTACTAAAATGAATATGTTTCAAATTATAGGTAGAGTCTCTCACCACCATTTGGCAATAGCAGGGCCTCACCTGTCACTTGGTTCTAGGTAAATTCTTCGCCTCGGCACTAGCTTGCAGGCCAGTTCTCCAGAGGTCTCATCCCATCTCCAATATGCCCTACTTATCCATATCATTATTCCTTTCAGAATGTTTTAAGAACCGACCATTGATCCCCCATCAGACGATGTACCCAGCACGCCAGCCAGGCCTGGGTCTCTGGAGGAATCCCTCACTCCCACTACTCCCAGATCCCTTAGTTATTGGACCATTCCCAAAATATTGGCTGAGCGCAGGCTCAGGTGGATCCCCTTTCCAGCCACCGCTAGAAAAGCTGAACTTTACAAACTTCTGACGGCTCAGGCCAATGACCCAAGGCCTGGCACGAGTTGACAAGGGCCTCCAGTTGGCTACTCTGATTCCACCCAAGACAATCTGGCTGCTATACTGGCCAATCTGCAAGCCATAAACAGTAGATTGCTGAAGGTGCAATCGGCCATAGCCACTCCAGGTGACTTTCCAGCCCTTGCAGTCCCTACTCCAGTAACCACGACTGCTCAGACTGCCATAACCCTCATCTCCCCTCTCCCTCCCCCGCCAGCCACTACCACTCCCACTGCCCACGCCTCACCAGCCCATTCTGTCCTGGCTTCCATCAAGAAAGATATTCTTGATGGAAAGGAAGTCAATTTAATGTCCCTCCTCAGAGCCTCACAAGACATCCTAGAGAATAGAGCTTACATCTATGGGGACATTTCTGTAGTACTAAGAGCCAGAGATCCCCCCAAAAAACTCACCATTTCACAGTTTGTTATTGCTTTTGGCAATTATCGAGATGTTATTTGCACGATGTACCCACATAGGAGAGAAGAGCGTGAAGAGCATGATATGTACATGCACAAGGTTGTTGATTTGGGCATCAAATACAGAGGGTCCTCATTTTATGATTACCTCAAATCCGTTTCGGCCAAGGCAGCAACTCATCTGGCACAGTTCAATATTAGAATTGATTGGTGCCAGATAGATACCGAGTTTTGCCGTCATTTCGCTGGTTTGAGGCTCCTGTCTTGTGCCTCTTATGGTTCCACTTCACACTCCACCGACCTATGCCCAGGAGACGCAGACCCTTCCACTTCCACCTCCACACCCTACCACTCCTTCACCACACTCCAAAGACAGGAAGGCGGCCAGAGAGACAAGCTGGGCATACCCATCATATTCTTGGGTATGACGCAGGTGTGCAATAACTTCAACACAGGCGCATGCAGCTACAGCGCATGCTGGTTGTTGCACATCTGCTCCATCTGCTTCAGAGCCCACACCAAGACCATGTGCCCAACCCGTCTGACACCTAACATATAGTTGGTTCCATCCGCATTCTCCACCAACAGACAACTATCTGGTGTCAGGTCCTTCCCACAAGCTCTCATGTGGGACTCACAACCTTCCACTCACTTTCCAATCACACGACCTAAACCAGGGATTACCCACATGTTACGGCATCATGTACGGTGGACATCCGTTTGTCCACAAGCATATGTCAACACCAAGTCTAAACCATGTCTCATCCCAAGCGTACCTACCCCTTCATGTGGGGTTACTTACTTGCACTCCAAGTAATAAAAGTTTATTTGACCTTTCGTATCTCTTTTCTTTCCCTCCAGATCCAGCTTTAGGCTCTCTCATACACAACGTATAGTTCTTGTTGTTTTTACCTACATTCTACTTTTACTCTCTATTACGCTCTCAATTCCAGGTCTCTGGCCAGGCTCCCCCTCCGGCCCACCTCCAACCATCTAGGACACCACCGTTCTGCTGGCTTATCCTGGTTTAAACGAGCTATTACTCCAGGCTCACACACCATCTCCCAACATTACTATCTCTTACGCTAGGGCACTGCCTGTTTTTAATAAATTCACCACCGAGTTTAGCTTACAAGGTGATCTTTCCATCAAAACCATTGTGGCTTTTGCCTCCTTTTGCCATTTACACCTAAAACTTTCACACAACACTATTAAACTCTACCATACCGGAGTACAACTCCACATCCTCACTATCTTCCCTAACCACACTCCTTTTCTGTCTTCCTACCCCATCAAGACAATCCTCAAAGGTATTTTTAAGGTCACAGTTCCACCTAGCACTACTAGGTTACCAATAGACAGTCCAATTTTCAGACTCCTTAGCGATCTATTGGACAAATCCCTGCTTGACCATAGTACTAATTTGGTCATTAAATCCACCATCTTTTTGGCTTTCTACAGTTTCCTAGAGAGTTCACCGTAATACGTCAAGGAGACACAGTCCAATGTCTGAAACTTTCTAACTTAAAGAATGTAGATGACCATTCCATACTCTCATTACCTTCTACTAAAACCAATCACCCTGCCTATCCTACTATCATTCCTCTTCCCTAACGACTATCTGTGGTGCCCAGTAAATATTCTGGATTTGCTCCTGTTAGCTCACCACACTCACTCTTCAGACACTCCACTACTTCTACTCCAAGGACACCCACTCACTACAGCTAAATTTATTTCACACATTGGAACTCTACCATCAAGGTTGGGCTACAACCCAGCTTCCTTCTCTGGTCACTCATTTCACATCGGCGCAGCATCATCGGCTTCAAGCACTAAGACTCCGGTACACATCATTAAGAGACTAGGACGCTGGAAATCCTCCATATACAACACCTACATCCCTCGACCAGAAATCTTGCTGTTTAAACTTGCAATAAATTGTGTTTACTTCGAATTACTTTTTGGCCTCTTTTTACAGGCCTACACGTACGTTAGTTTCGGCACACCTCAACCAACTTTGTTTCTCCTCTACATTCTATTACATATTAGAGATTCCGAGCACACACACACACACACACACACATATACATACATAATATATATATATATATATATATATACACACACACACACACACACACACACACACACACATATATATATATATATATATATATAAATATACATATACACACACCTATTTTTTTATTGTTCTCTCTCTGTATTATATCATTGTTTATTTCTATACTGCTACTTGCTTATATTTAATTGTACATATTATGTCTGTGGCGACACCTTTTTCTACTTCCTTATACCTATATACCTATAGGGCCTGTGAGCGAGCCCTATCCTTTAGGTGTGCTGTCTTTATTTACGTTTTTAAGTGCTGATCCTTCTGTACACTTTTTACTTAATATATTTTCGAAATTTTATAATTCACTTTTATATATTATAAAGTATTTTTTAACAAACACTAGGGATGTTTTCTCCCCCCCAAACATGGCCATTAAGTTCACTCCCCCATTTGCCAACACTATTTTCCACAACCAAGATGGCCGCCAGGATTATAAATTACATTGTTTGTTTTTCAATTAAATATGTTTTTTTTCTTGTACTTGGTGTTCCTTATTACATTGCGTTTCAAGGTCGGCAAATGCCGTTTTTTTCTTGCCTCACAATAACAATATTGGGAACTACATTTCCCATCATACCTAGCGGCCGGTAAACATAGCCGCGAAATTACAAAATAGCTGAAATTACTCAGAAAATGCTTGTTTTTGAAATTAAAAATGTTGCTATTGATCCTAAAGTTAATACAAATCAATAAGTACAACTGTTTGCTTTATTTATAATGTATATAACTATGTTGTTTGCTGATTGGAGGATAGCCTATGATGTAATTTTGGAGCCAATTTTAAACTACTTTTCCCCTATATAAACTCCTACTAGCCAGGCTGTGTATGTTTTATTCCATTTGTGAAAGCTTATATCGGTGAAACGCGTAATGGTTATTTTTGGTTGTGTTTTTTAGATCAATAAAAAAGTATTTTGGTTACTTTGCTGTGACAAATTTATTTTTATTGTATTCTTATGCACTTTTATTATTTTTACTTTTCCTTGCTTTTTATCATTCCTGCACTCAGAGAATCCCACCAACGCTTTACCAATAGAGCAGTGCTTCTGATCTATGCTTGTGAATATTATTTTATTTAGATTTTACCTATATTTTTTATCATATTGAGAGCACTATTGTTGCCTTTTCTATTCCGGTTGGAGCCTTAGCTGACCAGATGGTGCTGATAGATGCACTTTCTTCATATATCCCATAAGCTGGGATTATACCGCTGCACACCCTTCACACTTTTAAATGTGAGTTCTCTACCTCCTTCTATATTTTTCAACTTATTTTTTGGACTTATTGCACTATTGGTTGCCTCTGTCTCTCTGTCTTTCATATAATGAACGGACATCCTGAGACATTCTGACGCACCTATCTCCACTGAAGAGTCTGCTTGTCCACATTTTATCAACTGTCTTTGACAACCTATTGCTGTTCTAGTGAGATTTTTTGAACTATTTTATTTTATTCTATCTTCTGCTGGCGCAGCTCTACTCCATCCTTTTGTATTGCTTTTCACAAGATCAGTAATGTAGTTAGCAGAGTTAAGCAGACTGTTCCAGAAGGAGTCATCTTTCAGATAAATTAACATATCAGCTAGCATATATGGATCATGTGTTAGAGGAAAAAAAAAAGAGAAATGATCCTTTTTAAGGAGTAACCACAAATTGCAGAACCACCTACACAACAGTAGGTACTACAGCAGTAGAAGCCACTGTGAGAGGCCAGAATTTCAAAATGATGTATTGCCTAACCCAGGTTCATACAGGAAAACAAATAATTGTGTTAAAAATGGTACTGTCCTAGTGGTCCCTTCACTTACAAGTGGAAGGGACGTGTCTCTAACATCTGCTTATATATTGCAGTCAGATCAAAATGATCTGCAGGCTAATGTGTCCATAACAGTACCGAGTTTTCAGTATCCAGACCTGATTTGGTTAACTGAGATGTCCACCACTAATTTCAGCTTGAAAATTTAAATTGTTCCTGAGATGGAAGGGCCAGTAGGTAAGACTGAGCATACATCAGTACAGGTAGAAACTAATGTTGTGACAGGTCATGTATGGAAGATGAAGTTCCTATGTGAACCTGAAGAACGTGAAGAAAGATATTACATGTCTGTAGAAACACAAGATTCATTACCCCAACCTTTCAAAGGGTTAATTGATACTGGTTCACAGGCGACAATCTTGTCTAATACCGACCTACCTCCAGTAGGTAATGGATTTAGCAATGAATAAACCAAACCTAAAAGATTTCCTTATGCTCTTTTGAAATACCCTTCATGTTACTGGCACCACATGGTTAAAGTTTAAAATAGGTAATAAGTCCTTTAGTTACCCGGTAATATTGGTAGATCTCCCCTATCACCGATTGTTCTGGGTATATACTGAAGCGGCTTAACACAATTATTGATGTGGTGTTGCATGGTATTGCATGGTCACAATAAGGTTCCTATAACCTATGAAAAGTCACTTGTTCAATCTGAGTGTAACTGCCATGTGATTGAAGAAAGGCGTGACTCTATTGAAGTTCATTTTAGGAACAGTTAGTGACCTGACGTTGCTGTTCGGCAGGTGAACAAAGCTATAACGCTATTTCTTCTGTAGATGAGCATTCAGAGTTGTTCCGGAGAGAATCCACTGCAAGCTGATGTTTTAACCACTTCTCTTCACAGGGTTTATGTTGAATCTGTTGATCTGGCAGGTCATGCTAAACTTCTTGCCAGAATTAAAAGGGTTAATAACTTATTCTTTCCTACTCATATAAAAAATTTAGGTAGCAGCATAAATGCTAAGCTAAACTTAGAGAGTGAAAACAGCTACATTAGTAGTAGTCTGATAAATCAGATAGATAATCAGATAGATAATCTTAAATGATCAGGTATTCTTCCCCACATGAAAGAACATGAACGGTGAGTCAGAAAGTCACTGTGTAATAGTAAAATGTTTACTATCCTTTTCCATCAGAAATAAGACGGCTAAACATCTTTTCCTTTTGATGGACAAACCTCGCTATCAGGTTTACATTAGCAATGATGTCATACATCGCTTTGTCATACACCTTGACGTGATTAATTCCAACTTGTGGACATGGTTAAAAGGTAATCCTTGTGGATACCAGGAAGAAGACGACGCACTGAAAGTAAGACAAATGTTACCATACGTGGTAACTATACAAGGTTCTGGTGACGTAACCATTCCATGAGAGACGAATAACTTTTAACCCATACAGGCAAAGAAGGGTCAAAAACTGAAAAATCCTAATGCCCTAATCTTTTTTATCCAATAGGATGCAGCAATTAGAGGTGACATCTACACCGATGGTAAGTATTGATAAAAATACAATCTATGTTGTTGTCAACAATGTTGCCCCCCATAATGCTGCTTTACCCAAATGTACATTATTAGGTATGGCATTGGATGCTGTGTACTATATATTTGGTTTCCAAAAACCAAGTTACAGGCCTCATCCCTGTGATAGAATTTATCTTGTGGTGTCATATAATGATATCCTATATTAAAATTGGCTAACTTGGACTCAGGAAATGCTTGATGCTTAAACAACACTTAAGACCATATATGTCTAAGTTCCGGGAGCAGAGAGCCCCCACCTAAGATGTCTCTGCTCTAATCATTTTGTTCTCTCATACCTTGAAACTTATTTGTTATGTGTACATGACACTCATCCCTATGTCTTATCTGTATTCTCTTCCTATTACTGTTCTAAGAGTATTTGCACGTAAGCACTTACTTTTTAATGTATAAAACCCAGCTGATGAATAAAACGTCAGAGGCTTATTTTGAATACCAACAGGTGTCTGGTGTCTAATTCTCGCTTCTCCAAGTGCACTTGTAACAACAATTTGGGCTTCCTCTGAATATAACAAAGATCAACATTTCTGATCCACAACAATTTGGTGCCGTGACCCCGGGATCTGACGGTCGAGAGACTCGGACACTAGCGTACAGGTGGACGTCCCTCTGACAGTGAAATCAGTTGTACAGGAAGGTAAGAAAAACTTTTTTTCTACCTTTATCAATTTCGCTCTCAGATCCACGTCCTACTAGTCTGTCTGGGTAAAGAACGACTTAAAAACGTCTGATCTAAAGAACTTGTTTTCTGTGGTATTATGGTTATAGTCAGGTGGAGGTTGTGTTATGTCTTGTGAAAGGAATCTTGAGATAGTGGAATATATCTGTGGGTTGTAAGTTATTTTTATTGTTTGCCTTGTCATTTGTTTTATAATTGAGTTAGAATGCTCCAAGGGCAGATCTCCTGATCTGTGTTTAGAAGACAAAAACTGTGAAAATTCCACTGCAGCGGTCCTAAGTGTTTAAATACACTGTTTTTGTACAGTTTGTCTTGTGTAAGGAAGTAATTAACCCTTACAAGTTTTAAGATGGGTAGCTCTGAAAGTACCCAAGGGGGATTTACGGCTTTGACTATTGTCAAGCATCACAAAGGACAAGGAGCAATTAAGAATGTTAAGAGGTTACTTAAGAAAGCTGGCATGCCCTCAGAAGGCACTCTAGACCCACATATATGGAGTGAATTTATGGCAAATTACAGAGGTTGGTTAGAAGATAATGACTTAGTAGAAGTTGAACAAAAATGGCATGATACTGCTGTTGAATTAACTAAATGTGGTTGTAGAGAAACCACCAGAAAAGGTGTACCATATTATCAATGTTTTGGACCTCTAGGGTCCCAGAGTAGGCAAGATCCTGGGAAAAATCTTGTAAACCCACCCTTTTAGCAGGATACTGCATGGACTCCTTTGGTCCCAAAAGACAAGGCGATTTCGCTTTTACAGAGATCAAAACCTCTCTTTCCAGTAATATTACGCAGTGGGACTTCATATGGTGTCCCAGTAAGACCTATGGGTTCATTATAGCAGGAAGGTAGTCCAGACTTAAAGGAACCCCTAGTTGCCCCCACAGATACCCCAGTGGGGCCATTAGCTCCACAATTTTCTACTCCCATGATACCCAAAGTTGAGAGTGTATACCATGAGCACAGACAGCCGAGCTCAGGTATCCAATACTGGGAAGAATATAAGCCCTGGACACCCAGTGAACAACTGGCAATAATACAGCAGCTGCCAGATGTTGAAAAGGCCCCCTTAGCTCTAGTCCAGTCTCTATCCACAATTCAAGCTACTTACCAGTGTACTTGGATGGATTTAAAACAGATTGTGGCACTAAAAGCTGGTCCCATTTTGGCTAGAATAATTGCTAAATATACAGATGCCCATGAAGATAACCTCAGAAAAAGCAACATGCAAACAGATGAATGGTTTAGAACCAAGTCTGCATCTGGAGCATGCTATGTCACTGCAATGAGAGAATTGGCTAAGGTAAAGACAGAAGAACTAGCCCATAAATTAGGAGACATACTACAAGGGAAAGATGAATCTGTAGAAACATTCTTCACCAGACTACAAATGGCTTGGGAGGCATTGGGTTACACTGATGTTGTAACCACTTCCACCAGACTGCTTATTAACTGCTTCATGGATGGTATCCACATAGGCGTGCGCAGCCTATTGCATTAGGGTGTGCACCCTAAAGCACAAGCCGCATATATATATATGTATGTATGTATGTATATATATATATACACACATACACACACTGCTGTGTGTGCTGTGCTGTGTGTGCTGTGTGAGGGTGCTGTTAGTGTGATGTGTGTGTGACGATGCTGGTAGTGTGCTATGTTGGTGAGGGTGTTTGTGTGTGCGTGCTTGTGAGGATGCTGTTAATGTACTGTGTGTGAGGGTGCTGTTTGTGTGTGCGCTTGTGAGGGTGCTGTTAATGTACTGTGTGTGAGGGTGCTGTTTGTGTGTGAGGGTACTGGTAGTGTGCTGTGTGTGTATGAGGGTGCTGTTTGTGTGCTGTGTGTGTTTGTGAGGGTTCTGTATGTGTGTGTGGGTGCTGTATGCGTGTTGGTGTGTGTGTCTGTGGGTGCTGTATGTGTGTGGGTGCTGTGTATGTCTGTGGGTGCTGTGTGTGTCTGTGGGTGCTGTGTATGTCTGTGGGTGCTGTATGTGTGTGGTGCTGTATGTTGTGGGTGCTGTATGTCTGTGGGTGCTGAATGTGTGGGTGCTGTATGTGTGTGGGTGCTGTGTATGTCTGTGGGTGCCGTATGTGTGTGGGCGCTGTATGTCTGTGGGTGCTGTATGTGTGTGGGTGCTGTATGTGTGTGGGTGCTGTGTATGTCTGTGGGTGCTGTGTATGTGGGTGCTGTGTGTGTGTGGGTGCTGTATGTCTGTGGGTGCTGTGTATGTCTGTGCTGTGTGGTGTGCTGTATGTCCGTGTGGGTGCTGTATGTCTGGTGCTGTGTATGTCTGTGGGTGCTGAATGTGTGTGTGCTGTGTGTGTTGTATGTGTGTGTGGTGGGTGATTGTGGGGGTGGAGGTGGGGGTACATTATTTGCTATCCCCCCTCCCTTCTTACCTTTTGTAGGGAGGGGGGATCGTGCTGCTGCCTTCCCTGGTGGTCCAGTGGAGGAGGGGATCCTTGTTGCTGCTGTGATCCCTGGTGGTCCAGTGGAGAGTGAACTCTAACCCCTGTGGGGCTAGAGTTCACTCTCGCGAGATTTGAGCGTTGCCGTGGCAACGCTCATATCTCGCGAGAGGAACCCGGCGGAGCTGCCGGCAATAGCTCCGCCGGGTCCTCTCCTGCCTCCCTCCCTGCATGTGGGTCAGTGGGGAGGGAGGTTGAGAGCAGAGCCGGCGCTCGGATAGCGCCGGCTCTGCATGAGCTGACAGGGGAGATCCTGAGATCTCCCCTGCCGGTCTCAATATATATAGGCGTGCGCTGAGATTAGGGTGTGCCCAGGCACACCCGGCACACCCCGTGCGCACGCCTATGGGTATCCACATACCCATAAGGACTGGTCTCCAAAATGCTAGACCTGAGTGGAGAAGTTTAACCTATGGTGATCTGGTGAAGGTGGCTAGGGGAGTGGAAGCTAATCTAAATACTAGAAAGAGGAGCACACCTCTAATGGCTGTAACTGTCCCTAGAGCTGATGGGGACAGAAGGCAGGTAGACTGCTGAAATTGTGGCAGGAAAGGACACATTAAACGTAACTGCAGGTGTCCTCCTAAAAATAGAAAACCCCAAGATTCTAATGATAACTCCCATGACAGCCAACCACCACCACCACCACCTCCCCCCCCCCAATAGGAAATTGGAAAACCAGTGTCCCTACATATCATCAATATCCCTGACTCTGCAGGACCCTCACCCATTATCAATGTTACACTGCCTGGGGACCGAATAGTCCCTTTCCTGTTGGACACTGGCGCTGCTAAATCAATGTTACAGGAAAAATATGTATTCCCGTATGAGAAATCTAATGATGTATTATCATGTGTAGGGGTAGATGGTATTGAAAATGACATTCCGCTGACCCACAAGTTGAAATTGAAGCTACATGACTCTACTGCCCTTGTAACAAGGCTACTTGTCAGCCCTCATGCCCCCTGCTAATCTACTAGGCAGTGATATACTGTCTGCTCTTAGTGCAAATATCCAGTATAGCCCCACTGGAAAAGTAACATTGTCTGTGCCTTTAGAGAACAAACAAATGTTATCTCTTTCAAATGTTCTGGCAACTCTCACTATGCCCAGCCATGTGCCAGAACCTACCATTGACTTGTCCTCAGTCCCTGATTCCTTATGGGCTACAGGGAAGACAGATACAGGCAGACTCTCTGTGCCCCCAGTCAAAGTGAATCTCCTGCCCGGAGCCAAACCTCCCTATCAAAAACAATACCCCCTAAGCCCAGCACAGGAAGATGCTATTTCTCAATCTGTGCAAGAGTTTCTGCAGGCAGGGGTAGTTGTCCAGACCACCTCCCCTTGTAACACACCATTGTACCCAATTAAGAAAAAGCAAGAGAAAGGGAAACCTGTGGTCTACCGTATGGTACATGATTTGAGGGCAATTAATGCTGTAACTGAACTCATTGCCCCTAATGTTCCCAACCCACACACCTTGTTGACACAAATACCACCTTCCTCTAAGGTATTTACTGTTATTGACTTGGCAAACGCATTTTTCAGTGTCCCCCTGGCTCCCGACAGTCAGTTTTTATTTGCATTTACACATAAACACAAGCAGTACACTTGGACAGTATTGCCACAGGGTGCACAAAACTCACCCACTATGTACAGCATGGCTATGGCCCAGATTCTTGAAGAATGGCAAAAGCCAAATAACGTAATTTTATTGCAGTATATCGATGACCTACTCCTATGTTGCGATAGTATGGAATCTTGTATTGTAAACACTCTTTCCTTACTAAAATTTCTAGAAAAAGCAGGCTGTAAAGCAACAAAAACGAAACTGCAAGCATGTGTAGAGAAAGTTATTTTCCTAGGACATTGCATTTCCCAGGGCATAAAACATCTCACGGAAAGTAGAAAAACTGCAGTTCAAAATATTAGACCCCCCCGCAGTTTAGCCCAGGTTCGTACTTTCCTCAGTTTGATTTCTTACTGCCGCCCTTGGCTGAGTTCCGTAGCTATCTACATGCAACCACTGTATGATTGTCTTGCCAACGAAAACAAACCATTTAAATTAACCCATGCGGCAGAAAATGCCTTCTATACACTTAAGATACTGGTAACGTCAGCTCCGGCACTGGGTCTCCCAGATTACAGAAAGAATTTTAACCTGTTCTGTACTGAGCAATCAGGTTATGCTACATCTGCCCTTACACAGGATCATGGTGGTAAACAAAGACCAATAGCATACTACTCCACCAGATTGGACCCTGTTGCCAGGGGTGCCCCCTCATGTGTTAGGGCAGTGGCGGCTGTTACTGCCCTCCTGGACAAAGCCACTGATATTGTTTTAGATAATCCTGTGACCATATACACACCGCATGATATCAACAGCATACTCTCACAAGTTCAACCAAAACACATACATACTGCAAGGCATCTCAGAATGCAATGTGCCTTGCTTATGCCACCTAATGTTACTCTTAAAAGGTGTATGGTGTTAAATCCATCTACATTGCTTCCCCTGGATTTAAAAGAGGGGAGTGGGGATAGTGTGAATGGTTGTACTTCTGATCTTTTTGTAAATTCACTTTCACCAGATGAGTTAGCTGATGCCCAGGTACCCCATGATTGTGCAGCACTAATGGCACAAGAGACAGCAGGTTTTTTGCATGTATTTGATTCTCCATTATCTAATGCAGTTTTTGAGTTTTTTGTAGATGGTTCCAGATATGCTGATGAGAAGGGTAATTTCCACACTGGATATGCTGTAGTCTCTGCACATGAGGTAATAAAAGCTGAACCACTCGCTCCTCACTGCTCTGCACAGGAGGCAGAGCTGAAGGCACTCGCTGAAGCATGTAAAATGGCTTCTGGTAAGACTGCTAATATTTATACAGACTCTCGCTATGCTTTTGGTATAGCCCATGATTTTGGCCCTATATGGCGGGCTCGTGATTTTCTCACCTCAGCAGGAACTCCAATCAAGAATTCTGAAGCCGTGAGTGCACTTATGGACGCTATCCTGCTACCCACTCAAGTAGGCATCATCAAGGTGGCAGCTCACGTGAAGATCACAGATGAAATCTCAAGAGGAAACCACAAAGCAGACGAAGCTGCCAAGCAAGCAGCAATCAAAGTTCATCCCTCTACAGGTAATACCTTTCTACAAGTTGTTCTTACAGATGACGCCATTGACTACAATATACTGTTAAGCTTACAAAGACCGGCAAGCAAGGAAGAACATGACCTCTGGAGGAAACAAGATGCAGAACCTGATGATGACAAAATGTGGAGGAAAGGTAAAAGACTGTGTTTACCACGAGTGTTGTACCCCATGATGGCCCAGATTGCCCATGGACCTACACATCTATCCAAGATGCACATGAACAGCATAGTAAACACCCATTGGGTAGCACCCGGATTTACTGTTGTAGCAGCTAAACACACCCAAGCTTGCATGATTTGTGCTAGAAACAATCCAGGACAAGCTGTGAAAACACCAAGTAAGCACACACCAAGGCCACTTTACCCGTTTCAAAGACTGCAGATAGACTATATTCAACTACCTAAGATCCAGACTCTGATTCTGCAACTCACAAACTGCAACCTGGTGATTGGGTGGTGATAAAGAGGCATGTGAGGAAAGGACTTGAACAGTCACTGTAAACAAGTCATTCCGACTGATCCACCAACATGAAGCTATTCTTATCCTTTACCATTTTATACTGTGTTCAGATATGCTACTCTGACTTGAGACCAGAAAATAATAATGCATGGCAGGAAAATATATGGTTGCAGATAGCAAAGGCTTTTAATTTAACTTCCTTTTGCCTCAACCCTCTCCTCAGTACTGAAAACGCCATAGAATCTTGTCTTATAGCTGTCCCTACCCCCATCTCACTGTTAAGAAAGTACCTACATACCCATAGACCCCATAAATCTCTACAACTATATTCTTATGCCTTCAACCCACTTTTAGGCAAGCCTCCTCTAGCCCTGAAGACAATTAATGTGACAGGCGCTGAACTATGTTGGTCTTTTTCATGTAATTGTTCAAGAGACCCTAATACTGAATCCCTGTTTTGCCCCACATGCTGGAAAAATACCACGAATTGTAGAGCCCTAAGCACCACTATGAATTGTACCAAAACTCACCAAGTTATGAGTTACCACTACAATGTCTATCTTCCTAAAGGATGGACTTTCTCCTGTGGAAATATTACTTATGCTTATGTCCCAGGTAACATTACAGGAGGTCCCTGTGCAATCTCTCGCCTAACCATGACCATGTTTTCCAAATCTGACCTGATCACTAAAACCACCCAGCTACACAAACTGCTGAGAGACAGGAGAGATGTTAAAAACACCCTTAATGCAGATTGTAACCCAGAAATCACTCTCTTATCTAAAGCCGAATACTCTGCCCTAGCGTACACCTTGGTAGGAGTCCCAGGTTTAGCATTGTATAATACCCGAGTAGTAAATGCTGTAGCTTGTTCCCTTGCAAAAGGTTTAAATGCCACTTCACAGGCCCTAGAAGAGCTACTTATGGACAGCCAGGCAAATAAGAAGGCAATCCTTGAGAATAGAGCAGCCATTGACTACTTACTAATGAAACATGACTTAGGCTGTGAAGCTATTGGAGGTATGTGCTGTTTTAACCTATCTGACCATGGCACTATGATCCATAAACATATAAAAGATTTACATGACTTAGTACAGGAGATCAAACAGGATACTGGCTTCTTTGGGGATTGGGATTGGACATTTGGGCTAGGAACATGCTTGACTTTACTAATTAAGAAGATTTTGTACTTTTTGCTGTTAGCTATATTTGTCATTATGGCTATTTTTCTAACCTTTAGATTTTTTTCATGTCTACTAACCTCTCTATGTAAAAGCAAACCTACTATTGGTGGTACCTTAACTTACATTCCAGATCCGACTTCGAAAAGGTTTTATGATGTTACCTCGCCTAACAAATGAAGGAACTCTCCTCTGCTGATTCTGGTGGTCTCTCAGTCCAAGGGAACCGTGGTGAAGCAATAAATGAAAGTCCCACAGGCTTTGGCTAGCAGGCCTGGATATACCTTGGACATTTGGGTGACCCTTGAATCAAAAGAGGGGATTGTGATAGAATTTATCTTGATTCCAAGGCTCAAGCTTATAGGTGTCATATAATGATATCCTATATTAAAATTAGCTAACTTGGACTCAGGAAATGCTTGATGCTTAAACAACACTTAAGACCATATATGTCTAAGTTCCGGGAGCAGAGAGCCCCCACCTAAGATGTCTCTGCTCTAATCATTTTGTTCTCTCTTACCTTGAAACTTATTTGTTATGGGTACATGACGCTCATCCCTATGTCTTATCTGTATTCTCTTCCTATTACTGTTCTAAGAGTATTTGCACGTAAGCACTTCCTTTTTAATGTATAAAACCCAGCTGATGAATAAAACATCAGAGGCTTATTTTGAATACCAACAGGTGTCTGGTGTCTAATTCTCGCTTCTCCAAGTGCACTTGTAACAACAATTTGGGCTTCCTCTGAATATAACAAAGATCAACATTTCTGATCCACAACATCCCTGATGAGTACTTAACTGAAGAAAAAATTGTCAATTAAAAGTTTCATTCCTCCCTAGAAGGATTATTCACCATTCTGTCTATCCATTTAGTACTGGTAAAAGCTTGTGCAAAATCAAAGAATCATCTATCATCTTTGATCACCCCCTCGATGAGCAGGAATCATGAAAATATTATGACCAAAGAGAAAAAGTTGGACTGTATCAGTCCATGAGGAAGACCAATACAAATTGCTCTTCACATTTGAAAAACAGCAGTATTCTTAAACCCTATAGAAATTGTGAACAAAAAAAGTGCTAAGTGCGCTTATGCTTTACCAGTGTTTTTGTATAACAGTCACTTCACACTCTAAGGGGAGTCTCTCCCACCCCTTGTGATAATGGAATGGTGAAAAAATATATTAGCCTTAGATCGGACACAAACCTCTCCCAGGACATATACTATAGTGGAGCGCTTCAGTGATTTTATTGCAAGTATTTTACTCACATACAATGTGTATATTAGACGATATAAAGGGAAAAAGAGAGAAAGTAACATAGTATTATTCTGTTACATATGTATCACCACAACCATAAATAAGTGGGTTAAACTCACATTGATAAGAGCCTTATGGGAGGATAGGCTCAAATCACACACGCTTCTGTGACGTCTGGTGGCACTTTACCCTTTTGTTGTATAAACGATAATCCTCAAAAGAGGTAAAAAAATAGAGAACTCTCTGGTGAAGTATATCTCAGCAAGAATAAACTGGAACAAAAACTAAAATGGTTTGCTCACTTTTTCTAGAGCCTAATATGGCTCTAGGTATGATCACTTTCGTGTCTGTATAGGGGACACCTACCCTTGTTTGTGTGGAAGCAGTAGTATAAGCAGCCAGAAGTGGACTAAAAAAGTGTATTTTATTCATTATAAACAAAATTTTAAATAAAGTATAAAATAACATAAAATACTAAATAGTAGAATATATAAAAAATGTCTACATAAGACTCCTTTTCCGAGACGCATTTCTCCCAGTTCCTTGGGCTTTCTCAATTGGTCCGTTGACTTTCCTGCTTCCTCCTTTGTATTATATATTCCTTATTCACATCCTCATTGGTCCATTTAAAATGTAATAATGTAATTATCCAATCTTTTAAAGTGTTCAATCATTATGTGCAAGGTGTATCCTAATGGAGGACGTAGATGTCCTCTCCCTATCTGTCACTTCCGGTTCTCGTGTGTCCTTTTCCCATAAGGGTATTGGGACGTAATCTGTCCTTACCGGAAGTAACGTATCGGGTCGGGCTCCACGTATGTCATTTTCCACTATTATTGATTTTTGTCTTGTGTTTAAATCCCTATACTTCCTAGACAGAACGTGAATATGCATCAAAGCACTAAGTTTGATGCAATCATCATGGACTACATTTCCTGACTGACATCGGGCATACAAACGGAAGGAAGATGACGTGGAGCCCGACCCAATACGTCACTTCCGGTAAGGACTGATTACAAACCTTCCCTTCAGCTATAAACGGAAGTGGATCACCACTTCAAGAATACAGCTGCAAGTAATTGAAGGGTGTTGGAGGCTCTATATATCAAATAACCCCTTCACAATTCCAGACTCATGCCTTCTATATTATATATATATATATATATATATACACACACACACACACGATAATTATATAGGATTCAAATTTAGTTTGTTTTTATTAAAAATGTCAATATTTTTCTACAAGCTATGCATGTATGTTTAATCTACTTACTAGCTGTTAAAATACGCATAAATCTTTAAATTCTAATATTAGTTACATTGTACGTAATAAGGACCCATATACAGATGAGATAACATAAAATAATGTTTGACTGTCTCACCTAAGATATATGCCATCTTCACAGCACTTGTAATCATGAAGTATCTACACAAGTGAGGATATTTCTACAATTAGCTATTCATACTAGGGGTGAAAATGTGTACATCCATGTCAGTTGAGTAAAATATTTCTAGCTTGGTGCCTCTGGTAAAAACCTAAGTAGCATAGATGTCTGATATTATCAAAGATTTAAGCATGTCAAAAACGACCAATCTTTGATGAAATTTTCATCACCACTTTAAGTTAACTCCTTAAGAGATGGTGAATATTGAATAATAATTATTTGACAACAATCCCATCTATTGGCCAGATTTTTAGCTACCAGGACATCACTCATTATCATAGTGTTTGCCTATCAAATTTAATTGGGCAATTCAACAGTAGATGAGATCAGAGAAGAGATATCAATTGTTTTAATAATAGCAAGCTGATTGCATTACCTGTGTACTATTACCTGTACATTACTTGCTATGTATGCTGACCCCTATTGGTAGATAGTTTCAGTTTCTTAAGTTGGCTGATATCTTGTCACTCTAAGATAACTACTAGAAAATATTTTCATTGTTATTATAACCATAATATTGCCACATGCTACCTCATATTACTATTGCATTGTTCACTGTTGTTACGCATGTTTATTATTATTTGTCACAATCACATTATTTATTATTATTTGTCACAAAATTTATATTTTTATAAAATGTGATTTAATTGTATGAAATATAAAATTCCCTAATAAGCAAATTCAAGGGGCTAAAAGAATTAAAAGTATTGAGTCATTTTTTAGGTTTGATTAATGTAAGGGGTATTACAGTGCCATAATATATATATATATATTTTGATAATATTTTAAAAATATAATTTTTAATATTTTAATTAGCCCATAAATATTTTCCCAGGCTTTAGTGAGTCCTCTGTTCATTGAAAGAGAGTCAAATTAAGCAGTTTGTATCAATTTGGGGTTTAGGGGTGGCATTCGAAATGAGAATCGTAGAGATGAATAGAGTTCCCCTCAATGCCACATTTGCCATTAAGCAACAAAATCAGTTATGTCCAGAGGGCCAATGTGCATATGGAGTATTTGCTTGTATAGTGCTTTAATGGTGGAGCTAAGAGCGTTGACTAAAAAAATAAAGGGGTCAAATACAGTTGTGCTCAAAAGTTACCCTGGCAGAAATTGCAAAAGTTTGGTATTGATTTTAAAAAATATGATCGATCATGCAAAAAAATAAATTTAAAAAAGTATTTTATTGAAGGATAGTGATCATATGAAGCCATTTATTATCACATACCGGTAGTTCTTTGGCTCCTTTTTATATCATAATGATAACAGAAATTTACATACCCTTGGATGTTTGGCCCTGTTACAGACACACAAGGTGTCACACACAGGTTAAAATGTGAATTAAAGGTTCATTTTCCACACCTGTGGCTTTTTTTTAATTGTTTGTGTATAAATAGTCAATGAGGTTTTTAGCTCTCATGTGGATGCACTATGGGGCTATGCAGCTATGGGGAGCAGAAAAGAACTGTCAAAAGACATGTTTAACAAGGTAATTAACTTTATAAAGATGAAAACAGATATAAAAATATATCCAAAGCCTTGAAAATGCTAGTCAGTACTGTTTAATCACGTATTAAGAAGTGGAAAATCCATAGATCTCTTGATACCAAGCCAAGGTCAGGTTGACCAAGAAAGATTTTAGCCACAACTGCCAGAAGAATTGCTCAGGATACAAAGAAAAACCCACATGTAACTTCAGGAGAAATACAGGCTGCTCTAAAAAATACAGTGTGGTTGTTTCAAAAACCACAATACGACGATACTTGAACAAAAATGAGCTGCATGGCCGAGTTGCCAGAAAGAAGCCTTTACTGTACCAATGCCACAAAAAAGTCCGGTTACAATATGTTGGACAACACCTTGACATGCCTCACTGCTTCTAGTTGTAATTTGGAGTGACAAGAATAAAAAAGAGAGCTTTATGGTCGCAAACATAAGCGCTATGTTTGAAGAGGGGTCAACAAGGCCTATAGTTAAAGCATGGTGGTGGCTCACTCTCTAAAGGCATGGGGAATCTGTGAAAATTGATGGCAAGATGAATGCAGAATGTTTTCTGAAAATACTGGCAGACAATTTGCATTCTTCTGCACGAAGTCTGCACATGGGACCCTCTTGGAATTTCCAACATGATAATGACCTTTACAATAGTATACAATACGAACAGATGTAACCTGGGTGCTAAATAGTTTTCAAAATTGTTTTCAAAATTGCTTCACACTCTGGTGTAATCCCAAAACTCCACCAAAAAGAGAAAGTAATGTGTGCTAGTGAGTGGAGCAATTTATACCATATATAAGACAGAAGAAAGAGTATTTCGCCAATCGGCTTCCTGAGCACGTCCTGAGGAAGCCGATTGGCGAAACGCGTTGACGTCATACAAAGGGGGAGGAGCTTACAGACCACGGAGTCCGGAGGCGTTTGTTTTCTGGCAGCAAACAATACACGAGGAGATTCTCTAGCAGCCGAACAGGAAGAACGCCGGACGAGCAGCCTACCACCCTAATGATTGAACTCTGATAGTGAGTTGACATATATGTGTCAAACTCACCACCTTATCTAGTAAGGGGCTTGTCACCCTATTTTTTATCATCATTTTTTATTATTCTATTTTATGTATATATGTACTGCTTTTTCTGCATGTGGCAGATAATAAATTTATGTCAGCTTTTTTCTATTGGGGTTTCACCAAATATTTCTTAAAGTGATACTTCACAATTTATGAATTGTTATAAGTATATATGCTTATATATTTTTTATACAATCTGCACTATTATTGCTTGTTTTCCCTTTTTTCTTTACATATATACCATTATTGCTGGAAGTTACACTTAAAATCGAAACCAGTTTGTATATATATATACTCTTTCTTCTGTCTTATATATGGTATAAATTGCTCCACTCACTAGCACACATGATAATGACCTTAAACACAAGGCCAAGTTGACCCTCCACTGGTTACATCAGAAAAGGAGAAGGTTCTGGAGCGGCCATCACAGACTCCTGACCTTAATATCATGGAGCTACTCTGGGGAGATCTCAAACGTACGGTTCATGCAAGACGACAAAAGACTTTACATGACCTGGAGGCATTTTGCCAAGATGAATGGGCAGCTATACCACCTGCAAGAATCAGGTGCCTCATAGACAATTTTTACAAAACACTGCATGCTGTCATTGATGCTAAAGGGGGTAATACACAGTAAGGGTATGCAGACCTTTGAAGAGGGGTCATTTAATTTTTTTTTTCTTTGTTGCCATGTTTTGTTTTATGATTGTGCCATTCTATTATGACCTACAGTTGAATATGAACCCCACAAGAAATAAAATAAATGTTTTCTTTAAAAATGGTACATATATTACCAATTCTACAGGGGTATGACTTTTGAGCACAACTGTATGAGCCTGTTGGTTTCTGTGATGGTGCTGGTTGTGGTTGTGGACAGTTCCTCATTAACTGCAGCTAGCATACTGTATGTTGGCAGTTTACTAGTAATCTTTGCTAATCTTGTCCAGTGGTCAAGGACTGCTAGCTTTTTTATAATCATCTTTCTTATATCTGTTGTCATGCCATCTTGGGCAGAGATTCAGATTGGCAATTTTCTGCAAGTATGGGTGGGGGTATGGAAATGTATTTCTCCTTGTGACTCATTTATGAGGTTTTGTGCATTCCCTCTGCATTCACACTTGTTTCCTCTTGACAATGTTCAAATATGTAACTATCTAGGTAGATAGTGTGAATAGCTAACTAGAGTAGATGAAGTAGATGTCTCTTATTCATCCATACTTCCCATATACATTTCATGTAGCCCCTGTCACACGTCTGCTAGGTCCTCACTTCATGTTTAGGTATGGTATGTTCACTTGCCATTTGCAAATCTTGTTAATGCATGTGATGTCCGAGCCAGCAGGACTCTTTTAGTATATGCTGTATAATTATTGCCCTGGTTCCCTTGTTAATCAGGGCGGGTTCAGAGTTATGGAATTCAGAAGTCGCTCCATTTGGAAAAAATACTACTGGTAGGTCTAATGATAAAATAGAAATCAAAAAAGCAAAATGTCCAGCTCACTTCAATATACAAAAAGCACTCAAGATCTATCAAGGTCCACACAGCAATTTAACAGCACATTGACCAAACAATAAGTCTCTTTCAAAAATAAAATAACTAACTATGCAATTCCATGTTCTTCTGCCTATTACACAGCTTATATATAAATGACTTACCTTTCCATGTTTCCACTTTATTTCTTTTTCAATAATTAACTGCTGATCATCAGGATGAGATAAATTCAACTTTCCCACTTTAACACCTTCATAGCGATTAGTATTTTGATTATGTATTGAAAATGTCAGGTAATAGTTAAATCTCATTTCTCCTATGCTATTAAACCATTTGAACTTGTTCATATATTGGTGGAGCTTGAGGAGGAAAAAGGTTAAATATGTGAAAGATTAAAAGATTATAAAGAAAACACTAACATGACTGATAAAACATATCACAAACTAAAATGTAGACCTTTAATAAGAGCTTTACAATAAAAATTTATGAAATAACGATGCACCCTTAATTTTAATATTTTTGTGTAAAGGTTTTAAAATTATTTCCCTTACACATTCAGCAGCTTTTACCCAAAGATTCCGAAATGTCAAAAGGAATAAGTGCTTCAATTAAATTTTATTGGCCAATAACAGTAGAAGATCAACTGCACGTTAGTATCAATGTTTTTTATTGTATTTAATGCCAGCTGATATTCAGGGAGACAAACTCAATAAATGGGTTGGCTGACTGAAATAAAACCACTGATAAATGTGAATCAAAATCATATTTAAACGCCAACATACTACACATATGTAAACATATGCATTGCATTACTCTGCATCCATGACTAATGAGATTCATAGATATTCATTGCTACACCACAACATTACCTGCATGCAGCACACATGCACATTATATAACCATCTTACATGCTTGATGAGGAGCACCTAAGCTAATGAAAGTGAGTAGTGTTTTTCATGATTTATGGTATAATGGATAGTGGAGGTATAATATATAGTGGAGGATTTGCCGAGGGAAGGCGGGAGGGCGATTGGTGTGCCCAATTCATCAGTGCAGCAAGGAAGAATACCACCTGGTAGAGAGTCAGGCAATCCATTTAAGCCATAAGAGCTGTTCATCATACCATCAATTGTAGAAATAATCCAGGCACTCCAATGGATTCCAAATTTTAAGGCAATTTATTCGAACCAAGAACTACAAAGCAACGTTTCAGCCCTAACAGGGCTTTTTTCAAGTAGCACATAGAAGAACACACAATATATAGGTGTATACAATATTCATATTGAAACTAATTGACTCTCCAATAGTAATCCTAGTATCTAGGGGTGTCAAAGGGATCAAGAAACATCAGCCAATCATATCTCTAGTTTTCCAATAAAGTTTTAATTTAATCATACATCAAATGTGTTCAATAATGCTTATTACCTTCCAATACAGAGGCAGAGGGATTCTAAATAATTGTATTTCCGGGTAAGATCACATGGTATTAGCCATATGATATCAACTGACCAATTACTATACACTGATCACATGATCACTGGTCTCTAGACCAATGATCACACACCAATTGGCCACATGATATTGACTAGCCAATCACTTAATAGTAGTCACATGGTCGTGACACCTAATTAACAAAGTTAATTGCATATGCGTAAAGCCACCCTGGAATAGGCTAAAGCAAAAGGACTTGAAATTTGTGACTACCTCCATAAAAGGGGTTAAATGCCATTGAGAGGATATTCCCCTTCCAAAAACACAGGCAGCTACAAAAGACACCAATCCGCCGAACCGGCTAAACATCTGACGCCATATGTCAAAAAGAACCGATCACCACGAAGCGCACGCGCTCAACGGTGCATGCGCCCCGGGAGCCCGATATTCAGCGCATGTGTGCCGAGAATAACCCTCTGCGCATGTGTACCGATTCGTAACTCGGCGCATGCACACCAAAGCGCGCATGCGCACCACCCATCGGAACTACATAAAAAAATGTATAGCTATACAAAACATCGATATCTGGATGATGTGACCTATGATCCCAAGGATAACCCCACACATAGATGTTATTCCAATGTTGATCACATAAATTATTGTCATATACATATTTTGATTATATTACATCTGAACAAGGAAACATCACTTGACAAAATCAATGTCATATATAGTGACAGTCACAATATTATACACCCAATGAAATAAAATAATTAATAAAAATTATTAATCAATTAAACAAACAACAAATAATAAAATAAAAATAAAAAATAAAAAAATATAAAAATAAAAAATAAAAATAAAAAATAATAAGAAAAATATGTATATATTAATAATCTATCTACTAAAAAAAAAATTAAAATTAAAATATTATAGAAAATGAAATATATGCACCTCTATATAATATCATTGAGGTCTTTATAGTGTAATATGGTTATAATAAACCAAATATAATTTCTGGAAAAAATACATAATTTTTAAGGGGCCAAGTCACAATTAACATATAACAAACAATTTTATCAAAGAAATACAATACTCAAATTCGAACTATAGCAATAATAGAATCTGAATAAGAGTAAACTCTATATAACTATTATATTATTACTTATAACAATAATCATATAAAGATGACAATGTAACACCTTTAATCAAAAAATTCAATTAAAAAATTCAAACAAGTGTCACATCTTCTGAGCTTATTTGTAGGAAACAATGGAGAGATCAAAAATGTGCTAATAAAGAGATAGTGACCAGCACAAGTGATCAGTGCAAAAATCTGCAAAAAATAATATAAAGAACACATAGTAAATAACTGAAAACTAAGTTATAAAATAGTAAAAACAGAGACAACAAGGCCAGATATCAATCCTAAATGAATGGATTTAAATCATACTCTTGATTAAGTCCCCTAGGTGTCAAAGATCCTAGTTCTCTAATCCAATATGCCTCCCTAAAGAGTAATCTTTTTAAACGATCACCACGTCTTGAATTTTCCTCTACCTGTTCAATGATTTGGAATTTTAATTGAGTTATATTATGTTTTGCTTCTATAAAGTGAGATGGAATTGGTAACTCAAGCATTTTAGTTCTAATTGTAGATTTATGTTTGGAGAATCTCTCTTTCATTTTCTGTGTTGTTTGACCCACATAGATCAGCCCACAAGGACATTTTAAAATATAGATGACATATGTAGAATCACAAGTAACAAATTGTTTAATCACGTATTTATTCCCTCTATAAGGGTGAGTAAATGTAGAACCCTTAATCATCAAGTTACAACAAATACAATTTAGACATGGAAAACTTCCATTCCTTTTGAAATCTTTGGAAGAGGAAGATAATTGAGCTCTAACCAATCTATCTCTTAGTGAAGGAGCACGTTTATGTACCATAAGAGGTTTATTCGAAAATTCAGTAATATTCGGATGACATATAGATAATATGTGCCAGTGTTTGTCTATTACATGCTTAAGCCCAGAGGATAGAGTACTATATCGCAAAATAATTTTAATTCTATCCTCAATGTCTGTATGTACAGGTAAATTTAAGTCATTATTTTTAGAATCAACACTTTCCATTCCATCTTTCACATATTTCAGAAACGAAAAAAATTTACAATACAATAATAACAGAGAAGAACATAGTGCAATAATGTTGCAAAAAGTTCTAAAAAATAGATATAATATAATGGTTACACTCACAAACCAAAATTGATTGTAGGCGTATCAATATAATAGAAGAACTCAGAATTCATAGGACATCATGGCGAATATGTAGGGAAAAAAGGAATAATCACAGCGCAGAATATTTCAATAAAAATAAATCTTTTAATAAAAATGCACTTACAAAATAGAAGTGGAATACAGGCACATCATATAGTGTAGGTTCAGTCACAGGATCCCAATAGTGGAGCACCGGAGAGAACAATAATAATAATAAAAACAACACATAAAATAAAATACAATAAAATAAAATTCTGCACAAACAACAATAGCCCAGCCCTACGCGTTTCGTTCAATTACATGAACTTCCTCAGGGTCAAATGAAAATCCCTCTAGCCAAGGTAAATGTCCTTACATTCTGAGTCCTCTTTTAAACTGTCCAAAGGTCTTCAGTTTCGGCGCGCCAAGCCGCCGACAGCAAGCTTCCGGGTTCTTCGTGATAAAGACTTCCGGGTATCACATTCCCTGAAATGCGGTTCAAGCCTTGCTTTCAAAGTGAGGCTAAGCATAATGACGTGAAGACTTGCGTTCCATTCGGAAATTTTGCGTTCCACCATAGAGACCCAAAGACCGCAATGAGAATACATGTAAAACATTACAAAAACAAAATATATCTTATATCATATCACAATTTTGCTTGCTTGTGAATAATCATTTAACATGACCTTCACCCAAAAAGAAAAATATAATAATTAATCTAATAAATTAAAATAATATTGCACAAAAACCCCTAAAGAAAACAAACTAAATCAAAATCTACATTAAGTCCCCTAGGTTGCATAGTTTGTAGAGTATGGATCCAATAGCCCTCTCTTTTTCTCAACAATAGCCCAAGGTCACCACCTCTCTCATCTAGAACTACTTGTTCAATGATAGTACATTGAAGGGTTTTAAAATTAAAAGAAGGACATTTATTACAATGTACTGGCACTGAATGTGTTAACATGTATTTTTTAATGTTATTTCTGTGCTCTTGAGATCTAATTTTAGCTTTTCTACCTGTCCTCCCCACATACTGCAACCCGCATCCACATGTGAGAAGGTATACAATATGGGTTGAGGAACAGGAAACCAAACTTTTTATTTTAAATGTCTTTTTAGTTTGGGTACTGCTAAAACTAGTAATAGTTTTATGTTGGTGATTGCAACTGACACAGTTCCCACATGTAACAAAACCTTCTTTAATTTTAACTCTTTTATTCCCTGATCGAAAAGTACTGGGTGCAAGAATTTGTTTAAAATTCACTCCCTTCCTAAAGATGATCTTAGGAACTTGAGGGATCTGGGTATTTAAATAATCATCTTCAATAAGTAGCCCCCAATGTTTCCTAATGATCTTTTGTATATCAAAAGCCCTGGAACTATATTGGGTATTAAAAGAGAAATCAAACATGGGATTCCTAATGTTCGTTTTATTTCTATCTAACAGAAGGTCTTCTCTATTAATATTTCCTACTCTCTTGATTTCAGCGTCCAAAAGTTCCGGACTGTAACCTTTTTCCAAAAAGCGACTTTTCAAAATATTCGCTTGAGAATAAAATAAATCCAAATCACTACAGTTTCTACGCATCCTAATGAACTGGCTCTTGGGAACTCCCTTGAGCCAGTTCGGATGGTGTCCACTCGTAGTGTCAATAAAACTATTTGTATCGGTAGTTTTGAAAAAGGTTTTTGTCTTAATGACTCCATTCTCAATGAAAATTGATAAATCAAGAAAGTCTATACTAGAGATGCCCACCTGAGGGGTAAAATCTAAAGATAAAGAATTAAGATTAATATACCTAAAAAAACTCTCTAATTCATCCAAAGGGCCGCGCCAGACGACCAGAATAGCTCAGATCTGAGTGCACATTATTACTGAATGGCACTCAGATCACACACATACAGTTCAATTGCCATGGAGCCAAAGAGTTAAAAGATTGGTCTCTCGAACTGAGTTGTTAGATCAACAACTAGAAATTATGACAAAAAGATTTTGTGAGAGGGGTTATCCTATCTCTATTTTACAGACTCAATTGAAATATGTGAAAGATGGAATGGAAAGTGTTGATTCTAAAAATAATGACTTAAATTTACCTGTACATACAGACATTGAGGATAGAATTAAAATTATTTTGCGATATAGTACTCTATCCTCTGGGCTTAAGCATGTAATAGACAAACACTGTCTTCCGAATATTACTGAATTTTCGAATAAACCTCTTATGGTACATAAACGTGCTCCTTCACTAAGAGATAGATTGGTTAGAGCTCAATTATCTTCCTCTTCCAAAGATTTCAAAAGGAATGGAAGTTTTCCATGTCTAAATTGTATTTGTTGTAACTTGATGATTAAGGGTTCTACATTTACTCACCCTTATAGAGGGAATAAATACGTTATTAAACAATTTGTTACTTGTGATTCTACATATGTCATCTATATTTTAAAATGTCCTTGTGGGCTGATCTATGTGGGTCAAACAACACAGAAAATGAAAGAGAGATTCTCCAAACATAAATCTACAATTAGAACTAAAATGCTTGAGTTACCAATTCCATCTCACTTTATAGAAGCAAAACATAATATAACTCAATTAAAATTCCAAATCATTGAACAGGTAGAGGAAAATTCAAGACGTGGTGATCGTTTAAAAAGATTACTCTTTAGGGAGGCATATTGGATTAGAGAACTAGGATCTTTGACACCTAGAGGACTTAATCAAGAGTATGATTTAAATCCATTCATTTAGGATTGATATCTGGCCTTGTTGTCTCTGTTTTTACTATTTTATAACTTAGTTTTCAGTTATTTACTATGTGTTCTTTATATTATTTTTTGCAGATTTTTGCACTGATCACTTGTGCTGGTCACTATCTCTTTATTAGCACATTTTTGATCTCTCCATTGTTTCCTACAAATAAGCTCAGAAGATGTGACACTTGTTTGAATTTTTTAATTGAATTTTTTGATTAAAGGTGTTACATTGTCATCTTTATATGATTATTGTTATAAGTAATAATATAATAGTTATATAGAGTTTACTCTTATTCAGATTCTATTATTGCTATAGTTCGAATTTGAGTATTGTATTTCTTTGATAAAATTGTTTGTTATATGTTAATTGTGACTTGGCCCCTTAAAAATTATGTAATTTTTCCAGAAATTATATTTGGTTTATTATAACCGTATTACACTATAAAGACCTCAATGATATTATATAGAGGTGCATATATTTCATTTTCTATAATATTTTCATTTACATTTTTTTTTAGTAGATAGATTATTAATATATACATATTTTTCTTATTATTTTATTTTTTATTTTTTATTTTTATATTTTTATATTTTTTTATTTTTTATTTTAATTTTATTATTTGTTGTTTGTTTAATTAATTAATAATTTTTATTAATTATTTTATTTCATTGGGTGTATAATATTGTGACTGTCACTATATATGACATTGATTTTGTCAAGTGATGTTTCCTTGTTCAGATGTAATATAATCAAAATATGTATATGACAATAATTTATGTGATCAACATTGGAATAACATCTATGTGTGGGGTTATCCTTGGGATCATAGGTCACATCATCCAGATATCGATGTTTTGAATAGCTATACATTTTTTTATGTAGTTCCGATGGGTGGTGCGCATGAGCGCTTTGGTGTGCATGCGCCGAGTTACGAATCGGTACACATGCGCAGAGGGTTGTTCTCGGCACACATGCGCTGAATATCGGGCTCCCGGGGCACGTGCGCCGTTGAGCGCGTGCACTTCGTGGTGATCGGTTCTTTTTGACATATAGCGTCAGATGTTTAGCCGGTTCGGCGGATTGGTGTCTTTTGTTGCTGCCTGTGTTTTTGGAAGGGGAATATCCTCTCAACGGCATTTAACCCCTTTTATGGAGGTAGTCACAAATTTCAAGTCCTTTTGCTTTAGCCTATTCCAGGGTGGCTTTACTTCCGTAATGCCCTTCAGTGGCTTGTTCCCATGTAGCCATTTAAAGTAAAACTGGGACAGATTCACTATCTTTGGTCTTCATTTTCTTCTTTTAAATATAACATACAAATTCCAGTGCACTCACTCATTCACTAAACAGTAATTTCAAGTTTAACCCCTTGAGGGTCTGGCTCTAAATGCCAGAGGGCGGAATAGAACTTCCTAGCCGTTCTTGCCACCCACGTGGCCGGCACCATTTGACCGCTGCAGATCGCGGTTGGCAGGCATGCCTGGCCACCCAGACAGCCCCCCTGTGGCCAGTGACCGCGATCTGCAGCCTCTGATTGCAGTGACAGACTGTCACTGCGATCGGTATTTACTATGTGTCAGACGATTTAAAATTGGCTGACACACGTGGTCGGCGCCATTCTCCCCTTGCAGATGACGGTCGGGGGACATGCCTGGCCCCCCTGTGGTCAGTCAGTGACCTATTGGCTGACACATGTAACTGCAGCCATAATCCCCCTGCAGATCGTGCTGAGGGGCATGCCCGGACAAGAGGCTGATGATGGGCTCTGTCTGGCACCACAGGTCTGGTGGAGAAGAGGCTCTCTGGAGACTGTTTTTAACAGTGCTCACAACAATTAACAAACAGGAAGCAGCCCCATTTTTTAGGGCCCCTTACACAGCTCAAGGTCTGGGCCCCCAGGGCTTGACCGTGAGTATGCCTACAATGCCCACCCATAAATCCACCTACATGGCCCACCCATGAGTTCTCTCACAGGAAGTGGAGTGTATGTGTGTTCCTTACTCCCCCTCCCCTCCCCCCGGTGTTTCTTACTCTCCCTCCCCCCCGGTGTTCCTTACTCACCCACCCCCCCTCCCCCCTCCCCTGGTGGTCCTTTCCCTCCTGACTGAGTGAGCACTTCCTGTCAGTCCGCCGGCGGCCGGGTACAGGAAACAGAGGTTACTGTCCCGCGTTCCGCGCCGCCCGGCCACACTACATTGAGAGACCGGCAGTAGGGAGTGCTCTGTGCTTCCCTCCTGCCGGTCACTCAAATCCGGCCGCCCTCCACAGCAGTGCTGCGCCGCCTGAGGCTTGTAAAAGCGCTCAGGTGGTGCAGCATGAGGAGCCGCAGCGGTGACTCCGGGCCAGGGATCTGGTGCCCCCTGCTAAGGTGCGCCCTAGGCAACTGCCTAGGTCGCCTTACAGGTAGCGCCGGCCCTGGCCCTATGTATCACAGTGTCAGTGTCCCCATGTCGCCCAGTCCTCTAGTCTCCCAGTGTCTCAGTGTCCCCATTTCTCCCAGTGTCCCCATGCCTCAGTGTGTCCTGTGTCACTAAGATATTAGGGGACATTGAGAGACATGGGGACACAGTGAGACATGGGGACAATGAGAGACTCAGGAACACCGAGACACTTGTGGACACTGGGAGACAGGGGCACTGAGACACTTGGCAACACTGGGAGACATGTTGGCACTTGTGGACACAGACATGGGGACACTGGGAGACATAGGGACACTGAGACATTTGGGAACACTGGGAGAAATGGGGACACAGAGACACAGGGACAGAAAACATTGGGAGACATGGGGACACTGAGACATTTGGGGACACTAAGACACTAGGGACACTGAGAGACATGGGAACACAGACACTGGGAGACATGGGGACACTGGGAGGCATGGGGACACTGAGACACTTGGGACACTGGGAGACATAGGGGCACTTGTAGACATAGACATGGGGACACTGAGAGACATGGGGACACAGACATTTGGGGACACTGGGATACATGGGGACACTAAAAGACATGGGGACACAGACACTGGGAGACATGGGGACACTGAGACACTAAGGACACTGGCTGGGAGACATGGGGACACAGACATTTGGGGACACTGGGAGACATGGGGACACAGACACTGGGGGACTAGGAGACACTGGGAGACACTGGGAGACATAGGGACACTGGGAGCCATGAGGACACTAAGACACTAGGGGACACTGGCTGGGAGACATGGGAGACATGGAGACACTGTGCTCCTAGTGTCTCCGTGTCCCAATGTGTCTCCCAATGTCCCCTATGTCTCACAGCGTCCACATGTGTCTCAGCGTCCCCATGTCTCACAGTGTCCCCTAGTGTCTCAGTGTCCCCATGTTTCCCAGTGTCCCCAAGTGTCTCAATGTCTCCAGGTCTCCTAGTGTCTCGGTGTCCCCATGTCTACCTGCTGCCTTTCCCCTCATTCCTCACTTCCCTGAGCTGTAGGCTGTCTCTGCAGGCTGGAAGCTGCTGTCTGGACTTTCTGTGCTGTGTAGCTGCTCCCCTGTGGATCAGTGAGTAGAGAGAGGCAGGGAGGGATATGCTGTAACTTCCAATCCCTGCCTCTCTCCACACACAGTGACACCTACTGGCTGGTGCTGGTATTGCAGAGTAATCACTGTTTATGCTGAAAAAATATATGCATTTGTATTGCCAGAAATACTGCAATACCGGCATGGCCAGGCAGCCTCAAATACCAGCTGTGCCGGTAAAATACCAGTCAGGTGGCAAGAGTAGTGTGTAAAAAAATTTTATTAAAAAAAAAAAAAAACTTTTTTTTTTTTTTTAAGTGGGCCTTTTCAATGGGCCAGGGCCTGGGCACCTCGGCGACCTGCTGACATACTAGAAGCAAAGAAGGCCCTTCTCTGTGAATTTGATCAATTGTGTGCACAGGTCTGAGACATTTTGCGCAACCGAATGCTTCCTCGCATCGCTTTGGACCACGCCAAGACCCCACCACCCCGGACTATTGATAGATGCCGCAGGGTGAGGTCTTGCAGGACATCCCCCATAGGGTAAATCATAGGGGGCATCATAGCCACCAACAGCAGTGTCTGGACCTCGGGGAGCAGCCTACTGGAGTGTGAGGGGGTCCGGGACCGGTGGGGGATCCTGTGCAGCCAAACTGGACTTAATTTTGGGTTAAAAAAAATAGAGGTTGTGTGACAGACCCATCTGTATGGACTAAAAGCACTGTGTTCGTCTGTTTTGCCGTTTGCATGAATTCCCCCATTCGTATGCTTTGTTTAAGGGAATGTCTGTGTTTTGTCGAATGGAACTACCGAACGGACGGCCACCCAGAAGAGAAGTGTGCTGCTGGTTAACCTATTGATCCCAATTAGAACGTTGCGGTTAACCACAGACACTTCTCAATTAAAACCGAATACCGGGTGGTCGTCGTTCGTATGTCGACCACGAGGCGGCGGCCATTTTAACCATGCGAAAGACCAGCGGTGTTCGACGGTTATTTCATGGAACTGAAAACGGACACTTTTTCAACCGAACACCGCTGAAGCCGTCGACCTCCCCTTCTCAATCGACAAAAGCATACGAATGCCGGCCGTTCGGGAGATTCAACAACACGAATGGACTTAACCCAGATAGCCTTCCCATGGAGTCAATCGCATACCGAAGAACTGTAATAGACTTTGACTCCATGGCGATTGAACTATGCGAATGGGATCTGAGCGCTATTCGCCAATAATATGCACTCAGATCCAGGCTATCTGGGGATGTGTTACACGAATGCAATATGTTCGGTAGTTATAAAGTTATGTATTTTTATGTGTTTTATGACTTGTACTTAAAATGGCGATTTGCCTCTGCTCTGGGAGATAATTGAATTACTTCCCAATTATCTCCCGAGCAGAGGGGAGGGAACTGTGATGCATGCTGGGAATATTGTGGGGATGTATGTCTAAAATGTCCCCATGTCCTTCTGTTATTCCAGTCTCCCATTTGGTCCCCTAGGGGAGTGTCCACCAAGTGGGAGACCTGCATAAATACCGGGCAGGTAGCCCACAGTAAATCAGTTCGTGTTTTACCCTCAAAGCGGAGCTTGGTCTCGTTATTGGGGGGATTTTATTACCGGCGCCTAGAGACTGCTTATTGGAATTATTTGCCGCTTGGAAGATATTGGCGTTCGGCTAATATTGGCAGTTCGTGGATTTGGAGCTTGTGAAGGGAAAGAGCCGTACAGGTACCGTTCGGGAGTTTGGAGTGTTCTCTAGCTGGCGGTTCGCATGTTTATACTGTACACGCTACCAGACCACATTATTGCGAATGGGGAGCATTCACTAAACGGCGGTTTGTACATTTATTACTGGAGGTACCGTAACAACTTGTGGCAAGCGACGGGATGATCCTCAGCGCCCAAAGAGACCACTACAACCAGGACTAAATGGAATTACAATACCAGAACCTAAAGGGTTAGGAACAGCTACCCTAAAGGATTTATTAGAGCAAAGAGGCGGACAAGCCAGTAACCTCAGGAAGAGGGATATTATTGCACTATTGCTGGAAATGGATGGAGTACCAGCGGCAGAGGGATCCAATGGACCCAGCACAGCTGACAGAACCCCCGAGGAGGCAAGCTTTGACCGGGCAGTAAGAATCAAGCTGGCACATTATGGTCCCAATCCATCTGCAGAGGTCATCATCCAGGTCATGGCCGCTGTGGAGGCCAACCTGCTTCGCCAAAGCGGTGCTGCAGCAGCCCCAGTCACAGCAAACCTGGGAGAAAGAAAGAAGGTGCTGTTTACTGAGTTTAAAGCCTTCAGTGAGACAGAAGGAGAGATTGATGGGTACCTTGCTGATTTTGAGCGGCAATGTGCCCTGCACAAGGTACCCCTGGAAGACTGGGTTACTATATTGTCCGGCAAGTTATCCGGCCGGGCCAGCGAGGCTTTTCGGGCCATCCCTGATGAGGAGATTGGGGATTATGTGGCCGTCAGAGAAGCTTTACTCTCCCAGTATGCCGTTACACCCGAGGCATACCGGAGGAGGTTCCGAGACACTGTCAAGACATCTGGGGACTCGTACGTTGAATGGGCATGTAAAGTGCACCGCACAGCTGCCCACTGGATGGCGGGGTGCCAGGCTGTGTCCGGAGAAGAGGTGCTGCAGATGTTTCTTTTGGAACATTGCTTTGATAAATTGCCAGCAGGGGTCAGAGAGTGGGTAAGGGACCGTAAACCCTCCACTCTGCACGAAGCAGCTCGCCTGGCGGATGAGTATACCGATACCCGCAAACTGGACAGTCTCCCGCCAGAGTGGAGTACAGGCCAGCAGCACCAACAGCAGCTAACATATATCAGCTTCCAATGAATCGTCCATCAGCACCCCCTCCATCTGCCCAGTATCAACAGCCACCCCGGTTTAATTCACGGGAGTACGCACAACCCATTCGGTGCTACCTGTGCAAGCAGCTAGGGCACAAGCGACCAGAGTCCCCGATGAACAGCGCCAACCAGAACCAGTCCTGGAGGAGACCAGCCGGCGGCAATCCACGACCTCCCCTCCCAGCCGCTCACTGTGTAGAGGAAGAGGAGTGCTGGGGCATCCTGCATGAGGCAGACCCCGTTCAGGCTGCCCACCGGGATAACAGAGAGCACCACCGGCAGTGTGTAAAAGTAAACGGGAAGGAGGTCAGTGGTCTACGGGATACTGGGGCAACCATGACTTTACTCCAGAAGCACCTGGTATCCGAAGCCCAACATACCGGGAACACGGTCGCAGTGCGAGTAGCCAGGGGTGCCGTGTTTCGCCTACCCGTTGCCCGGATACATTTGGATTGGGGAGTGGGCGCTAGACATGTGAATGTGGGGGTCATGAAGGACTTACCAGCAGATGTCCTCCTTGGCAATGACTTGGCGCCCCTTGTTTCAGCCTTCGCTCCCATGAAGTGGATGCTGTCACGACCCGTGCCCAGACCCGTGCCGCCGAGACCGGCCCACCTGGTAAGACTCTCTACCCCGACTTGTACCCTTTAGGCTGGGATACCCCAGAGATGTACGGGAAGGAAACCAGGGAAGACCCGACGCTAGCGAAGTACAGGGCCAGGGCCGATTCTGGGGGAGAAGGAGTAGATGGGGAGCACTACGAGTGGGTGGGGGATAGATTATACAGGATCCTGAAACCGCCCCAGAAACCGAGTACCCCTCCGCAGAATCGACAGCTAGTGGTGCCTGCAAAATACCGGCAAGAGATTCTGCCGATTGGGCATGATGTGCCGTTAGCGGGCCATCTAGGTTTCCGCCACACAACTCATAGGATCACACAAAACATCTTCTGGCCCAATTTTAGCCGAGATGTGCGGGTTTATTGTAGCACGTGTGACACTTGTCAACGGGTAGGTAAATGGGGGGATCACCCAAAAGCTAGGCTTCAGTCGATGCCTATCATTGGAGAACCCTGTTCCCGCATAGCCGTTGACATTGTGGGTCCACTGGCCAGGGCTAGCCCACCAGGTAAGAAATACATTCTTACCGTGGTGGACTATGCCACACGTTATCCAGAGGCAGTAGCGCTGTCTAATATAGAGGCAGAGACGGTTGCTGATGCCCTGGTTAAAATTTTCACTAGGGTCGGGTTCCCTCAGGAGATTCTCTCCGATCAGGGAACTCAGTTCACCGCTGTGCTTACCCAGCAGCTGTGGAAGGTGTGCGGTATTAAACCTCTGCTTAGCTCACCTTATCACCCACAGACTAACGGTCTCTGCGAGCGATTTAATGGCACCCTCAAACAGATGTTGAGGACCTTTACTGACACTTGCAGAGACTGGGACTGGGAGCGATTCCTGCCTCATCTGCTATTTGCATACAGAGAGGTGCCCCAGGAATCTACTGGGTTCTCTCCCTTTGAGTTACTCTATGGGAGAAGGGTCCGTGGACCCCTAGATCTCATTAGAGGACACTGGGAGGGAGAGACAGAGCAAGAACTCCAGGACCGAATGGAGAAACTATCCCTGATGGTAAGGGAGAATCTCCAGGCGGCCCAGGGGAGACAGAAGCGGTGGTATGATCGGGGTGCCCGACAGCGGGTCTTCCAGGTTGGGCAGAAGGTTCTGGTGCTCAAGCCTGTAAAGACGAACAAGATGCAAGCATCTTGGCAGGGCCCGTATAAAGTGTTAGCTCTGGTATGTGATACTACCTACCTTATAGCCAGCTGTTCAGATGAAAGGATTCAGCGATCCTTCCATGTGAACATGCTGAAGGAGTATCAGGAGAGACCAGAGGATGTTGTGGCAGTATGTGCCCCAGCTACTGACGACCCCGAGAATTTACCCTCACCCGACTTGTTAGAGAGGGATCCCCAGACAGACCTTACTAGCCTTGTGCAGCTAGGGGATCAGCTAAACCCGGCAGAGAAGGTACAGGCAAGACAGCTTCTGTGGGAGAAGCAGGCGACGTTCTCCCAAGAACCCGGGTACACTACCCTAGCTGTGCACAAGGTCGAGACACCAGGACAGAACCCCCTACGGCAACCCCCATACCGTATCCCTGAAGCAGTCCGAGAAGGAATGCAGAAGGAGATACAGGAGATGACCAGGCTGGGGGTTATCGAACACTCAGACAGCCCTTGGGCCTCTCCTGTAGTTCTGGTGCCTAAGAAAGATGGGACCATCCAGTTCTGTGTGGACTACAGGCGGCTCAACGAGCGGACCACCACTGACGCCTACCCTATGCCCCTGGTAGACGAATTATTAGACCGCATTGCCAGGGGGCGCTACCTGACCACCATTGACCTGTGTAAAGGTTATTGGCAGATCCCCCTGGCCGAGGATGCTATCCCTAAGTCGGCCTTCGTCACCCCATTTGGCCTGTACCAGTTTAAGGTTATGCCATTTGGGATGAAGAATGCTCCGGCAACTTTCCAGCGTATGGTGGATAGGCTCCTCGATGGCTTCCAGGACTTTGCATGTGCATACCTGGATGACATTGCCGTCTACAGTGAGTCCTGGGAAGATCATTTAGTACACGTGGGGGTGGTGCTGGACAAGATTCGGGCCGCAGGCCTGACCTTGAAGCCAGACAAGTGCCATCTAGGCATGGCAGAAGTGCAGTACTTGGGTCACAGAGTAGGATGTGGAAGCCAGAGACCGGAGCCAGCCAAGGTAGAGGCTGTAGCTAACTGGCCCACACCTATCACCAAGACCCAAGTGCTGGCCTTCCTGGGGACAGCAGGGTACTACCGACACTTTGTCCCCAACTTCAGTACGGTTGCCAAACCCTTGACTGACCTGACTAAGAAGAATTTACCTAAGCAGGTCCTGTGGTCTCCAGCTTGTGAAGCCGCGTTTCAGGCATTGAAGCAAGCTCTTGTGAATGCCCCTGTCCTGGCTGCCCCAGTCCCTAACAAACATTTTCTCGTTCATACAGATGCTTCCATGTATGGACTGGGGGCTGTGCTGAGCCAGGTCGGGGAAGATGGAGGAGAGCACCCTGTTGCATACCTAAGCAGAAAGTTAATACCTCGGGAAGTGAGTTATACAGCAGTGGAGAAAGAGTGTTTAGCCCTGGTCTGGGTACTGAAGAAATTAAGCCCTTATTTGTACGGGCAGGAGTTTTCACTTATAACGGATCACAATCCCCTTGTCTGGCTTAACCGAGTCTCAGGAGACAATGGCAGACTGCTGAGGTGGAGTTTGGCACTGAAGCCTTATAACTTCACCATCAGCTACCGACCCGGTAAGCAGAATGGGAATGCGGATGGGTTATCTCGGCAAACAGACGTCCCTACTCCTTCCCAGTCCGGTCATCCCCAAGTTGACCCGCCAAAGGGTCAAGCCGGGTCTGCCGGAGTGTTCCACAAGGGGGGAGCCGTGTGACAGACCCATCTGTATGGACTAAAAGCACTGTGTTCGTCTGTTTTGCCGTTTGCATGAATTCCCCCATTCGTATGCTTTGTTTAAGGGAATGTCTGTGTTTTGTCGAATGGAACTACCGAACGGACGGCCACCCAGAAGAGAAGTGTGCTGCTGGTTAACCTATTGATCCCAATTAGAACGTTGCGGTTAACCACAGACACTTCTCAATTAAAACCGAATACCGGGTGGTCGTCGTTCGTATGTCGACCACGAGGCGGTGGCCATTTTAACCATGCGAAAGACCAGCAGTGTTTGACGGTTATTTCATGGAACTGAAAACGGACACTTTTTCAACCGAACACCGCTGAAGCCGTCGACCTCCCCTTCTCAATTGGCAAAAGCATACGAATGCCGGCCGTTCGGGAGATTCAACAACACGAATGGACTTAACCCAGATAGCCTTCCCATGGAGTCAATCGCATACCGAAGAACTGTAATAGACTTTGACTCCATGGCAATTGAACTATGCGAATGGGATCTGAGTGCTATTCGCCAATAATATGCACTCAGATCCAGGCTATCTGGGGATGTGTTACACGAATGCAATATGTTCGGTAGTTATAAAGTTATGTATTTTTATGTGTTTTATGACTTGTACTTAAAATGGCGATTTGCCTCTGCTCTGGGAGATAATTGAATTACTTCCCAATTATCTCCCGAGCAGAGGGGAGGGAACTGTGATGCATGCTGGGAATATTGTGGGGATGTATGTCTGAAATGTCCCCATGTCCTTCTGTTATTCCAGTCTCCCATTTTGTCCCCTAGGGGAGTGTCCACCAAGTGGGAGACCTGCATAAATACCGGGCATGTAGCCCACAGTAAACCAGTTCGTGTTTTACCCTCAAAGCGGAGCTTGGTCTCGTTATTGGGGGGATTTTATTACCGGCGCCTAGAGACTGCTTATTGGAATTATTTGCCGCTTGGAAGATATTGGCGTTCGGCTAATATTGGCAGTTCGTGGATTTGGAGCTTGTGAAGGGAAAGAGCCGAACAGGTACTGTTCAGGAGTTTGGAGTGTTCCCTAGCTGGCGGTTCGCATGGTTATACTGTACACGCTACCAGACCACATTATTGCGAATGGGGTGCATTCACTAAACGGCGGTTTGTACATTTATTACTGGAGGTACTGTAACAGGTTGTTTTATACATGGGGGCATCTTATACAAGGAAAAATGTTATATGGTTAAAAATGGCAGGAATACTACCAACTAATAGGAGGAACCCACTGCAGGTGAACACACTCTATTAAAGGGGCAGACAGAGCAGGGTTAGAGGGGGCAAGATATGTGTGGGATAAGAAGCTGCTGTACAGAGAGTTTGAGAGGATAGTGGCCAGGTCCGAACCGATCCCCACTAGACAGTTAGTGGTACCCCAGAGGTACCGACAGGAGCTGCTGCAGATAGCACATGACATCCCACTATCCGAGCATTTAGTGGTGAGCAGAACTAGATACCGGCTCACCCAAAACTTCTTCTGGCCTGGGATTTCCCAAGATACAGCGCTAACAAATTCCATAAGTGAGACAATTACAAAAAATTACAGAGACAATAGGTTGAAGAGGGCCCTGCTTATGCAGGTGTGGCATAAAACACTACAGAACAGGAGGTAGCAGTCAGAGCTGGAGGAGATAATAGAGTGCTCCCCCTTGTGATGTAGAGGCTATGCAGGGCTTCCATAAGCTTTCCTAAAAAGATGGGTTTTGAGGCAGTTTTTAAATGATTGAAGACTAGGAGAGAGACTGATGGAGGTAGGCATGCTATTAAAAAGGAAAGGAGCCACCCGCTATAAGTTCTGCAAGCGTGAGTTGGCCGTGTGTGTGCAAGCAGTGGACAGGAAAAGGTTATGGGCAGAGCGGAGAGATCGAGAAGGGGCATACCTGTGGATCAGTGAAGAGATATAGGAGGGTCTAGATTGTTCATGTCACATCCTGTTCCTGTCTGTGGATTGTTTCTGGTTATAGCTTCTGATATCCAGTACTCTTTTTACAATTCTAGTTTTTCTTGGTTTTTCTTGTTCTCTATTCTATGTCTGGCTTTCTTTATGCTGGGTTTTCTGGGTTTATTCATTTATTCAGTTTCTGGAATTCTTAGTCTCCTGGATTCCTTTAAATGTTTGTTTTTTGTTGCCACACCTGTTTCTATGCCATTTATCCTTTTTGTTTCAGTGTGTTCCTGCTAGCAGTGGTCTCATTCCTCTGCTCATTTCCTTACAGGTAAGTACTGTGTGTTTTATTATTGTACTTTTAGTCATGCATAACTAGGCAGTTAGGAATGTAGCACAATGGACCTTGCTACAGTACTCATATACCTGCTGTCCGTGCCCATTTTTCCCCTCCCCGTTGTCCCCTATGTTTGGGACTTGCAGTCCATGTGTGGGACATGCTCCCCTTGAAGCATAAGTTTTTTTCCTGTTTCGCCTGGCCGTTCGTTCAATTACATTCCCTAAGTTGTTCCCACATTTCTGGTTGACAACGAATAAACTACTGAATGGCAGATCACCCAGAGGTGGAGTGTGCAGCTCATTAACACCCATAACACCGTTCACACCTCCACAAACCGCAACTACAAGCGGTTGGCTGCGTGTTTGCTATTCGTATGGGCGAACAGGTGGTGGAGGCAATCTTGGAACACGAACAGAGACAGGGGTGTTTGGTTGTCGAGTGTGTGTAACTAAAATTGGACACTCAACGGTGCGAAAACCGCTGGGACTTCCACCTTCGGTTACTTTCATGAGAAATCATATGAACAGAGCGGCATTCATGGGGAGCAACCTCCCAAACTAGATATTCATGTGACACACAAACAGATTGCTATGTTATTTCATATGTTTTTGTACTCCCGAAAGACACCAACCACACAGCCTATGTTCATGGAACTGTTTTGAGCAGGCGCCTCTTGTGCAGTCGGTCTAAACTATAACCCGGTGGCGTTTCGGCTACGTTTGTGGTATCTGAGCATTTTTCAGATATATTGGGTGCTCACACCCAAGCTATCTGGGGATATAGTACTTGAGGGGGTACCTTGTGGGAAAATGCATATTTTGGGGTGTTAAATATTTTACATGTCCTGGACCTGAGAGGTAATGTAATTGTCCTATGTATATTGCCCTGTCTACTCTCAGGTCCAGTGGGGAATGCCCCTGGAATATGTATCTGGAAACCCTTTGCATGCAGATACTCATAAAAGGCAAGCAGTGGCTCCATTAAAATGAGTTATGCCCCCAGAGCTGAGTGTCGTCCAGTTGCAGTGGCAGTGTTGGGAGAATCTTGGATTATTTTGCTGTTCCCTTGCTGTAATTTACTTGTTCCTGAGTACATCTTGGAGTAACCAGCGGAGGGTTGTCCCTGCTAGGACAAGCTCTCCGCTACAAGGACCCACCGAAGTTGGAGTACTTTGGCACAGTTGTGGGCTGCATTCATCATGGCCATTTATGTATGTCTAAATCTCCAATGTTTGTTGCATATATAGTACTTAGTTATTTCTCCTCTTGTTTTGCCTTGTTTATCTTGTCTTGTTTTACTTTGTCTTGCATTCCCAGTTCATGTACAGTCCTGTCCTGCCCTGTCCATGTCTTGGTCTTGTTTCCCTCATGTCTTGAGTACATGTTCTGTGTTCTGCTTTCTGTCCTGCTCCAGGTCTGTGTTTTTGTCTTGTTATCTTGTTATCTTATTTGGTGCCTGCTCTATTCTTGCCTTGCTTCTAGTACTGCATATATATCTGCAGCAGAGCCTCCCTATCCAGATCCTGGGAGTTCTGCATAACAACTAGTACCTGGGATCCGCAAAAGCTGCATCAGGGCCCTGATATGTGGCCGCACAAACCTTAGGTATGGTTACCCTGCATCAGACCCTGATTGTCCTTTTCCACACTATGACTCCTACCATTATCAGCCATAATGGGCTCTGAGTGATTAAAACGTTTGGAGAAGGAGAACATGGTCAACAAGGTCAAAGGAAGCAGAGAGGTCAAGAAGAATTAGTATGTAGCAGTGCCCTTTGGATTTAGCTATGATTAGGTTGTTAGTGACTTTAATAAGAGCAGTCTCAGTAGAGTGGAGGGGGCAGAAGCTAGACGGTAGAGGGTTAAGGAGAGAGTTGGAATTGAGGAAACAAGCCAGACGGGTAAAGACAAGTCTTTCCAGAAGCTTTGAGGAAAAAGGGAGCAGGGATATTGGACCATAGTTAGAAGGGGAGGACAGGTCAAGATATGTTTTATTTAAGATGGGTACCACAGTAGCATGTTTAAGGGCAGCAGGGACAATACCAGAAGAGAGAGAGCAGTCTAAGATATGTGTTAAGGAAGGCACAGGACAAGAGGAGAGAGATCTGATAAATGTTAAATTTAAAATAATATTTAACATAAAATAAAATGTTAAATTTGTTAAATGGATTAGAAAGTGGCTGAGTGACAGACAACAACACGTTATAGTCAATGGAGAATATTTGAAGCTAGGTCCTGTTACCAGTGGGGTACCTCAGGTATCTGTATTTGGATCCATTCTCTTTAATATTTTTATTAGTTTTTTTTTTTTAATGTGTTTTATTTTTCATTTTTCATTATTTGTGGGATAACAAAGAAAGAAAAACGTGGGGTACAGAAGGAAAAAAGGGAGGGGGGGACAGCATTACATAAATTGCAGCATTCTATACATATGCATCGTTAAACACTTTGTATACAGGTTAAGATAATAGTAACAATTGGCATTTTGTCCAATATACTTCATAGCGTTAATAGTCTATACAGTTTTATGCCTGTTCCTGTTCCCTGGCGCTAGCTTTGGTGCCTTTTGCCCTAACTGGGTAGAGGGTGAGAGGGGGATGGAGGTGGGTCAGCGTTGGTGTTCTATGCCATCTGATACCGTCTTGTTGGTTTGTATTGTGCTCAATTTCCCTTCGCAATAGGTAACCTTGGAGATGTAATGTGTGACCTATAGCCCCTATTGGGTCTTACTGTATCTATACTCCACCCATCTGTGCCACCTTGTCTCGTGTCTGCTTTGTCTATTGTTTAGTCGACTAGCCATGTGTTCATATGTATATGTCGAGTCTATTCTGCCCAGGATCTCTGGTAGTGTGGGTGCCTGTGTGGTCTTCCACCTGTGGGCAATTGCAGTTTTGGTAGCCATTAAGCAGTGGATCGCTAGGTAACTCTTATCTTCAGGGAGGGTGTCTGGGAAAATATGTAATATAAAGCAGTCTGGGTTCATTGGTACCCTTATCCCTAGGTTTTTACATAGAAGTGTTTGTATGTCCCGCCATAACGTAGTGATCTGTGTGCATGTCCAGAATATATGATAGAGGGACCCCTCTTGATTGTGACATCTCCAGCATTGTTTGTTTGACCCTGGGTATATATGAGCCAGTTTGGTAGGGACTAGGTACCAGTGCATCGTTAGTTTGCAGAAGTTTCCCATTGGTTAAAGCTATGGGAGGCCAGTTTTGTTTTCTTTTGAGCGTGGTGCCATGTTGCTATTGGGAATTGCATCCCTATATCCGATTCCCATTTTGTCATATACGGCGTTTTGTTATTTTATTTTGGAGTAGAAGTGTATTGTAGCAGAGGGACTTGCTTTAATTTTAGGTAGTTTACCCATGCATTTGTGGATAAATGGTGGTAAGAGATTGGGTTCCCTCAAGCTAATCCTGCACTCCTGTATTATATTTCTTATTCTGAGGTAAGAGAATAATTCCCGAGGAGGGATGTGATATTCCCTTGTTATGTCCGGGAATGGTTTGATGCCTTCTGGAGTCAGCAAGGAGCTAAGCCAGTTATCTAGTTGCAGGTTTGTCGTTCGGGCAGCCAGGGCCTGAAGTGGCGCTGCAAGGAGTAGGTCATTTTCTCATAAAAATAGAGGGGTAGCTTGCTTCCATGTTTGGAGCAGCGATTCCGTGGCAGGTAGCAAGGTTTTGGACTTGGGGAGTTTTGTTCCTGCCCAAAGGATCAGAGGGATGGTGCCAGTGGGTAAGCAAGCATTCTCTAATGCTAGCCATACCGGAGGAGATGACCGCTCAAGGATCGTGAGGCCTTGTGCCAATATTGAAGCTTTGTAGTATAGTTTTATATTAGGTATGCCCAACCCACCTTTTGTGAACGGTTGGCAAAGTGAGTTTTGCACTATTCTTGGGGGTTTCAGTTTCAAAATGTGTGCATTAATAGTAGCCTGAAAGTTCTTTAGTATGGGGTTTGGAATTATAATGGGCAGGGTGCAGAATAGGTATAGGATATGTGGTAATATAATTTTTATGGTGTGGATTCGCCCCAGCCAGGAAATCTCATTGTCCTCCCAGGTCTTAAGTTGTTGTTCTATTCTGTGAGTGAGCGGTATATGGTTTTCCTGTATTATCGCCGAATGCAATGCTGGCAGTTTTAAGCCCAGATATGAAATAGAGGTGTTCCGCCCATCGAATGGGTACATTGTTTTCAGGTGTGTTAGAGAGGTATGTGTCAGCCCTATCGCCAGCGCTTGTGTTTTTTTGGCGTTGTTCTTATAGTAAGACATCTTCCCGTAATTTCCCAATAAAGCTAGCAAGTTTGGTAAAGACGTCTCCGGGTGTGTTAAATATAGGAGAACATCATCCGTGAAAAGGGCTATTTTTTGATCCCCTATTGGCGTTGCCAGGCCTCCAATATTTTGTTCACTTTTAATATGTCTGATTAGGGGTTCCATGCACAAAATAAAGATTAATGGAGAGAGAGGGCACCCCTGGCTGGTACCGTTTGTTATTTGAAACGGTTGTGATAAAAACCAGGAGTTAAATATTCTGGCTGCCGGTTTGGAGTATGGGGCTATTATGCCTTTCAGGAATTCTGGAGGGATGCCCATGGATGTCAATACAGCCCTCATGTATGCCCAATTTAAGCGATCGAACGCTTTTTCTGCATCTAGGGCTAATAGTTTTCTGGGCCCATGTGATTAGGTTCAAAAAGTGTTGTGTATTATCCCCTGACTGCCTGTTCGGAACAAAACCTGCCTGTTCTGGAGAGACCAAATCTTGTAAAAGGGTTGGAGGCGTGTAGCTAGTAGTTTGGCATATATTTTTGTGTCTGCATTTAATAGTGAAATGGGCCTCAGGTTGGCACATTCAGTGGGAGGTTTGCCAGGCTTAGGGAGTGTAACAATATGGGCTAGCAGCATCTCCTCCGGCATGGATTCTAAAGAAGTTAAAAAGATCTGTGAGGTATGAATGTGGAGTAAAAGTGGTTAGGGGACCCATCCGGGCCCGGGGCTTTGTGTTTGGGTAATTTGTGTATTGCGTTTCGTACTTCTTCTTCTGTGAATTTAGATGACAGTATCGAGCTTTGGTGGGCAGTCAGACGTGGCAGTGTCACCTCTTTCAGAAAGATGTCTATTTCTTACTCTAGTGGCTGGTGTAGTGTTTTGTCCTGTGTAAGATTGTATAGACCAGTATAGAAGTTCGCCAGTTTGTTCACTATGTCTTGTGGGTGTAGCGGAGAGCTGGTATTACACAGCCTATCTCCACTTTAGATCCCAGTGAGGCTCAGGAACAAGCAATTATAAATCCATAGGGCAAAGTATCCAGCAGGCAAAATAATACAGCAGTATCCCAACAGCACTCCCAATAACTGGATGACACACAGTATCAGGAGCAGAACTAAAGATTTATTCATACAGTGGCCTTATAAAGCATGCTCCCATGCAAGGGAGGGATTTCCATTCATTAGTACAGTAGCCAATCCTGTTCTGGTAACCTCCCACACATCTCCTCCCCTCAGCCTGCATCATAATCCCCTTATCCAGGACACCAATTCCCCCCATTTCTGGATGTACCCCTAAACCTAGGGGTACCGCTTTAAATTATGCATGCCCTGTTAGCCCTGATCTGGGTGAACAACATATCCAAAAATCACCCTAAATTTATGGAGGGAATAAAATGACCGACCGCGCTGGAAAGAATAGCCGAATTGGGTTCCATGCGATGGGGCAGCCACGAATGGCGGCCACCCCCGAGAACAAAGGACTACTGCTCAGCTTGTCAATTACCCGTTCGCAACAATGTTGCAATGGGTAATTGAAGGCACACTTCACACCGGGGAGGTCTGACTGTTCGGTAGTTTCATTCCCTTATTTGTTAGAATGTTTATACCGCACAATCAGACGAATACAATACATTTATACACATATAACCTGCCATTTAGACAAATGCAGTTAAAACCTATGCAATTCTCAGAAAAGCCCAGTGCCATCCGCTACAGTGGGTTAAATAGTTTTGACCCTGTGGCTGATGTCATATAAGGGAGTTTTGATTGTATGTATCAGGATTTTAGACGTTTTGCAAGCATTTTGCCTGCCTTGTTCCCTTGCATGTAGTAGGAGAGTTTCAACTTGCGTAGCTGCCTTTCCATACTTATTAGGGACAGTGCATGCAGCTTTTCTCTTGTCTTTTCAATTTGTTGGGATAGTGTTCTAGTTGGTTTTAGTTTGTTGTCCCTGTCTAGTGTTTTGTGTTGCAAGACCAGTTTGTCTGTTTCGTTGTAAGTCTTCCGTTTATTTATCGCTCCTGCTTGGATTAAAAGGCCTCTTAGTACAGCTTTGAGGGACAGCCATTTAGTGTCTATGCGTGAGGGATCTGTTTGGTGGTTCTCATAGAACGACTTTATGTTTATGCGTATTTTGGTGGCCGTGTTCAAGTTATCTATGAGGGATTCGTTCAGACGCCATGCACTCCGTCCCCGAGCTGGGTACATGGCTCTGAACGTAGTGATTACTGGCGCATGGTCGGACCAGGTCCTGTCACCTATTTGCGCTTCTATAACATTTGATATTGAGCTCCTATCTACCCAACACATGTCTATGCGAGAGTAAGTGTGGTGTACCCGTGAGAAATAGGTGTAGTTTTTCTCCTTCGGGTAAAGGGTACGCCATGTGTCATAGAAATCATACGTATGAAGCAGTGTGCTAAGATTAAAGCTCATACTGCTGGCTTGCTGTAGTGGGTGTTTACTCTCGATACGCTTGATATCTTGCTCGGGGTCTAATGTGCAATTTAGGTCTCCACAGATTATAGTGTGACCCGCACGGAGGTTAGTAATCTTGTTTAACGCCCTTTTTATGAAGGATGTTTGGGAATTGTTAGGTGCATATATGGATGCATTCCGTTCAGTGAGCCCACCACAATTAGGAGCCTGCCTTGCTCATCTACGTATGTTTTGTTGAGTTGGAATACCCAGTCTGCATGGAACAATATTGCTACTCCTTTTTTTTTTATTTGGTGAAAGAGCACGGTACACCTGGTGGTATTTAGAGGATATTAAGTTGGGAGGATTTTTCTTACACATATGTGTCTCTTGAAGACATACTATGGCTGCCTGAGATTTGTGCATTGCTTTAATCACAGAACTTCTTATGGATGGACTGTTCAGGCCATTTACGTTCATGGAGAAGCATTTAAATTGGTACAACGTTATTAATGTGTGAGTTTTCGGGACCATTCATCTAACGAAGGGCAATTTATGTGAGCGAGTATGGCCCCTATGATAGACTGCGGTGTGGTGGGTATCTGGTTGTGCCCTGGTGTCTGATGACATCTTGTATGGGTATAGGTTGTTGCAGCTGCAGAGGTATTGGTTAGGGGATTTACAGGGTTAAAACAGGGGATACAGAAATAAACAAAAATAAGTATATACAGTGTCTCTCGAACTTGAGAGTTTAGCATGGGATACAATGGGGAACCTTTGTGCTCCGTGTCCCTTGTTGTTCCCATTGGGGGGTCGTGCGAAACGGGTCCGCACCCGGGCCAGATTTTGTTAGTAGACTACTCTGGTATATGTAGTTGTCAGGGGTGGTTATGGTTGTTGACAACAGTTCCACCTTCGTCTAATATGGGTCGGGAAGGTATTGTTGTAGGACGTGATCAAAATTACTTGGGTTGCTGCGTCAGGGGTGTTTTTTTTGTTTTTTTTTACCTTTGCAAGCATTGCTCGAATCCTTATCTCCAACCCATAGAAATCGCCACAGTTACTCTAGTGCTCCGCGACGTCCCCGTCTGTGGTATGTGTTGGTAGTCTAGCTGTAGTGAGATGGTTATTGATACCGTTTGTGCCCAACAGTATTAACAATCCCATTTTATCCTAGTACAGAGACGTCATCCAACCCCCAGTGGTATCAGCAGTTTGTGCATTATGTACAATTCCTATCTAGCTACACTTTTTGTATGCAGATGCGTTTTGTCTCCGGTTAGAGCTAGACATGCAATACAACATTTTGGGGACCAACGTCAGTGCATGCATGGTTCTGTATATAACATCATGGGGGTAGCGTAGTTGATTAAAGAGCAGTGACCAAGGGGTGGACATGTGTACGTGTTTTTTTTTGTGTTTGTTTTTTAACCCTTTCCAGCCCCCCCCCCCCGATAAACTATTGCACTGACGTGGGCCCCCGTTTAAATACCACTCTCGTCGGCTGGGGTCATCGACCATCATTACTGCGGTAGAGTGTAGGCTTGGGTTGGAGTGTGAGACTTTCAAGTACCAGTCCGTGGTAGATTAGCTAATGTCCTGAGCGAATGCAGCACCAGTCAGTTAAGATGTCTTCGTGCAACGTTGTAGAACTTGCTGGCAGGGGGCTGTTGTCTTTGTCAGTGTCTTTATTGGGGTTGAAGGCCAACCATCTTCCATTCGGGCCGGATCTTGTTCGGGGAGGCCACAGCATCCTTCTGGATGTTTTTTCGGGTGCGTTCCATAGGCCCCAGTTTTTCAATGTGGACAAACCTCCTATTGGGTGATCTATGATGTGGAGCTTGTTGTTCCTCCATACCATTAGTTTTGTGAGGAACCCCCATCTGTATGCTTGATCGTGATTGCGTAAAGTCTTGGTGATAGAGGAGAATTCTTTCCATCTCTTAATTGTTAGGGCCGAGAGGTCGGCGTATATTGAGATGGTGCTGTATGGTTCAGGTAGCGATGACCTATCCCTGGCTGCCTTGAGAAGTGCTTCTTTGGCTTTGAAATAATGTAAGCGAACAATAATGTTGCGTGGGACTTCCGCTCCGAACCTGGATGGCTTTGGTACGCGGTGGGCCCTGTCCAGTTCCCATGTGATACCGGATAAATCAGGGGCCAGTGCAGCGCTTAAAGCTGTTATATATGTGGAAATCTGGTCTGTTGTTATGGATCCTGCGACCCCCTGAAATCTTACATTATTTATTACAGTTTTGTGTTGTCGTCTTCCAATTTCTGTAGCTTGTCAGCCATTATATTATGTGCTGAGCAGAGGTCTTCTGTTTTTCTTTCGACCTGGTCTGTGCGGTCTCCTAATTCCTCCAATTCCTGGTGTATGCCAGATATAGCGGTTGTAAAATCTTCTTTTCTTTGTTTATGCGTATTTTGGTGGCCGTTTATGCAGGAAAAATATACTTTTTATACATACACTGTAACTTTAAAACTACACAGCCAATCTCCATAAAAACTACATATTATTAATCAGCATACTTTAAATGCTCTCAAAAATCATACAAATCCCTGCAGTAATTAAAAAGTTAGTCGGAAGTCCTTTCTGACCGACCGCAAACACATTTTCATACCCAAAACAGTTACATAGATTTGGGCTGTGCGGTCGGTCTATTTCAGGCAGAAAAATGACTAAGTCCCATTTGAATGCACGAACGGCACCCAGCGGTCGGCAACTTACCTACAGCAGGTTCCCAGCCTGGGAGGTAAATTGCCTGCACGCTTATACTTCTGGGTGGTCCTCCTGTGTGGTACTTGGTTCAGTAAGCCCCATTTACTGAACCACGTGTAAAGAAGCCATGAATTAAGTACTTTAACCAAGTCTGGGGACACTGGGGACACTGGGGACACAGGCTTAAAGGGGCAGTGTCCCAAACAAGTCTGGGGACACCGTCTTAAAGGGGCATTGTCCCAATTTTCCCTATGTCCCAAAAATGTGCTTAAAGGGCCAGCACCAGTCTCATAAAAGTCCATAAGCCCCAATATGCTCACAGACTGTTCTTAAAGGGCCATACGCACCAGGGCCATAGTCATGAGGAAGGAGGCTGGCAATAATGCTTCTCGATAACACAGGGAAACAGGGCAATTTGTCACTTAAAGAGACAGTTACGACAGGCATTTTGTAACAGGTATCCCACCTATAAGATAAGGCTAGAGACTAATGAAAGTATTTAGAAAATTGGGCAGATTAGATGGACCAAATGGTTCTTATCTGCCGTCACATTCTATTGTTCTATGTTGCTATGACCACCTAGGGATGTATTATTTGTTTATAATTAATATTTGCACTACAGTGTGTTCTTTTTTTTCCCTTTTATGTGTTGGAGATAATGACCTGTATATATAATTACATAAGTGGTGTAAGATAAGGGGAGATGCTTTTTATGATATAATATAGGTTTAAGTAAATGTTGTCACACCATTTAGACTGGGACAATGAAAGAATAGTCCAAAAAATGCATTCTTGTTATATTATCTATATAATATAAAAAGTATGTATACTAACTAGATACAACATAAGTTAAATATTTACCTTGTGTTTATATTTAAATTTGTCTCTATTCATTTTATGATTGACATGCATAATGTGCAAGGATTGAGTCATGAAATACACCGCATTAAACACATAATAAGGCTGTGGATCATGATTAACTTCTATTATTCCATTTAGACCTTCATTTCCTGTGCAATTCTTTAATCTTGCTCCAAAAATAAAGTCATATATGTGGTTCTTCTCATGGTTCAGAATGTTGCATTTAAGCGTAGATATCAGTATGCCCTCTAGTAGTGGATCATTTTTGTGATTCAGTAGGTTAGCATTATTCATATACGACTCCATCTCGGGAATGTAATTTACTATGGGAACAAATTGCAAACTGCCTTCAAATAATGGTATAAGTTCAAAGAACAAAAAAGGGAACTGCCATGTCATTTTAAATAATAAAGTTATATTTTGCAAATGTGATAATGATTCACGTAACAAAACAGCACAAAACCTATTGCATGATCCACATGCTATTAGAACCTGAGAGGTTGATTTTTCAATAATATCCATGCCTGTGAATATCCCTTTATCATCTTTATCAGGCATTGTTATGGTATACTCAATGCAGATCCCGTGACTGGTGAGCTCTTGGCTTAGCTCTCGGAGTTCCCTCTCTCCACTTTCATTCTCCGATGTGATTATTCCAACCCAGTTCCACCCAAAATATTTTAGCACTTTTACAATAGCTGCATGATAAATCCTATCATCCAGGCCCGTCCGGAAGAAGTATGGATAAAGTGATCTGTCACTAAGCTGGTTGTCAGTCGTTCCATAGCTGATCTAGGTGCATTATGAAAAAAATCATAACTAATTACATAAATGGAAAACTACAGAAACATAAATGTAATGTTTTCTTTTTTCAACCAAATGAACTATTGTAAAAGTTAATGTCATATTATATTTGCATTATCAAATCAAAACACATAAAATACTCAAGGAAAGAAAATGTTCCCTTGACACTCCGATATAAAGGTGCATATCTGTTTCTATTTTTGAGAAGAAAGAGAAATGTCTTGTTGATGATACAGTATCTGGTCAAAAATATGTGATTATCCTTTATAAATCATAGATTTCATTGATTTAGTTACACTCATAGAAGAGAGCTAAGTTAAATTACACATACAGCTATATAATCTGCACAGAGAGACATTGGCAATGGATAAGCCATCATTGCCTATCATAATATAATTTATATCATGTGAAATTTCCAATAAAACTATTATAGGGTTATTCACTAAAACACGGATATCAAACATTCCACAAAATCCGGTGAAATTCTCAACCGCATGTACAACTATGTGGATGCTGGGCAGTACTCGTTAGCCAGCCGCACAATAAAAAATTTTAAAATAATGTTCAAAAAGCCTATGGGAGTCAATATGATCCACATACTACAGTAAGGGGGTTTTTAAAGCATATGACACCAACCTCCGCTAAATAGACACAAAAAAATCTACTGCTTCACCAGTTATCCTGCTCCACTTAATAAAACCACTGCTTACACATATAATAGTGTCCTGGTAGCCGAATGAGTGATCAGCTCACTGAAATTTGTTTGAAAAGAACATAGGAAATACATCATCATCAGAACCATTTGTTTTGCTTTAAAACCAATTGCTTTATTCAACCAAATTAATCAAATATATATATACACACACACACACACACACACACACATACACACATACACATATATTTGTGTTCGGGGCACAAAGGCCGTATTGAGTGATAGAGAGAAATATAGGAATATCGTAATACAGAATGGAAAAAGTCGGTTGTGGTGTGCAGGAAACCGACGATGCTGGAAGGCCTGTAAAATAAAGAGGGCCCACCCTTAAGGTATAAAGAGAGGTAGATAGAGTAAATAGAAGGAGTTGAGGGAGTAGACATGCAGATCGTTAGAACAGGAATGGTACAGAGAAAGGTGAGGCGTCCCTTTAAAAAGGAAAATAAGCCCCTCCCACAATTCCATGCAAAGCCGTAATAATTGTGTTCGTGGCACAAAGGCTGTATAGAGTGATAGAGATAAATATAGGAATAGTGTAATACACAATGGGAAAAAGTCGGTTGTGGTGTGCCGGAACCGACGATGCTGATAGGCCTGTAAAATAAAGAGGGCAAAAAGGAGGGATAAGGTAAAATATTTAATGCAATAAACATACATACATATATATAAGGCTATTTTGATAAGGCTTGACAGAGTTCCTATATTGGTTGTGAAATGTACTGTGAATATGCTGAGGAATTCCAGTAACCTAATATTTTAATGTGTACTGGTATAACCTTGCTTGAAGCCATAGATGCTGCCCCTAAAGAGTGACCAGAATAATGGAAGGGTTAAGGCCCAGTCTTCTTAATTAATATTCTGACATAACACATGAATGAGAGTTTTTTCTTTTTATGGTTTGTGTGATAATTAATAGACATGTGCAATTTGTTTTGGTCCAAATATAAATTCGGCCGAATTTTGGCAATTCGGACATTTGGATTCTTCCGAATGTCTGAATTGCTGAAGTGCAGAGTTTCTGAATTTCTGAATTTCTGAATTTACGAAATGTCGAATTTCAGAAGTGCCGAACCGAACCAAATTTCGTAAGTCACGAATTTCGTAAGTCCCAAAGTGCTTTCGGATTTATGAAAAGTGGCAAAACAGGAGAGGGAGGTAAAATTAGGGGAATGATGACAGGAATCTAACCCTAATCCTACCCCTAGCTCTAACCCTACCCCTAACCCTTACCCCAACCTTCCTCTAACACTACCCCTAACCCTACTACTATCCCTACCCCTAACCCTAACCTTAGTAGGTGTAGGGTTAAGGGTAGAAGTAGGGTTTGGGTAGGGTTAGCAAAAAAATGGGTCACAAGAGAATACTGAGAACAGGCAGCACCTGAAATAGCCTGCCCTTCGGTGGGTCCCCGCTCAGTTCTCAAGCTGGTTTTTGCTCATCTTGTGCCATTACAGAGAGAACATCTATGAAACATAGCAGACTGGTCCCACCCATATGGGCAGTCCAGATCCGAAATGCCAGCAAGTTCCCTCTGCACGAGAGACACAGCAACCCCAGACGATCGTTTCAGCCTTGTTAGGCATCATTAGAGAAGCATAGCTGATATCTCTCTAGGCACCGTGAGCAAGGGGTCCATGTCTGTATTACCCTTTAAACCCTAAATAATTAAGGGTAGGGTTAGGTTTAGGGTTAGGTGTAGGGTTAGGGGAAGCATTAGGGGTAGGGGTAGGGGTAAGGTTAGGATTAGGGGTATGGTTAGGGGTAAGGTTAGAGGTAGAGTTATGGTTAAGGGTGTAGGGTTAGGGTTAAGGGTAGGGGTAGTGTTAGGGGTAGGGTTATGGAATTGCCAAAGTCCCAAATTCCCGAACTTCGGAAGTGCCAATCCGAACCGAAGTGCCAAATTGCTAATTCCCGAAGTCCCGAATTTCGGAAATTCCGAACCAAACCAAATTTTTTGCCCATGCACATCCCTAATAATTAAGTTTAAGGTCGCAAAAAGCAAGCTCTAGGTATGAAATCATAGCAAATGTGTTGGTAATATGATGTAATAATACTTAGCCAGAGATATGTAAACAAAGAGCTTAAATAAGCATGTATCGTAATTGAAGGAAAAACTGCTGAATGTATATGTAGGGTGGACCAAGCATTAAGAGCCAAGCCTCTCTGCCCATGAATATGGTTGTATAAGCGAGGAAACATGTACTTTTCGTGCGTGCCACAATATGAGTGATAAAGTGGTACCTTGTTTGATTGAACTCACCAGTCATGATAAACATAGAGGCAATGAAGGGTCACTTACCTGTGACATGAAATAGTAATGAACAGAGAGACTTAGGTGACAGCATTCACTGGGAGACCACTAAGGGTCCAACTTGAAATACCTTGTACATTGATAAGCTGGAATCTGCCATACACATGAGCCATACGATGGCTAAGGTAAAACATATTGTTGTAAACATATAAGTGAAAAAAACAATATATACCTTGCAAACAATTGAAGATTATGGTAGCTTTGGTGTATTAATAATCTTGATTTTAGTAATGACAGGAGGGGAGAATTTTGCAAAAACTCTCTTTACTAACTCCACAGCAGATAACCCATACACAAGAACCAATCAAATTGAATTAGAGAGCATAACATTCACAGTGACTTAAGCTCCTACTCTTACCAAAAGCGACATCACAGACAAATAAAGTCTATAACAATAACAGGAAACATCTTCAATCAGCCACCAAAAGGACGATAATCCAAAGAAACCAGGACTGAGAGTGAAAAATGAGTCCAGGAACGAATTAAACTGAAAAGAGAAAGTGAAATAGGTTAGACACTAGTACGAAGACGGTGAAAACAAAGAAGCAACCCTTAACTTCAATGACGATGTTAAAATATATACTAATCTAAATACGTATAAATATATGCATCCCAAACTAAACCAAGCGATAAATACCAATATATACATTATCCACATGAAAACGTATAAACCGTATTACTAACAGTAACAGAGAAATTGACCATGTTAAAAGAAGGTTATAGTAAGAAAACATGTAACTAGGACAGAGGAAACAAAGGTCTATTTAGAAGCCAGAAGAAAAAAACCTCATGTTGTCACATAAGCAAAGGGGAGGGAACATACTTGCCTCCTGTCATTACTAAAATAAAGATTATTAGTACACTAAAGCTACCATAATCTTCAATTTTACCACATCACAAGAGACTTCATAGTTTGCACTTTCAACGCAAAGAAAGAAGAGAAAAGCCGCATAGAAAGTCCTAAACGTGGTCTCACAAGACCAGCCTGCTGCTCATAAGATATCCGACAGTGACGCCCCCGCCAAAAAAGCAGACAGGCAGCCGCACCCCGAACAGAATGTGCTCCAAATGAGACATCCACACCCGCCAAACACAATATCTAGCGGATCCATCTGGCAGAGGATCGCAATGTGGAAGAAACTTCCACATAACGCCGTAAGGCTAAAATGACACACAACTGAGGGTCAGAGATGAAAAAGGAACAGAAGACCGATGTCAAATCCAATTTAGTGTGACGGGAAACCCAAAAAGTGATCCCGTCCAGGGAGATCAGGAAAGTGTTGACATCAAACGCCGATACATCCAAAACCCTACGGAAGGAGACAAGGCAAAGTAAAACCGCGAACTTTGCCAAAGGTTCGCATAGTGAGAGTCTGTTATTAGGAAGTCAATCCTGTAAAAAGGGAGGACAACGTCAATGTCCCAAAACCGCGAATATCTGGAACCTGGGGGTCGCTGAAGGCGAATACCCATCAGTAACCAACATACCAGTGGATCTTTACCCACCGGGACCCTCTGAGTCAGGACGTGAGCCACCAAAATCGTAGAACGTACAACATTAATCTGACAAAAAGAGGGAAGACAGAAAGTTCAGGGGCAGTAAACAGATCCATGTTCCGTTCCATGCACCAAGCGAACAAGGAGGTTCAAGCAGAGAGGTAGCAGTTTCTCGTCCCTGGGGCCCAAGAATCCCAGAGGAGGTCTCTAGCAGCCTGTGATAGTTCACTGATCTGCCAGGCACCCCAGCAAGAATCCAAGCCACCAGGTGTAGGCGATCGTCCAAGAGCAATCTACGGATCCATCAGTAGAGTCGGATAAAACGGTAGGAGGAAAGGGTCTTCACAGGACAATGTCAGTAGGTCTGGTAACCACAGTTGACTCTACCATTGGGGGATGATGAGTAGCAGTGACACTGCTGGATTTGCAGGTAGTGGTGCTATCCTTGCTATCATAGCAAAGGGGGAAAAAGCATATGCTCTGTTGACTGGTCAAGTCTAGAGGAAGTTGTCCACCACCTTGCTCTCCAGATCTGGGAGCCAGCTCAAGAAGTTCAGAGTCTGGTTGTTGTTTCATGATGAAAACAGATCCAATTGGAATGGGCCTCTCAGGTCCGAGAGGGTGTTGAATATCTGGGGGTCCAGCAGTGAGTCACTGCTGTCCCACCAATGGCAAGAGAACCAGTCCGTTGTGAGATTTGTCTTGCCTGGTAAGCATTCGACCCTGAGGGAGATGTTGCAAGTTAGACAGAAGTTGAAGATCTCCTTCATGATTTCTGACAAGAGATGCAATTGGGCTCCGCCCAGACGGTTGACATAGCAGACTGCCGATACAATGTCCATCCAGAGGAGAGTGCAACAGTTGGACTTCTCCCTCACTAGGTTGAGGATGGTGAAGGATCCTGTCAGTAGATCCAAGCAATTGATGTGCATGGAGAGTTCCTGGGATGTCCAAAGGCTTGTGTAGATACTCATTCACTCGTCGTGCCCCATCCCCAGAGGCAGGCGTCTGACTACAGAACAAAATTTGGTTTGTCACCAAAGATGTCCTGACCATTCCAGGCCTGCATGCTCTACAGCCCCCATTGTAGTTCTTCTCATACCTTGTCTGTCACTGGCATTAGTTAGTTGTAAGTAGGGTTCTGGCGAAGGAACAAGGCCTTGAGGCGTTGCATCGCCCTGTAGTATAGCAGACCAGGAAAAATGGCCTGGATGGATGCAGACAGGAGACCGACAATGCAAGCGAGCCTGTGAAGGGGGATGGATTGTCAGTGAATGACCTTGCAAAGTTCCTTGTGGATTGCGGAGATATTTGACGCCGGCAGTCATAGGGTGCCTGGCGTGGAGTCGATCTTAAAACACAGAAATTGGATTGTTTGGGAGGGAGTCATCACAGATTTTTTGACGGTTTACAATGAAACCCAGTGATTCCAGTAGTTCTACAGTTTATTGTGTGTGTAGATTCAGTCTGGAGATTTTGGAACAGAATAATAGTAGGTCGTCCAGGTAGACAATGCAACAAACCCCTCTTGCTTGAAGATAAGTAACCACAGGCATCAGAAGCTTGGTGAAACACAATGGAGCTGAGCTGAGGCCGAAAGGGAGGCAAGGTTGGTCGAGCCACATAAATTGGAGGAACTGACGGCAGGAAGGGTGAACAGGAACAGAGAGGTATGCGTCTTTGAGATTCAACCTCGTGAACCAATCACCATCTTGAAGGTCCTTCAAAAGATGGATGCCTTGAAATGACAGTATACCACGTTGAGCTCCCGGAGGTCAATAATAGGGCGGAAATCCCAGATTTTCTTCTTTACTAGGAACATGTTGCTGAAAAATCCTCCATGTTCCCAAACAGGTTGAATTGTACCCTTGGTGTGGAGTACCTGAAGTTCGGTGTTGATGAGCCGCGAATTGTCCGTGGAGCAGTTGATCGGGGTGGACCTTACGGGTGGGGGAAATTGACGAGATCAATGATATAACCCCGAACCGTCTTGGAGCACCCATGCGTCTGAGGAGATGTCCATCCAATTCTGAAAAAAATAAAGAGACACGGCCGGTGGTAAGGAGACATATAGTGGAATGATTTAGTTGGCTGCTTACCTGAGGAGAAGCGTCAACATAATCCACGTCCACTATCCAAGCCTCTAAAGTATGAGAAAGGCTGTCTGTAGCCCTGCCAAAAAAAAAAATGTCTTGGGGTTGCCCCGAAAGACCTTCTGCATTGTGGTGTGTGCCATAGTGAGTGAGATGAAGACATTATCATGTTTGTTAAGCTCCTTTAGGAAGACTTCACAGAACAGTTAAGTCTGTGACTAGGGTCCTAGCTCTTTGGTGCCTAAGTCCACCAACTTTCCGTCTATGCAGAGTAGCTTTGCGTCTCTCAGATAAAGCAGAAACATCTCTGTGCCCATTCTCGTATGCCGTGAGCTCATTCCCTAATGGTGCTGGCATCAATTTGATCAGCTTTCATGAAGGGGTCGTCTGCCAGGTATTAATAAAAATTTACAAAAAGTACAAATGACTCATGATAATATTAAAAGTATGCTTACTAATGCAAGGAGCCTATATAACAAGATGGGGGAACTGAGGCAATATCATATACTAAACAATATGATATAATAGGCATAACAGAAACATGTCCGCTTAGACACATGACTGGACAGTTAACTTAAATGAGTACACATTATTTAGGAAGGATAGGAAAAACAAGAAGGGTGGTGGGGTATGTTTGTATGTCAACAATGAGTTAAAGTCACTTCGCTCGTACTTTAAGGAGAAAGGCTACCCAAACCGTTGCCTTAAGAAAGCTTATAAGAGAGCACTCGAAATTGATAGAAAAGAACTTCTTAGTGATCACCCCGCGAATAAGATCTCAAAAAATACAGGCGACATTTAGATGATTGCCACATATGATACGGGATGGTCTGAAGTAAGAAAGTGTTTGAATAGATTTTGGCCGATTCTTTTGAATCATACGCATTTGAAAGAAATTTTAGGCCCATGTATTAATATCATGGCTAGAAGAGGCCGCAATATTCACGACCTATTAGTACCAAGCCATTTATCTATTATACCACAGCCAAGAGACACATGGTTGGGCAATCCTCCATGTGGTTCTTATGGCGGTGGTAGATGCGTAGCTTGCAAGTATATCTCTAAAGAATCTAAAATAGTGAATGACAGCACTGGTCAAGTCTCTATTAAAATTACAAATTTCTTTAATTGTAACACAAAGGGTCTGGTTTATCTATTGTCCTGTTCGTGTGGACAAAAGTATGTAGGTAAAACCTTTAGAGCCTTCAAAGAAAGGATTATGGAGCATGTAAGGTCCCCTAAGAACCACCTTGAAATGCCAATTTCAAGACACCTTAAAGAATACCACCGGAGTGATTCCAGCAATTTGAAATTTTGTGGTCTTGAATGGGTTAAGAGACACCCGAGGCGTGGAAATTATGATCGGCTACTGAGACACAGAGAGTCTAGATGGATTTTTAGACTCAAGACACTACAACCTTTGGGTTTGAATGAGGGGTTCTCTTTTGCTCCATTTATTTGAGCTGTTATACTGTTGGCATAGGCACGTATGTATATGTATATATGCATGCTTGCGTGCTATATTTGGACTATACCTCCGAATCCAAGTGAATTATTGATTTGCAAGAAACTGTTTCATTGTTATTGATCGATTTTGCTTGTGGTTTACTATTGGATATAGTTTCTAATGTTTATGAGTGGATTTTCTTGACTTTAAAGATTCTTGGGGTTTAACCCCCCTTTCTTTTCTTTGAGTATTTGATACTAAGTTATCTTATAGATACCCTGTAATCCAACTTGACCTGCTTTACTTATGATCTTTTTTACTTTTGTACTATTGTTATTCTTTGACTTACCTCTCTTCTGCTCCCTCCATATTTTTAGTCCCCATCTTCCCTTGTCTTTATTATACTCCCTATCTTTCTTAACATTATTATGGGAGCATTATACACAGTATTGTATTACTTGATATTCACCTTAAATTTGTGTTATCCCATATCTAACCTCAGGGAATGTATAACTTTAATTGGGATGTAAAAAGGCAACGCAGTTTGATATTTTGTATGCTGCTGCGCGAGGACTCTAAACATACGCATGCGCGTTCTTTGGCTGAATGCCAACCTCGGTGCATGCGGAACAGACCCTTTTGACTTGTCCAGGATATTGCTTTGCTGCAGAGAGATTTAGATAGATTGGCGGACTGGGCAGTAAAATGCAGTAAAATGGCAGATGAAATTTAATGTAGAGAATCAAGAATGCACAAACAACTTACACCCTAAATTGTAGTGAATTAGGGATAACCACAAATGAGAAGGATTCGGGAATTGTTATAGACAACAAATTAGGCAGCAATATGCAATGCAAACTGCAGTTGCTAAGGCCAGTAAGGTTTTGTCGTGTATAAATAGGGGCATAAATTCTAGGGATGAAAATATAATGTTGCCTCTTTATAAATCGCTGGTAAGGCCACACCTTGAAAATGTTGTGCAATTTTGGGTACCTGTTCTAAAGATCATGGCACTATAAAAAATGCAGAGACGCGCTACAAAATTGATAAAAGGAATCGAGCACTTTAGTTACAAAGAAAGGTTACAAAAAATCTGTTCATAAAGAGGGCTATACATAGGACACAAGGTCACACATTTAGGCTGGAAGAAATTAGATCTAATCTAAGGAAAAGCAAAGGTTTTAAGAGATTTAGGAAAGGAGATATCTGACGGACATTTTGGGGTCAAGAAGGAATTTTTTCCTAGTTTGTTGCAAAATTGGAAGCGCTTCTCTTTTCTCTTTTCAGCTATGCAACTATGTAATAAAGGCATCCCAGAAGAGCAGACCTTTGGCTTCTGGACCCAGTTCCTTGGATGCTAAATAAGCCAACTTGCCATCCAGTTTGTAAAGGGCCACCTTGCGGCATTCGGTTAAGAGGATCACATTGGCATTTCCCAGTAAACAGATAGCTCGCTGGTCCGATTCTCGGTGCAGGTTCCGGAGGGGCAGGTGGCATGTCACCATGGAAGGCAGCAAGAGGTTTGAGCAATGAGTCCGCTATGGCAGCACAGAGTCAGGACTGGAAACCTTCTGGGGCATGAAAATCTGATTTGTCAGCCATGACTGTGTCACTGCAATAGAAGTAAGTAAGACACTGTCAGTGTGATGCCTGGGGGGGGGAGCTGGTGGTCATCCAGCGTTTAATAGGGGGTCATCCGACAAGCACAAGCATATCATGCAGTAAAGGCCACCAGGGGAGGGGGTCACCCTCAGTATAAATATAACAGGACATTGTAGGTCCAGAAGAGCAGTCACAGACACAATAGCAGGACCCAATAAAGGTCAATAGGCAGGGCAGTGCCCTATTAATATATTGGTATTAAGGAGGGGTCACCCCATATATAACAGGTCAGAGGCCTAACTCCATCTGGTGTCCAGGAGTCAAATAAACCTGTAATAAGAAACATCAATGGAAGGGTGCAGGAACGGGGGTGGGGGGGAAGGGGGGGTTGCTGGCAGCACAGCCAGGACACAGGGAAGGCAAGGGGGCTAGAAACTGGAGGTCCAGGCTGCCCTGAACGAGTGGGAGCACATGCAGCTCCAAAAAGATGGCCGTGTAGGCCAGAGCCAATGCAGGAAACGCAGGAATGTGGCAGAGATCCGCAAGATATGAGCATGGATAGGGAGAGGGGCAATGAGAGGTGCAGTGAAGGCCAGGAGGGCGACACAGTCAGCACAAGGGCTGGCAGTGGGTCATCAGGGGAAAAAATTGACTTAAAAATCCCAAGAGCCTAGATCCCAAACATAAAACCAAAGGGCACACACAAAGGAGACAGCCCCAACAGCTACACATGAAACCATACAAATACATGAAGTAACAATTCAAGAATTAATACAATAACCCAGAGAAGACACACTCTCTAAGTTGGGAAGTGCTCACCTGGAGGCAGCAGTAAAGAAAGAGGAAGCGGGAGAGTTTTATTATACTGCTCTTTGTTCTGATTGGTTGTTTCTGGTTTATTTGCTGCTGGAGTTTTTAGTAAAGAAGGTAAAGCAAATATGAAGCCTCCTCTCTTGCCATAAAATTGCTGGGAAAAGTGCACTGTAAAATATAAACCTAAATAGTTGTATTGGGAAAATTCCCCAAGTCCGTTTTGTTGTTCATTTTGATTATTTAGTAATTCTAGTTTAAATTGACGTTGAATTTCTTGCAATTCTTAGTTTAATCAATAACCCTGTGTCTGTGTCTTTCATAACATCATATTATCATGCTGTGTCAAAGTAGAAGTATATGTGTCTGTCTAATGTAGATATGTGTAAATCCTTCAGTAGACGTGCATTCTTTTTTGTCCAAATACGATTTTGTCCGAAAATTCAGTATTTTTCATATTCATTTTGCATTACCTTTTCATTTTGTAAGTTTAATAGACTCCGTACTGCAGGGGAATTAACCCCCACAACACAGAGAAATAACACTGTTCATGCGTGGAAAAAACAAACAAAGAAGGAGCCGGCAGATCTATCAGCTACCTCCTTGTAATAAATATTAATTCAAACCCGCTCTCTCCATCCCTGTATTAAAACCTATGCGGGTAAAAAGAGAAAGCAACCAATCAGAGAATTATGAGTCAAATTACACAGCATGGGAAAATTTCAAAGAACTTTCCCACACTGTCAAATGACACAGAGCACTCTGAATAGTTTGATTTCAAGTCAACCAATGAGAGTGCTGTGACAGGTAAATGTAGAGACTTACCTGCCAGTCTTTTTAATTACCTGTCAGAGCACTCTGATGAGTTGGCTTAAACCAACCAATCACAGCGCTCTAAGCCTAACTGCAGGGTGGGGCAAGGCTTTATAAGCCTTTACCCATTCTGCGGAGTTGATTCTGTGCCATGTCCTCCATGGGTGAAGATGGGTTATTTTTTTCCCGTCTGGATTTTTTTTTTTTTTTTTTTACAGTTGCGTATTATTTTTTTAGAGCCGATACCGATAATCTGTGAACCTTCAGGCCGATAGCTGATAACTTGCCGATATTCTGTACTTTTACCATTTTGAAAAAATAAACTAATTCTAAAGGTAAATGCACAAAATATACATGCCACATGTAGTGGAGGAAGTGTGTTTAGACAGGGGAGATGTGTATGTTTGTGTAGTGTGTGTGTAGTGGATGCAGTGTGTATTTGTATAGAGTGTGTGTATATAATCAATGCAGAGTGTGTTTGTGTAGTGTGTATATATTGTGAATGCAGAGTGTGTGTGTGTTTGTATAGTGTGATTCGTGAATGTAGTGAGTGTTTGTGTAGTGTGTATATATAGTGCATGCAGAGTGTGTTTGTGTAGTGTGTGTATAGTGAATGCAGAGTGTGTGTTTGTGTAGTGTGTATAGTGAATGCAGAGTGTGTGTTTGTGTAGTGTGTGTATAGTGAATGCAGAGTGTGTGTTTGTGTAGTGTGTATAGTGAATGCAGAGTGTGTGTGTGTGTAATGTAGGTAAAGTGAATGCATTGTGTGTGTATATAATGCAGTGTGTGTGTTTGTGTAGTGTATATAATGCAGTGTGTGTTTGTGTAGTGTGTATATAATGCAGTGTGTGTTTGTGTAGTGTGTATATAATGCAGTTTGTGTAGTGTGTGTATTTGTATATAATGCAGAGTGTGTGTGTGTAGTGTGTGTGTATATAATGCAGTGTGTGTTTGTATATAATGCAGTGTGTGTATATAATGCAGTGTGTGTGTTTGTGTAGTGTGTATATATAATGCAGAGTGTGTGTGTTTGTGTAGTGTGTGTATATATAATGCACTGTGTGTGTTTGTGTAGTGTGTGTGTATATATATTGCAGTGTGTGTATATATAATGCAGTGGGTGTGTGTGTGTGTTTGTGTAGTGTGTGTATATATAATGCAGTGTGTGTAGTGTGTGTGTGTGTGTGTGTGTTTGTTTAGTGATGTAATTTGTGTAAAATGGGGGGCATTTTTTTATTTTAATTATTTTTTTAAATATTTAAATATATATTTTTTTTGTTTTGTTTAGTGCCCCCTGCCTGCTTCTTACCAGGGAGGAGAGATATATTATTCTCTGGTGATCCAGTGACTTGTTAAGTACTGGGGGTCCCTCAGGAAGCTCTTACTTACCTTTCCAGCAGCTCCTGCAGCTTCCCCAGTGTAAATCTCACGGCGCTCCTGCAGCTTCCCCTGTGTAAATCTTGCGGCCCTTAGTGCTGCATGGAGCGTTGCCACGGTAAACCGTGGCAACGCTCTGCGCCTGCGGGACTCGCAAGATTTACACAGGGGAAGCTGCAGGAGCTGCTGGGAAGGTAAGTAAGAGCTTCCTGCGGTCACCCCCTAGGAGGTATTATCGGCAATATTGGTATCTATATTGGCTGATACCGAAATTGCAGAAAATACTGAATATCAGCCGATAATATCGGTAAAACCGATAATCGGTCGATCCCTAGTATTAACCCCTTCAGCGCCGCTGGAGGGGGGTTGCATTGGTAGCTTTGTTTTCCTGGCACTATAGAATCACTTTAATTCTCTTTGCCATCACCTCCAAATTCCTCTGCTACCACTTGTCTCATCTCCCCATTTTACCTTTAGATTGTAAGCTCATGGGCAGGGTACTCTACCTGTTATATTGGTCTGATTAATTTGTATTGTCTTTTTCTGAATTGTGCAGCACTGCAGAATATGTTGGCCCTTTATAAATGCCTTTAATAAATAAATATATATATATATATATATATATATATATATATATATATATATATATATATATATATATATATATATATATATTATATTTTTTAATTTTTTTTTTAAATGTTTTATATTTTGGAGTATACAACACACCAGGATTTTAGGCAGAGCCCTCTTTCCCTATATCTTGTGTGTTTTATTATAATTTAAAGGTTGTCTTATTTACCTATTGTACAGATCTGCAGAATATGTTGATCTAGCGTGTGCCTAGGGAATATATATATAGTGTGTATATTCGATGTACTCTGTGTCAGGAATGTTATGTGTGCAGGTGGTGCAGTATCAGTCACATGTGTGCATAGAGGATCCAGTGTTTGTGAGGGGTGAAGTGTGAGTGAATGTGTGAACCCTGTATTATATGTGTTTGGGGGTGGGTTGAGGGGATTAATTAATAAAGAAATAAATACAATATATATAAATCACTTTAAAAAAAAAAAATAATTATAAAACTAAAAATACATTTTATTCCCCCCTCAGTTCTTTTTACTTTTGACAAGGTTAAAAGCCCTGAGGGTCCGGTGCTTTTTGGTGTCTGTAGACCTGCAGCTTTGCCTGGTGCAGGCCGAGATCACTCTTTTCGTGATCTCCAGCAGTGTTCTGTGTCAGAGCGTTGAAATGCTCAAAACTGTGGAGCTTACAGGAGGAATACTCTGCACCCAGCAGAGGTGCACGTTAGAGCCTCCCCGGTCCCATCTCATTGTGCTAATCTCCACACTAGCCATATATAGGTAAAGCAAGGCTTGTATTGACCCTGTATAGGTCAGCATGGGAGATCTTTTTATCTCCTCTGTCAGCCTTGGCCTATGGGATGGCAAGCGAAAATAAATAAATAAGGAAAGAGCATTTCAAAGCATTTAAATCAGATAAATCAGAGGCAAGATATATAAAATATAAGAAAGCCAATAATAAATGCAAAACGGCAATTAGATTAGCTAAACTATAAAATGAGCACGTGATAGCCAACGAGAGCAAAACCAACCCACAAAAATGTAAGTACATAAATTCTTTTTTTTTGCATTGAATACTTTTTTATTAGATTTTCAAATGACATTCACAATGTATGCATGTGCACATAACAATGAAAAATGAATCCACAAACATGTCCATTATTACAGTGGGTTTACTTGGGGATGTTTAGAAAACATGTTTCATAAGTAAAGAGCACTTCCATATTCCATGACTATAGAGTCCACATGTTCCAGCACTAGAAAATGATAAAAACTCGAAAACAAAAACTAAACAAAGAACATAGCAATACACACTAATTGTAATACACATACATGTAACGTGTACATGTGCCAGAGTTTATCGTGTTATTGAATCTGTGTGTACAAGATATCAATTAGAGCCAACATGAAAGACATTCTTTAGCCCATGTGGTATGGACGAAAACATAATTGGTGTCTGCCATTCTGTGGAACATTTCTTCGCACACATTTGAATTACTCAGCCTCTCTAATACCATAGAAATTGATGGTATTATTCTACTGCCCAGCTACACTACATTTCTGAAGCCATCAATACATGAAGGGTGTCCATTGAAACCCTGTAGCACACTGCCATTGGTTTCAGAACCCTCCCCTTCTCCAAACACAACATACCAAAGTCGCACTAGTGCAATGAGGGGGGACCTGTCACAGGTTAAATCCTGCCACATGCCCTTACCCATGCCAAGTCCTCCTGTGTAGTAGGGGCATGTTGCCTAAACAGGGAGCAGTCAGTGGCTGATCGCTGTCATTTAACACTGGATATAAAAATCTGTATCTTATACAAAAGTGATAGAGAGCTATGGTAAGAGTATGTGTAACCAAAAGTTATTGCAAAAAGAATAACAATGTTGCTTCGGTCACTTACCTGAATCCAGCGCTGATGTCCCTCGGTGCCGTTCAGGCTCCGCCCACGCTCCTCACCCACCGACATTAGTCGGTGGGAAAACCTAATGCGCATGCGTGGCAATGGCCACTTTCACATTAGGATTTCCCCATAGGAATGCATTAACAAATGCTTTCCTATGGGAAACAATCTGACACTGGAGGCCCTCATGCAGAGTGTGAGGATGTCTTGAATCAGATACAAGACCAAAGGTCAGTTTTGATGCAGAAAGCCCTGTAGTGGCTGTCTGGTAGATATCCACTGTGGGCAGACTTAGAGCTCGTATGTAAACAAGTGCAATAGGGACACAGCAATGAGCTGAAGGGTGCCTATAGTGTCCCTTTATTAATATAAATGTAGTAACAGACAATATGTGATGGGGAATGAGGAAGTTATTGACTGTGAGTCCAAACAGCTGGAAGATCATGCTATATAGATAGAAGGAACAATGGTGGGTGGGTAGAATAGAGTAGAAATTAAATAGCTTTGTTTACGATGGATGTAAAATTTGGCCTTACAGATAGTGGTACACAGTTATTTGAAGGAATTTACAGCTAGGACTGGCAAGCGGGGAAGAGCAGGGAGGCTGCGGGAGTGTTAGAGCAGAGTAGACATTTGTTGTATACTCAAACATACCCAGAGTATGTTATCAGAGTACCTTCCAAATGACAGGAGGTGTCTTAAAGTTACAGTGTGGAAATGGATGGATGTGAATGTGATATTGCAGTAATTATATATAGCATATCACACAATATATGACATTGTGGGGGTTATGTATAAACCTCTACAGCAAGATTCAAAATGTTGAGCAATCACCATAGAAACCAATGGAATGTCCAAATGCACCACTTTTAGAACTTTTCACCAGATGTTTAACATATAACCACCTTATGTCATATTGTGTGATATGTATTACAGAAATATGTTCTAAATGTGTCATAGGTAATACATTTACAGATTAATTATGCACCTCGCGGTCTGTCTGGGCCTGTCAACCTAAGGCAGTGTTAGATGGAGGCTACCAAGGATCACAAAAAATTTAATACATCTCTTTGGCCCCCATCTAAATTGTACATGATATTGAAGCACAAGGGAGCACTGTGTATCCAGCGCTGTGACTGTCTGCATTGTATATCACTCACACTCCCTCACTGTTTCCATCCAGCCATGCTGTGATGGGAAATGTAGGAAACATGAGGGAGCATGAGAGATAGGCAGTGCAGATAGTTACTGTTACAGCACAAGATGCACAGTGCTCCTTTATCAAAAATTTTGGACAAGGGAAATATTAAATCATAAATGTTATTTTTTTAAATTTATATTTATGTTATTTGGACAATTTGTCACCCAGCCAGCCCCTCAGGCAACTGGGAAATTTCCTGGCAGTTTACACTGTACCACTATCTAAGCATAATACCAAAAATCCAAACACAAAGGGTGCCAAACATCAGTGAATACATTCACAATTCTGTGGCAGAACCACTGCCTATTTGTGTGTTTTCCCATGGTGTTATGTGTTTCCATGTGTTTCAGCACAGAAACCTCATGAATGGAGATTGATTGGAGAATGTACCATTGTGAGCTCATCTGAGGTTGGTGGGGACACTTTGGGGCACTGGTTAGCTTGGCTGGCTTTTCAGTGCCTGGGAGCCTTGGCTCCCAGTTACAGAGGCTCATGGGATGAAGACCCCCTGTCGTCCTGTGCGGGAGACACCTCGCCTGAGTGGCAGGCTTTCCATATTTGGGAGACAAAGGAACAGCAATCCCCCATTCCAGCGCTTGGACTCACAGGGAGAGAGGATCCTGAGATACAACCCCTGTTTGTGTGTGTTGAAAACCCCTTGCATGGGGCTATGCATAAAAGCATGTGTGGCTCAATACAATTATGTTGTATTCAAAGAGCTGTGTCTTGTCCAGTTACTGGGGGAAATGGGTCTCTTATTATTCTAAGTGGTTCTTGAGTGGCTGAAAGTATTAGTATCAGGTTACCCGGGGTCCGCTACAAATACATACCAAAAAAATGTATAATTAGAGTTCTTCTAGAAACCCAAAAATGTACTGTACTGTTTATATATACCACTGGCAAAAATTTTAATTTATGGGATGTTCCTGAGGATAGGTACACAGAAAAGAAAAGAAAAAAAAAAGAAAATAATAGCTCAATACTGTGACGAATTGGACCTCATCATGGGTCCTTAAAGGAGGGGGATACTTTCTAGCCTCTTACCCTATGACTATGGTCCCAGTGTTAAACCGTGGTTGAAAACACTATTTGTGCCTGTTGGGACTTATAACAGGAACAATTCGAATTTTTAAAGCTGCACTTCGAACTCCCGAAGCCATTCGAAGTACCATTTGACCACGGGGTGGTGGCCATTTTGTTCGCATGGACCAAATTAGCGAATAGACTTCAGGGGGACTTAGCCGCGAATGCCCTGGAACTATTTTCGGCACGAAAACATTGCAGTTACCGGTCATTTCCCCAGCGACACTTAGCTGCAATTCTACTGAAATATTTTCGGCTATGGGACCATGCCTGCAGTAGGTCAATTAAATGACTTCAAAAGAATTCCTGAACCCCTGATTTTTTGGATATGTTGGTCACCCAGATCAGAGCTATCAGGGGATGTAACATTTGTGGGGATAAAATATGTGTTTTTTTCTGCCTAGAGATAATTGAATTGATACAGTATCTGACTCAATTATCTCCCAGGCAGAGGAGGGATTGTATTTTTGTTTTGGGAGTGTTGTGCGTTTAATCACTGTTCTTATTGGTCTGTGTCTTTGTGATGCGGTCCATCACAAATATGTTTATTGATAAAAACAGTACAATATAATACATTGAAACACACAAAAAAGTATGCACATATAGAACAATATGCACAAAGAACACCTTGCCACAATAGTCAAAAGTATGCAGTTCCCTCAGTCAACAATCCAAGGGGCTGGTAATCAATTAGTGTGCAAAGATCTTTAACCGCTTAAGGACCGTTGACGTACTAGGTACGTTCGACTAAAAAAAGTCCTTAAGGACGGCGGACGTACCTAGTACTTCGTGGCAAATATGAGCAAATATGAGCAAATATGAACGCTTCCAGCTGCTCTTAGGGTAATACAGCTATGCATTGATGTCCCCAGGAGCGATCACTTCCGGGTTACCCCACGTGGCACCCAGCAGTATAGCAGAGCATTGTAAGCCATCGGGCAGGCTTCTGATGCTCAGCCTGTGTGCTGAGTGCCTCGAGGGGTCAGTGTCAGTGAAGACTTAAGGGAGGGAGTCAGTGAAGACTTAAGGGGTTAGCTAAGACAAATATTTATGTAACAAACGCTGGTATAGCAGATACTTGTTGATGAACACTTATTAGAGTGTTTTTTGGCAGTAACCCTTAACATTCTCAGTACATGTATTCTTAAATTGCTATGTGTGTCAACAACAAAAAAAATCACCAATTATTATTATTATTTTTTAAATTTGGCATAGATTGGTGGTAAAATGGTTGCATGAAAAGAGTCAAAATATTCCAAGTTTAATACCTTAGGTTGCCTTCTTTTAAAAAAAAATGTATACATGTGAAGGGCTATTCAGGGATTCCTGACAGATACAAGGGTTACAATGTAACTTAACTTGGTTAATTTTGAAAAAAAAATGGTTTGGAAATAGCTAGTGCTACTTGTACGTATTGCCCTAGAACTTGGCGGGTCTGATTTTCACTCTTCTCCTTTGGCTGGGATCAATTACTTTTGTAGAGCAGGAATCTCAGCAGACGGAGTCAGAAATCAGAAGAAAAATATTTATCTAGGCAATAAAAGCCTTAACTGATAAAAGGTAATAAAACCAATGAACATAACATACAGGAAATCTAACGTGTTTCTTCCACTCAAGGTGGACTTCCTCTGAGAAAAATCATTAGGTAAAGACAAGCAATACTGTAACGGACCGTTTCAGCACACAAGGGGTTAAAACCGTTTAGGCGATCGTCCCCTTTCCAGAGATGCAGGCACAGCTACTGTAGAACACCAAACTCCCGAACCGCATGTAAGGGAATGCTCCAAACTCCCGAACGGCATACAATATAGCACTCCAAACTCACGAACTGGAACCATACGAATAGCTGCTAGCAGACGAATAGGAAAAGCACCCAAAACGGCTTACACTCCTAGCAATCAATCTCTATCAGCATTCAGTAAATCCTCCCAAAGACGAGACAAGGCTCTGTGTTGAGGGTCAAGCAGTGGTCTGTTTAATGAGGGCTACCTGCCCAGTATTTATGCAGGTCTCCCACCTGGTGGACACTCCCCTAGGGGACCAAATGGTAGACTGTGACAGAAGACAGACAATCAGCAAAATAGGACATACAGTCACATTATATTCCCACAATGCATCCTGGCTTCCTCCCCTCTGCCCTGGAGATAATTGAGAAGTATACACTATATGACACAAGTTACAATAAAACTATACATTTAACATGTCCCCAGATAGCTCAGGTCTGAGCGCACATTATTAAGCGAATGGCGCTCAGACTACACGAATACAGTTTAATCGCCATGGAGCCAAAGTCTTCACAAAGTCAGTTCTCATACGAATGAGCTCCATGGGATTCCTGTCTGGGGCATAGTGCAGTCAGGTACAACTAGCAAATGCCGGGCCATTCGTGTACTTCCACCGACCAAGAAGGGAGGTCGGCGGCTTCAGCGGTGTTCGCGTCAAACTGGGTCCGATTTTAGTTCCACGAATTAAGCGTCGAACATGACTGTGCGTTTGCATGGTTAAAATGGCCACGACCTCGTGTTCCTTATACGAATGGCGGCCACCCAGTATTCGTCAATTAAGCTGCGGTTAACCGCAGCTTCTGGGAGGCTTATTGCCGGCACACTCCAGCTTCCAGGTGGTCTAGTCATTCGTGCGGTTGTTCGGTAGATTAAATCTACCGAACACCGGGCAGAAAAGCATGAATAAGTCTTTTCTGCAGGCTAAACAACGTCTTTTAACAGGGGGCCATAATCCAAAGGTAGCAGGCGAGCAACCAGGCTTCTCCAATGCAATGTGGCGAGATTGCTCTCGTTACAAATACAATGTATAATCTTAATCCTCCACAATGTCTCTTACATAGAACCAGTCCTCAGTTTTGATTGGAGAATCATCCAGGGGTTTATTGGGTCCAATCCCAATCAATTTTCCTCCTTCAGATCGAGTACCTTCCCAAAGATTCTCACCAACACTCTTTCTAGCCACTTCAAATTACGGATGTAATTTCCCACCGATTTTCAGATGTAATATGTGTGGGTCCGGGATTTGCATTCCATGTTTTATTTCTGCTTCTGTTTTAAGTCAGCAGTTCATCAGCCATTTGAGGTGGCTGGAAAGAGTGTTGGTGAGAACCTATGGGAAGTTCTTCGGTCTGAAAGAGGATTCTCTAATCATTCCTGTTTATAGAATCCTCTTTCTCTTTGTCTGTATGACGTCCGTTTTTTTGTCGATCTAACTCTGCCCATCCGCCTGACATCATACGCTTCATACGCTTCCATGCTAAAAGGAAGCCACATCCATTGTCAGATCATTCAATCAATTTGTTACCTAATTGTTGCCAAGTGCAGATGGAGCTCCTTCTCTTGTTAAACGGTGTACCGAACCTCTGATATCGACATTGCTGACTTCTCATCTCCCAGACTCTGAACGGACTTGACTACGTTGAACTCTAATCCCCAATTTCCTTCAGTGAACCTTAAACTCCGCTATTCTGAAAAGGACTTCCTTTTATAACATCTACAGCAATCAAGTTAAGTTCTCCAGTTTATTGGGAATATCAATTGGTTCTTACTTTCGGTTAATTAGAAGGATAAAAGGGAATTCTTAAGTCTGCCCTCTGAGATCCTATATTAATTCTAATACAATTCACTCTATTGAAAGTAACCTTCTCAGCTGATTAATGTTTACTAAGTTTATTTCATTATTATTACTGACGTTTTAAGGACTGTTATACTTTCCTAATCTGGATTTGCTTTATTTCCTTATTTCTACTGAAGTCTAATTGTTTGTGTTAAGCAAGCCTAAACAGTATCTACCTTTACTTTATGGAATATAATTTACAATTTATATTGCTACACAAGATTGTTAAATTGAAAATACCTAAAATCAATAAATCAAACATTCTTAAAGTGACAGTATTACATGTATTCTTTCATCTGCAGTTCAGTTCCAAATTAAGTTTTTTTTAAGTATTACACTATGTTATCTTCTATGTTGTGAGTGCAACCATTATTTGCCATATTCAACATATGTTACAATACATGAGGAGATATGGGCCTAGACTTAGACATCACTTTCTTAGGTGAACACATCTGCAGGGAAAGTGCACACGGCAGGTACAGGTACCTCCGCATCCCACAGGACACAACTTATACAGGGCTTGGTTGAGGTTTGTCCACCTTCACAGGAGATCGAGAAGGCAAAGACACCTAAGACCTAGGCATCATGGACACAGAAAAAATCCACAGTAAGTAACTAAAAAATACACAAAGCAAGCAGTGGCGTCGCTAGGGGGGGCCAGAGGGGGCCATACACACATTGCCCCCATACACACAAATTGCCCCCCATACTGCCCCCCATACACACACACTTCCCCCCATACTGCCCCCATACACACACACTGCCCCCATATTGCCCCCCATACACACACACTGCCCCCCATTCACACTCATTGACCCCCATACACACATTATTGCACATACACACACACTGCCCCCATACAGCCCCCCATACACACACACTGCCCCCATACACACACACTGCCCCATACACACACACACTGCCCCCATACACACAGCCCCCCCATACACACACACTGCCCCATACACACACACTGCCCCCTAAACTGCCCCCCATACACAAATACTGCCCCCCATACACACATGCCCCCATACACACACACTGCCCCATACACACACACTGCCCCCATACACACTGCCCCATAAACACACACACACTGCCCCCCCATACACACACACTGCCCCATACACACACTGCCCCCCATACACACACTGCCCCCACTATACTGCTGCCCATATACACACACATACACATGCTGATTTACACACACACTGCCCCCCATACTGCCCCTATACACACACACACTGCCCCCATACACACACACTGCCCCATACTGCATACACACACTGCCCCCACACACACACACACTGCCCTATACACACACACTGCCTCTATACACACACACTGCTCCCCATTCACACACTCTGCCCCCCATTCACACACACTGCCCCCATACACACACATACTGCTCCCCCATACACACACATACTGCTCCCCCATACACACACACACACTGCTCCCCATACACTGCCACCCCATTAATACACATTGCCCACACTCACACACACACTGCAACTGTTACACACACACACACACTGTCCCACACATACACTGCATCCCTGACATACACTGCCACCCTCACTCACACACTACAACCTTCAAACACACACACTGCTCACACACTGTCTCCCTCACACACACACACACACACACACAGCACCCCTTACACATTGCACCACACGCACACACCACTGCTCCTATGCCCTACTACAGCCCCATTTCCCAGCAGACTTCAGGTAAGTTGTCAAACTGTTCTTAAACGGTTTGACTACTTACTCTGGGAGGGGGCACTATTGACACCATAACCACTACACTGAGCTGTAGTGGTTATTGTGTCTGGATTATTTCTTTAAATAATCTACAAGTGCCCCTCCCGAGATCAGGCTCTGGATCCGCCACTGCTCAGCAGTCTGTGTGTGTATGGACTCAGAAGTCTGTGTGTGTGTATTTACTCAGCAGTCTGTGAGTGTGTATGGACTCGGCACTCTGTGTGTGTGTGTATATGTGTGTATGGACATAGTAGTCTGTGTTTGTGCATGGACTCAGCAGTCTGTGTGCGTGTATGGACTCAGCAGTCTCTGTGTGTGTGTGTGTATGGACTCAGCAGTCTGTGTGTGTGTGTGTGTATTTACTCAGCAGTCTGTGTGTGTGTGTATGGACTCAGCAGTCTGTGTGTGTGTGTGTATGTATGGACTCAGCAGTCTGTGTGTGTGTGTGTGTGTGTGTGTGTGGACTCCGCAGACTATCAATAATTAAAGTTCCTGTGAGTTGTTGTGTAGGAAGGGCCCCAGTGCATTGCTTTGCCCAGGGGCCCTTAAAGGACCACTCTAGGCACCCAGACCACTTCAGCTTAATGAAGTGGTCTGGGTGCCAGGTCCAGCTAGGGTTAACCCATTTTTTTTATAAACATAGCAGTTTCAGAGAAACTGCTATGTTTATGAATTGGTTAAGCCTTCCCCCTAATCCTCTAGTGGCTGTCTCATTGACAGCCACTAGAGGCGCTTGCGTGATTCTCACTGTGAAAATCACAGTGAGAGCACACAAGCGTCCATAGGAAAGCATTGATAATGCTTTCCTATGCGACTGGCTGAATGCGCGCGCAGCTCCTGCCACGGGTGCGCATTCAGCCGACGGGGAGGAACGGAGGAGGATCGGAGGAGGTGAGCTCCCCGCCCAGCGCTGGAAAAAGCTAAGTTTTTCCCCCTTTCCCCCTTCCAGAGCCGGGCAGGAGCGCGACCCTGAGGGTGTGGGCACCCTCAGGGCACTATAGTGCCAGGAAAACGAGTATGTTTTCCTGGCACTATAGTGGTCCTTTAACTCTGTTAAAATGGTACTGCTTGTGTGTGTCAGTGAGCATGTGTGTGTCAGTGAGCTTGCCTTTAGTGAGCTTGTGTGTGTCCCTGAACTTCTTTGTAGTGAGCCTTCTGTTTATACAAGTGAGTTTGTCTGTAGTAAGCTTGTGTGAGTCAGAGAGTTTTGTCTGTCAGTAAGCCTATTTGCGCAAGTCTGTAAGCTTGTGTGCTTACTGTACTATATATATATATATATATATATATATATATATATATATATACATACTTTTTTTTTCCAGGGCTGCTTTGGATTCCCAGGGATTCCCAGTTTGGCTCTGCCAGCGAGTGCACTTTACCGCTGAATCTGTGTGAGTTGCCGCACACTTTAGCCCTGTTACACGCATCTGGGAGCTGCTGTTGACAGGTACTAGTAGTCTAGAGATTGGGACATGGGGTATATGCTCAGCTATCTGTATAATACAGATCTGTGTGTATATAATATCCCGGGATAGTCAGTGCTTCCTGTATAGTGCTGCTCTCTGTATAATACAGGCCTGTGCCTGTATAATATCCCGGGACAGTCAGTGCTCCCTGTATAGTGCTGCTCTCTGTATAATACAGGCCTGTGCCTGTATAATATCCTGGGACAGCCAGTGCCCCATGTATAGTGCTGCTCTCTGTATAATACAGGCCTGTGCCTGTATAATATCCCGGGACAGTCAGTGCTCCCTGTATAGTGCTGCTCTCTGTCTTGGGATATTATACACAAACAGACCTGTATTATACAGAGAGCAGCACTATACAGGGAGCACTGAGTGTCCCAATATATTATACACACAACCCTGTATTATACAGAGAGCACTGACTGTCCAGGGATATTATACCCAGACAGTAATTGATAGCTGTGCTGCAAAATGTCCTTGGAATTTTTTTTTCATTGTTGGCAACTATGGCACTGTATCAAGGGTAATGTGTTTGTTTTTTAATAATCCCTGGTGGAAAATAATGAATCCTCCACCAGGGATTATTAAAAAGCAAAACACATTGTGTTGGGGTGGGGATTAACATGTGACAGGGGCGGGGTCAAACTGTGGAGAGGGCGGGGTTAAATGTGCCCCCCTACTTTTGTCTCTGGCCCTCCATGTGCCCCCCCTAAAAATGAATCCTAGAGACACCACTGAAAGCAAGGCGCACTAAAGCAACATAAACGTCAGGGAAAAAAAGGAAAAAAGATCAACACTAAAGTGGAAAAAGAAAAACTAACAGCCCTACTAATGTCTAGAAAGGACTAAATAACCAGAGTGGTATCCACTAGGGCCAGAGTCCAATCTAACCAAGTAAGGGAAAAAAACTTAAAGGAGACAGACCTGGAACATACCACAGGAAGAGGTAGGAAGAATGAGTGCTGACCAGAACAACAATGTCATTCTTGCAAGACCTGCGAGCAAATGTTGTCTAAATAACTCAGAATTCCTGCCAAATGTGGTCCAAATGCAAACCGAATGTGGACTGAATTCGGACTGAATTTGGACTGAATACAAACATATTAGAATATACTGAATTTGCCCTAACTACAGCCCCGAATGAAGAAAAATGCCTGGAAGATAGCCATTGGGGAACAAAGGGGCAACACATTCTCAACAAAAGGCCTGAGGGGAACAAGGGAAAAAAGGGAAACAATGACAAATACCCTGCTAAAGAATAGAAAGATTCCCAAAAGTGGTCTGGGTACACTGGACGCCAGGCAAAAAACCCCAAAAAAACACTTTGCAATATAGCACAGATGCACAAAAGAACAGTAAAATATAATACTTCAATCAAAGGCAAAATTAGAGTTACTTATTTGTCTGTGGACAGAAAGAGAAAGGTTTCAGGGTGGTGCTTATGAGACTTAGATAGGAATTGGCTGGGGTCACTGTATGTACTGTTTTTATATTCTATTTATTATTTGATGCTATTGGTGTACATTAAAGGAAAAGTAGAGCAATATGGGCCTCCGTGGCTAGCCTTAAAATTAAGTTTTGGATTTCCTTGGCATTTAACATTTGATTGAGAACTTAAATAATTTAATAACTGAAATAATTTCATAATTTACATAACATGTTTTGCCAATTAAAACACATATGCATAGGATTTAACCATATGCTTTTACACAGGGTTCCCAGAATCCAATTCCTATAAAGACATGATATAACTTACGTGAGTGTATCCGTACAAACTCAGAATTTGTGCCATTGGGATGGTTGTGACTGACTGTAGATCTCCAATAAATCCTGCTAGTTTGTCCTGTTTCCAGCAGGAATAATTTGGAACTTCCCTCTTCTTCCCAGACAGTATTTGGAAGATACTTTTTATAGATCTTTCAGCTATTCCACAAGAGTCAAACAAATAGTAACCCAGTGTGATATTGGGTAAAATCATTGGTTGGTTGTTAAACCCATCAATAGCAAAAATAAATGCCAGTAGCTTTCGATATTCTGCAGGTTGAGGACTGTGGGATTAAATTATATTGTACTGTTTTAATGAACTAATTTGTAACCTATTAAAATGTAATCACAGTTTATACCATGCCAAATAAAAATCACTAGTAGTATGACCCTTCTTATGGATAACACGTGACCATCAACTAAAAAACTAAATTTCTTTGTGACACCTTAGTTGGATGGAGGTGTATTATTTTTTATAGCATCTAGAACAGAAAACTAACTAATTTAAGTTAAGGATATAGAATACTTAGAAGTAATCAGGTTGATTGAAAAAGTCCACTAGGTAACAGGGAATATTCAGGGTTATTCTTTAAAGTCCAATTAAGGGCAAAACCATCCAGCTGCATATCTGGCCATTCCTGCTGCAAAATCTATTTAACAATTACTGGATTTTGTAATTCAGACCCTGAATGGGTTTAATTTTGGTCTGGATTTTCTGCTTGACTAAACATGGAACTAAATGCTTGAATTCCAGACTCAAATCAAAAAAAATCCACACACTTTTCCTGCTAGGAGCGCTTAGCGGGCATTGTGCAAATAGGGTTAATAAAAACCCCATATTACTCAATGCACCAACTGCTGTGTGGCAAGTGAGGGTGTCTAAAACTGGCAACTGGGAAACCTGCTGCCACATAGCTAAAATTGAACATTCCCATGGGTTGGGATATGTAATATAACAGGGGGTATGTAGCCTTCTCTGTCACTTGACCTGTGGGCATTGGGTGGGAGACATTTAAATAAATAATGAAGGATGGAAGACACTGTTAACCTACTACTCCACATATGGTCAGTGAGTGGGGACTATTTAATGAAAGATAAGGGGGCATCCTACTGCCCCACTCTGCCAACTCCTATGTTCAGCGGATGGAGGTCTCTCCAGAACTCACCCTTTGGTATCAAGAGTGTCATCCTAATAATACTAAAGGGGGAGGACCTAATGTCCTCCCTGGGCCCCATTAATTGTTGATAGGTGGGGGCCCTAATAAAAATATTAATAAAGGGTGTCCTCCCCCTGTTCCCACCATTTTTTAGAAGGCTCTAAATAATTAAACAATAGGGATGGAGAACATGCCATTATCCACCTAGGAAATAGTGTAATGTCCTCCCTGTGTCACAACGCCATCCCCACTAAAAATAAATAATCCTACCTATTCCCCCTCACTCTAAAAATTGCTAGGTGGCAATAAAGCTAATACCTGTAAGAAAACATATACTTACCATCAAAGTCTTCTTTCAACCCCCAAAAAAGGCCAAATTAAATTCTATAAAAACCAACACAACTCATGAAAAAAACAAAAAAGACTTTAAAAATTCAAAACCACAATACAATTAAATGTATCTATCTTTACCCCATGAAAACTCTACACACACTGAGCTGTCATAGTGGGAGAAAACCTTTATAAAGGCTTCCCGGTGCTAAGTCAACTGAGACAAACTACCCTGAAAACCATATGATATTTATTTGTTGGTTTGATTTACCGAATGCAGACCACCCCCTGGCTCATTATCTTCAAAGTAATCACAAAGTTAAGTGTTCTCCCTGGGTGGCCACCATTCATATAATCGAACAACAGGTGGATTGGAAAATCTGTGGCCATCTTATCTCACGGGCAGCTGTACTTGGTCATCAAGTGTTTGGAACTCCAAGCCGGACACTCTAACTTGTGAACACCGGTGTTATGGTTGCCTCCAGGCTAGCTGAAGGTTGGACCGATTAGATGTCCTGGTTCTGGATCTTGGAGAGTGAGGGAGCCACTCTGAACAGCATACAATAGCAATCCTGTAAATGTAGATATCCCACTAGCTATAAGTAGAGCTAGTAAAACACCTTTCCCTACAACACAAGTCGAGGCTGCGAGTTGAGGGTTATAAGAAGTGGTTTAATGGGTACTCATGCACGACTTAAATACATATTTTCAGGCAAGGGGAACACCCATCTGGAGATGATGGTACACAGGATTACAAAGTGTAACAGCCAATAAAAACTGCATATTACAAAACACTCCCTCCTACCCTGGAGATAATTGGTCCCATGGTTACAGTAACCCAATTATCTCCAGGTACATGAAATAACCACACTTTTTATGTCTACACAAAAAATGAGAAAAAATTAATAACTTTCATATTATATGGTTTAAATACTACATTCAACCCATCCCCATACAGCTGGGATCTGAGCGCACAAATTACACGAAAGCGCTCAGATCCCACTAATGGCATGCAAATGCCATGGGGATGAAACTTGTCTGTAGGGCTGTTCAACAGTTAGCAGCCCGTGTATCCTCGGCCATGGTATCTTGCCAGGGGTTGGTATATAGTTCGTGGAGATAAAGTGTCGAATGATATGTCTCTCGGGATTTTATGCATGAACGGACGGGGCAAGATGTGGGTTCATGCAAACTAGTGTCCGAAAATAGTACCACGGGTTTGCCGACCAGGTCTCGCTGGGCGTTCAACAATAAAGGATGGCCACCGCCACGTGTTCGTGCATACGAACGACAACCACCCTGGCGATGCTCAATTATGTTGCGGTTAACCACAAAACCACAGCTTCAAGGTGGTTTACTGGGGGCACACGCCAGGGACCAGGTGGTGGGCCATTCGAAAGTTAGTTCGCCTTTTAGTTAGGTGCCCCGTTCGACCTTTTACATACGAACGGTGACCACCTTGATCCTGGGTGATTGATTGCAGGCACACTCCTCAGGTAGGGTGGTCGTCCATTTGTCGGTTTGTTCAGTGTTTAAAAAGGTGAACAGGGTTAATTGGCGGCACACGTCAAGGGCCGGGTGATCGGCCATTTATACATACGAATGGCCTGCAATAACTGTTCGAATACAAAGTAGGAAAACAATACAACAAATAAACCGGGTTGTAGCAGACAGAGGGGACTTCTGTAACAACTGGGAACTTTGTACCACCGCCTGCTTCTATTCCCGACAAGCCAGAAAAGCGCTATTCAGTGAAAAGGTATGCACGAACTAGACGAACAATCGCTCCCTATGAGCCAGGGGAACTGTTTGGTATTTTATTTGTTTTGGGACTCCCAGAATTGTCTGACCACTACCACTTTTCTTCTGGACTCCACGTGTTAAAACTTTACCCCAGTGGCGATTCGACTGTATTCATAGGATTTGAGTGCTATTTGGACACTTAGGGAGCTCAGATCCAGGCTATCTGGGGATTTAAGATGTGTAGGGGTCCCTATTAATATTATGTATGTTTTGGGATATTTTAGGGTTTATTGTCTGCACCTCTAGTGCCTGGGAGATAATTAGTTTAAGTAAAGTACAATCAACTATCTCCCAGACACAGAGACACGTAGGCGTGTTTTCCTATACCTTTGCTGTAGACCCTATGCTGGGGGTCTGTGTATAAAAGTTGACCATCCGGTCATAAAAAAAAAAGATTCCTGTTGTTCCTTTCAACAAGTCTCGACTGACGTTTGGGTATGAGAATGACAGAGTGCTTGATTTCTCACAACCTGGTTGGATTTCGGGAGAGTACGAAGGAACATACTATGTGAACGGGCTGTAATCACACAACCTTCTAGGAGCTCGGGAGTGTGAATGAATGTATTATACTAAGAACAAGGGGTTTCGTTAAAATTGGTGGCAAGCAACAAGATGTGACTCACGAATGGACTTCCCGAATAAGTAAAAGCAGTGAATGGCCAAAAAGTACTAAAGCCTCAAAGGAAAAATGCTGAATGATGTACTGGAAGCTCAGGGTCGGTAGGCAAGTAATAAAATAAATCAGCAATCATAGTTGAACTGATGGAGGGTGATTAAGCCAGAAATGCAGCGACAGTAAGCAGGGAAGAGGCAGAGTTCCATAGGGAAGTAAGATGGCGGCTTAGTATACTGGGACCAAACCCCCCTGCAGGATTTCGAAAGACAGTGTGCTTTGGAAGACCTGGATAAAAATAATTGGGCAGCCATCCTGAGCAGCAAACTATCAGTCACAGCAGTTGAAGCCTACCGGGCAGTACAAAGAAATACACGTTTATGAGCATTTAAATAAACATTTTTTGGCCCGGTATGCTGTAACATCCGAAGAATACAGAGGAAAATTTGGGGGGTTAAGTAAGGGTAACAGAGACTCTTTCACCAAATGGTCTTTTCAGAACAATAGCCCGACCCATAACAGAGGAAACTGGGAATGCACACCACCTCATCTAGTTCGGACTGCAACACATTGTTATTAGGAAGACTTTCGTCTGACACCAAGCTGAATCTTACATAAAGTAAATCCCATCCAAGCAGCAGGCGACAACTGGGAAAACCATTGTCAGTAAGTAAGGGTGGCAGAAGGTGCCATCCACAAACTCCCAACCACCCAAGTTTATCTCAACTGGGGTTTGGGGTCCATGCACCTGGACGTTAGGATTATGTGAAACCTCCCAGCCAACGTACTTTTAGGGAACAATTTGGGCTGCGTGACTTCTCAGTTCACCGCTCCACACCATGAAGAAACCCTACCCGTGATCACGAGACTGCAAGCCTGCAGGGGAGAACTGATGCACTCTGAGGACCCTATGTCCTTACCTGAGCAGAGAATCCCACCCCCTACTGGGGTAACCCCCAAAGTTTTGAGACTAAGGGGTGGACTAAGAAGTAGGCAGAGGTGATGTGCATTCCCAGTTTCCTCTGTTATGGGTCGGGCTATTGTTCCGAAAAGACCATTTGGTGAAAGAGTCTCCTGTGTTACACAGTTCTACATGCTGGATCATACTGTAATCATGGCCATAGATTCTGTAGAATTGTGTGAGCACATAGCTGCTTGCGAAAGGAATCTAGAGGAGAATGATCACCGCATGGATCAATTTGCCCAGGCTTCAGTACGCTTCTTACCCTAACAGCGCATCTGCAATCTGCGGCCTCTCCTACTGTCACCTCTGCCTTATGTACCTCCACCTATAGTACACAAGGCACACACTATCTCTCTATCTCCTCCTCTGCATTTTGATGATAATATTCAAGAATGCCGGGGATTCATTAACCAAATAGAGTATCATTTTGAGGCTTCACCAGGGTCTTTTCCACTGAACGAGCTAAAATTGGTTACCTGATGAACCAACTAAAAGGTAAAGCTTTAGCTTGGGCTAATCCGTTATGGGAGAGTAATAGGAGTGTGGCACACAATTACCAGGAATTGGGAGAAAATAAAAGGTAAGGGCTGCGCCAACGAGAAAAAAATATAAAATTATTGATAACGCCGTGCTGGCGAAACGCGTTTATGGACTTTTAATTGTGTATTTTATATATATTAAAGTATATTTGGTTACTTTTTATCTGTGCCACTTATCCTTTTATACACTCTAATCTATTTACTACCTGGCATCCTTTCAACATCCCGGACTCCAAGAAATCCTAGGTGGGGATTATACCACCAGTGCTAACGTCAAGGACTTGTGAGTACCCATCCTATTTTATTTATTTTACTACCAATATTTTACTCAGTGTACACTATTGGCTTTTTCTTTCTACCCGAGTGTTGGATTTACCACTGACGGAGGAAGTCCATACCACATCCCATAAGCGGGGATTAAACTGCTGTACGCCTTCTACACTAGAGCGAGTTTAGCAGTTTCAAATGTGAGTTTTATTTCAACCTTTTTACTCATTTTTATTGTTTTAAGCATTTTACACAATTGGCTCTCCACTCTTTTGTCTTCTATATACGAGCGGACCCTCACGGAGGAATATAAAAAGGACAATTGTTCCGGATCAAGCACGGATAGATTCCATGACCTCAAAGATCATATTCTAGATAAGGCTTTTTCGTTTTATTACACCCATTTATTTGGACTATTTGCTATTTAATTTAGTATTTTGTTCTCGTTGGCGCAGCCCTTACCTTTTATTGTCTCTCTCTCTCTCTGTTATTTTTAAGGGTTCTTGAGGGATTCCCTTATAGGGTTGCTGCCCTCATATTAGCTAGCGCTTACTCTCTGCTTTGTTTTTAATTACCAGGAATTCCTTATGGAATTTAAACTTACGTTTGAACCATTAGGCAGGGAGGAAGACGCCTCTGCCCTAATGCACATTAGACAAGGGAACCGGTCAATCTCTGAGTATGCCATAGAATTCTGTACCTTGGCTTCCGAGGTAGACTGGACTAACAGTTGGCTAATCTCTGCATTTAAAAAGGGACTATCTGAAAATATGCTAGATGAGATTGCCCCAAGATCTACCCAAGAAACTTAACAAGTTTATTACATTTGTTATGCAAATTGACAATAGACTAAAAACCTACTAATTGACAATAGACTAAAAAGCTACTAAAAATAAGACCAGACGTATGACTATACCTTTAGCACCCCGTTTCTTCAAACCTGTTGTTCTTGAGCTTCCTATACAGTCCGAACCTGAACTCATGCAGTTGGGAGTCACTAGACTGTCGAAGGCCAAGAGACAATATAGGAGAAAAGAGGGTCTATGTCTATTGTCCCATTCGTCCGGAAAACTGCCGCACCTAAGTGCCTGAAGGGGACAGGTCTTAGTTGTAATGGAGACGTATTCTGAAAAGAATAAATATCAATTTCTCCTTGATATTTTGGTTATCCTTGACAAAAAGAACTTTTCATGCAAAGCCCTGATGGGCTCAGGGGCTGCTAAAAATTTCATTGATGTCCAATTTGTTAAGGGTAATGCTATACCTGTCAAGGAGAGACTATAACCTCTATCTGTAGAGGCTGTAGATGGAAGACCACTCTCACAACCATTAATTACCCACAACACTTTACCCATTAGTATGTCCATTGGAGCCTTGCATAAGGAAGATATAATGTTTCAGGTTATTACATCCCCTTCCTGTCCTATCATATTAGGCTTTCCTTGGCTTAGTAAGCATAACCCTCATGTTGATGTGTCAGGAGCACACATATTCTAAACTCCTTACTGGGATTGTCTCTAAAACAAGTCGTTGAGGAGCCAACTCATAAAGAGGCCATACTATATTTAGTTTTAACAAATGGAGATTTGTATCAGATATTACTGTAGGTGAAAGTTTAGGATCCAGTGATCATCAGTCAGTCTGGTTTAATATAAGAACAGTGACTGAGTCACACCACACAAAAACAAAAGTTTTAGACTTTAGAAAAACAGACTTTTCTAAAATTAGAATATGTGTAGAGGAGTCATTATCAGACTGGAGCAATTTAAATGGAGTCAAAGAGAAATGGGATTATTTAAAAGTTGCACTACTGAAGGCAACAGAAAATTACATTAGGCTTGTCAGTAAAAGCAAAGAATTCAAGAAGCCACTGTGGTACTCTGCAGATGTGGCCAAAATAGTTAAAAACAAAAAGTTAGCATTTAGTAATTATAAAAAAAAACAGAGTGAGGAAGACAAAATGATCTATAAGATTAGGCAGAAAGAGGCTAAGCAAGTTATAAGAGCTTCCAAATCACACACAGAAGAGAAAATAGCACAGTCAGTAAAAAAGGGGGATAAAACATTTTTTAGATACATAAATGAGAAAAGAAAAGTAAAACAAGGATTAGTTAGATTAAAAACAAAAGAAGGAAGGTATGTAGAAGAGGATAAAGGTCTAGCTGACTGCATCAATTAATATTTTTAGTCTGTATTTACAGATGAAAATGAAGGATTAAAAAAAAAAAAGGATAAATTAGTCATTTATTACACGTGAGTTTACAGAGGAAGAGGTTCTATTTCAACTGTCAAAAGTAAAGACAAATAAGTCAAAAGGACCTGATGGAATACACCCAAAGCTATTAAAAGAACTTAGTGGTGTACTAGCAAAACCATTAACAGATTTATTTAACCAATCATTGTTAACAGGAATAGTCCCAGAAGATTGGAAGTTAACGAATGTTGTGTCCATTCACAAGAAAGGTAATAGGGAGGAGTCGGGCAACTATAGGCCAGTAAGCCTTACTTCAGTAGTGGGGAAAGTGATGGAAACCATGTTAAAGGATAGGATTGTTGAACATCTAAAACACATGGATTCCAAGATCAGAGACAACATGGGTTTACTTCAGGGAGATCATGCCAAACTAATCTTATTGATTTTTTTTATTGGGTAACTAAAATTATAGATCAGGGTGGTGCAGTAGACATTGCTTACCTAGATTTCAGTAAGGCTTTTGACACTGTTGCACATAGAAGGCTTATCAATAAACTGCAATCTTTAAGTTTGGATTCCAATATTGTTGCATGGGTAAGGCAGTGGCTGAGTGACAGACAACAGAGGGTTGTAGTCAATGGAATATATTCAAAGCTTGGTACCTCAGGAATCTGTACTTGGACCCATTCTCGTTAATATTTTTATTAGAGATATTGCAGAAGGTCTTGATGGTAAGGTATGTCTTTTTGCTGATGATACTAAGATATGTAACAGGGTTGATGTTACAGGAAGGATAAGCCAAATGGCAAATGATTTAGGTAAACTAGAAAAATGGTCAGAATCGTGGCAACTGACATTTAATATGGATAAGTGCAAGATAATGAATCTTGGATGTAAAAACCCAAGGGCAGAGTACAGAATATTTGATAGAGTCCTAACCTCAACATCTGAGGAAAGGATTTAGGGGTGATTATTTCTGATGACTTAAAGGTAGGCAGACAATGTAATAGAGCAGCAGGAAATGCTAGCAGAATGCTTGGTTGTATAGGGAGAGGTATTAGCAGTAGAAAGAGGGAAGTGCTCATGCCATTGTACAGAACACTGGTGAGACCTCACTTGGAGTATTGTACACAGTACTGGAGACCGTATCTTCAGAAGGATATTGATACCTTAAAGAGAGTTCAGAGAAGGGCTACTAAACTGGTTAATGGATTGCGGGATAAAACTTACCAAGAAAGGTTAAAAGATCTTAACATGTATAGCTTGGAGGAAAGACAAGACAGGGGGGATATGATAGAAACATTTAAATACATACAGGGAATCAACATAGTAAAGGAGGAGACTATATTTCAAAGAAGAAAAAGTACCACAACAAGAGGACATAGTCTTAAATTAGAGGGACAAAGGTTTAAAAATAATATCAGGAAGTATTACTTTACTGAGAGGGTAGTGGATGCATGGAATAGCCTTCCAGCTGAAGTGGTAGAGGTTAACACAGTAAAGAAGTTTAAGCATGCGTGGGATAGCAATAAGGCTATCCTAACTATAAGATAAGGCCGGAACTAATGAAAGTATTTAGAAAATTGGCCAGACTAGATGGGCCGAATGGTTCTTATCTGTCATCACATTCTATGTTTCTATGTTTCTATGATTGGACTAATGGGGAAATATTGGAATGGGGTAAGGATCGTGAGGGAAGGTGTATAGCACATATCACCAAGAGAGTGGCTACTATCAAATTACCTGCTATTACTCCCCAAACTCCTGAAGTTCCCATACAATACCAGGATATTAAGGAAGTATTTAGCAAGACTCAGTCCAATGTATTGCCTCCCCACAGATCATATGACTGTTCCATAAATTTACTACCGTTTATGCTCTATCTACACAGGAAAGTAGAATAATGGAGAAATATATTAAGGACTCACTAAGTAAAGGCCATATACGCAAATCAAACTTGGACTTGGACTTCCACACTGTGTTCTGGACTCTTCACTGGTGATGTCGCGAACCGTTCGCGAACTTCCCGCGAACTGCTCGTGGCGAACTCCGGTCAGCTGACACATCCCCGCCAATCTCCAGCAGACCCTCCCTCCCAGACCCTCCCACCTCCTGGACAGCATCCATGTTGAAGCTGCGAACTGCGGCGAGCCGTTCGCGGGAAGTTCGCGAACGGTTCTCGACATCACTACTCTTCACCAGTGTAGGGGGCCCCACACTGTGTTTTTTCTTGGACTTCTGTTCTGACATATTGTGTTTTTATATGCTACATTTATTTGTAGCAATACTGATCAAGATATTATTGTTTTTGTTTGTTTAATAAATCATTTTTTGTATATTTTGTATTTGATACATTTATGGTTATAATTAATTTATTCATATTATCCCAGATTTACTACCAGATCTATTTCAGCTTTACACTACAACTGCTGTTTTGGTGTACAGAATTTAAGTGGTTAGGGTTTACCATTTGGATCTCTCACATACCATTGTTTGTTTTTGATTACCTAATGATTAAGTTGCCCCCCTGTATGTGATGCAGCCCTCTCCTGTTAAACAGATATAATAATAATAATCATTTTTTTCCCCATTTTCAGTCACCTTTTTTTACATTCATAGACGCAAATCATCCTCACCTGCTGGTGCAGAGTTTATTTTTGTTTTAAAAAAGGATGGTGAGTTACGCCCTCATATCAATTAAAGGGCATTGAACAAAATCACCATTAAGAACGCCTACCCCATTCCTCTTATTGCTGAGTTGTTTGACAGGTTACAAAGCCCTAAAATATTTACTAAGCTGGATCTTAGAAGCGCTTACAATTTAGTAAGTATCAAGGAAAACCATGAATGGAAGACTGCCAGAAGTGGACACTATGAGTATCTGGTGATGGCATTCAGGTTGTGCAATGCTTCAGCGGTTTTCCAAGATTTTACTGTACCCAGGGATTACATTTACTCGTTTGTCTTGGTTTATCTGGATGACAACCTTATTTATTTCCCTGCCCTCCAAACTCACCACGGCCATGTCAGACAAGTTTTGCAAACCTTATTGAAAAATCACCTTTATTGTAAATTGGAGAAATGCATCTTTGATCAGTCAGAAGTACAGTTTTTGGCATATAATATTTCTGCCTCAGGGTTTCAGATGGATCCTAAAAAACTGGAATCAGTTCTACAGTGGCCTTTAGCCACTGGGTTAAAAGCCATTCAAAGGTTCATTGATTTTGCCAATTATTACAGAAGGTTTATATAGCCTCCATCACCGATATGACACGCAAGGGGGCTAACAGTTTGATATGGCCTAAAGAGGCTATAGAGGCTTTTGAAGTTCTCAAACAAAGATTTGCCTCTGCAGACATATTAATACATCCAGACACCAGTAAACCTTTCATACTAGAGATTGATGCCTCAGAGACAGGGGTAGGGTTTTTTTCTCCCCCAGAGGGAGAGCAAGGATACTCCTTTGCATCCTTGTGGCTACTTCTCTAGAAAGTTGTCCCCTGCTGAGTGCAATTATGATATTGGCAATAGGGAATTGTTGGCCATTATTCTAGCTCTCAAGGAGTGGCGACATCTTTTGGAATGTTCCAAGGACCCCCTTTTGATCATTACTGTCCACAAAAACCTGGCTTACATCGGTGATGCTACGGTTGTCTTCTAGACAGGCTAGGTGGTCACTATTCCTTTCTCACTTTAATTTTCTTATAACTTATAGACCTGGTTCTAAAAATGTCAAGGCCTTATCCAGACAATTTGATACTGAGTCTATACAAGAACTAGAAACATCCCATATCATCCCGCCGGAATGTATCATTGCTTCTACTATCCTTTCATTGTCCTCTCCGCTGCTTGGCTCCATCATGGAGGCTCAGTCTCATGCGCCCTGCGGTAAACCTCAGGACAGATTGTTCATTCCATTGGGCAAAAGGGTTAATATCATGAAAGTGTTTCACAACAACGTGACTGCTGGTCACCCAGGTATTAATAAATCCACTTCTGCGATCATGAGATAATTTTGGTGGGATTCTCTCAGAAAGGATGTTAAGGAGTATGTGCAGACTTGTTCTGTTTGTGCAGTTTCTAAGGTTCCTCATAAACTCCCTTGTGGCTTGTTGCAACCTCTTCCTGTTCCTGAGGTCTCATGGTCCCACTTGTCCATGGATTTTATTGTTGAACTTCCTAGTTCTAATGGTTATATGACTATCCTCATAGTTGTTGACCGTTTTTCTAAGATGGCTCATTTCGTTCCACTCAACAAATTGCCATTATCACAAGACCTGGTACTGATCTTTATACATGAGATTGTCTGTCTGCATGGCATTCCTCACAATATTGTGTCCGATAGGGGCTCTCAGTTTGTATCCCGGTTGTGGAGGGCTTTTAATAAGCAATTGGGGATTGAGTTGTCTTTTTCGTCCTCTTTTCACCCCCAGACTAACCAGTCTTTGGAAATATTATATAACATCCATTTAGTCCTTTATAGTTATTCTTTTTTATCTTATGCAGATTTTTAATGCTTTATTATTCTCATGGCATACAGACTTCTTTTTCTGTCCCATATTTGTATAATGGGAACTGATTGTTGCCCCAGAGGGGAAGCCTTTTCTGCTGCACTTCTATTAGTGCTAGCAGAAGAGGGCTCCCCTCGATCGGATTAGATCCGAAACCGGAAGTGATGTCATGCGTTCCAAGGTGGAACGCAAGAAGCCCTCTTGATTGGATGAGACCGGAAACCGGAAGTGACGCTATGCGTTCCAAGGTGGAACGCAGGAAGTCTAAGGGCCGAAAACCGGAAGTAACATGTGAATTTCCCAGCGAATTTGAAAATTGGCATGATATATAAACCATGAAGATTACAACACATCTATATCCCTGAGGAAGTCACCATAGTGACGAAACGTGTTGGATACTACTTTTGGACTTTTTATGCTAACATACAGCTGTTATTATAGTCCATTTGTTATTTTTATTTATTTTATTTAAATTTTTAATTTTGTGTACCTCCATTTTGGGATCTCTCTCTACTTTCATCTGGGGACCCGGCCATTACTTCATTATGGAGATATGCTGTCTTACTTCTGATTTCTTGTAAGTGCAATATTTGGAATAAATTTTGTTATTTTTATACAATCTGCACTATCTATATTTTTTCTTTTGTTCCTGAGCTGAAGGAAAAAGGGATATTTTATTCCTGAGCTGAAGAAAAAGTGATATTGTCAGTCCTCGCCATATATATTCGGTCTCCAATGTGGAAAGTACCCCTGACAGGATGACAGGCGTGATTACTACTCCCTTCTTGTAAGTTTTCTACCACGTGCAAATCCAATTTTGCCTAACTTACTTTACTATATTTTGTATTTTGCTATTTTATAGATTCCACGTTCATTTTCAGCCATATCCAGGTTGTATTGTTCTCAACCACCCTCTATTTAATATATCACCTTTGGGTTTTTATATATACGTCCTTGTGTTTATTCTTTATAGTGTGTGTGTGAGGTACACTTCTCTGAGGGTGTGTTTTTCTAGTGTATCATATAGTAAGCATTGTTTTGTAAATAGCACTCAAGACAATTGGTCCGAAATACTACCATGGGCCGGGTTTGCTAGAAACAATGCTGATCATGACTCCTCTGAGCATAGCCCATTTTTTGTTAATACTGGCCGGCACCCTCCTGTCCTCTCGGCTGTTTTTTTTGACACAGCTATTCCTGCTTTGGATGACCGTCTTTCATCTATTTGTGATACCTGAATCAAGGTTCACTCCACCCTGGTGACTGCTGCTGACCGTTTCAAGCATTATGCTGATAAATGGCGGGGGGCCAACCCTGTTTACCAAGTGGGTGAGAGGGTTTGGTTATCTTCGCGCAACATCAGACTTAAAGTCCCCAGCATAAATTTGCTCCTAGGTTCCTTGGGCCTTTTCGTGTGTCCTTCGGAGGCTCAATCCCGTTTCGTACTATCTGGCCCTTGCGGCCACCTTGAAGATTCCTAACACCTTTCATGTCGCTTTGATCAAATCTCTTATTTGCAACAAGTATACTGTCCCAAGTGTTCCCCCTCCTCCCTTGTTTGTTTCTGGACAGGAGGAGTATGAGGTCTCTTCCATAATTGATTCCAGGTTTTCTCGGGGCACTTTACAGTACTTGGTAGATTGGAAAGTTTATGGTCTGGCCGACCATTCTTGGGTTCCAGCCTATGATATACATGCTGGCCGCTAGATCCGCTATTTTCATGCTAAGTTTCCTCTTAATCCTGGTCCTGCCTGCCCGGTGGGCGGTCTTCAGGTGGGGGGTAATGTAACATATTCATCTGCACGGATGACACATGCGGCATGTTAATGGACGCCGGCCACTGCGGATCCAAGGCTAAGTATAGCCCCAGGCTCGCCCATGTAACTGACGACGTTGACGCGCACATGACGTCGCATGCACGCACATTTTGGGGTCAAAGAATGATCATGGCCAATCAGAAAGGTAAAGCAGGTATAAAAGCCCAGAATTACCTTTCCTCATTGCCCTGTTGTGGTTTCCCTAGTGGTTGTCCGAGAGCGCGTTCCTTATTCTGATTATTCTGGTTATTTGACTTTGGCATTTATATTGACTTCACTGTTTTCTCAGACCCCTGACTCCTGGCTTTTCCTTATCGTTGTGTCTCTTTCTGTGTCCCCTGACCTTGGCTATTCCTGACTATTCTTTGGTACGTTAGTCCGGCCATTCTAAGGTCCGGTATACATTACCTATTGGTCTCCTGTGTTACACAGTTCTACGTGCTGGGTCATACTGTAATCCTGACAGACTGTTTGGTGAGGGCAAGGGCTGTGCAGTATGAACATAATATAAATCTATAATGGAGACTTACACACAGACATACATACTAAAACACACTGACATACATAGAGACACACACTGACATACAGACAGAAACACACATACAGTTGCAAGAAAAAGTATGTGAACCCTTTGGAATGATATGGATTTCTGCACAAATTGGTCATAAAATGTGATCTGATCATCATCTAAGTCATAACAATAGACAATCACAGTCTGCTTAAACTAATAACACACAAAGAATGAAATGTTGCCATGTTTTTATTGAACACACCATGTAAACATTCACAGTGCAGGTGGAAAAAGTATGTGAACCATTGGATTTAATAACTGGTTGAACCTCCTCACTGACATACATACAGTCACACTCGCACACATACTGACACACAGACATACTGACATTCATACAGACACACACATACATACTGACATACATACAGACACACACATACATACTGGCATACACCCACATACATGTTGACCTACATACAGACCCACACATACATACATGCAAATAAATACTGACATATATACAGACACACACTGAAAAAAAAAATTCGGCCCTGCACACAGGCTGAAATTTTCTAAATTGCCGGGTGCCAGTCAGGGCTCAAGCGTATCCAGATAACAACAAACATTAGCTGCACTCACGGTCTGTGATAAAATCTTGAATTCTGTTTTGGATTCATATTAAAATTGAATGAACGTTTCAGTCCTCCTCATGGACTTTCCTCAGGATCAAACATAACATTTTAGTATGCAAAATAACAAATATATAGATACATAATTACTAACAGAAGTGAAAAAAGGTGAATATTAGCTTACCCCAGGTGTTGTGTGTTGACTTCGGTGTTCTCCCGAAGCCCAGGCGGATGCGTGTGGTGACTCTGCCCCCTCGAGTGATGTAATGCTGTGCCGGCATGATGACAGTCGGCTTGTCTCCACGGCAAAGTTATAAACAAACGAACAGTGCTCGTGGAAACTGCTGATGATACAACAGTGAATTAAGAGTACTGTACAAATCCAGTACATATACTAATATTAAGTGAGAGAAAATAGAAGGATGAATAAAGTGTTTAAGTCTTGTAACAGTACTATCATTGATCACTGTACAAAAGTGAATGTTGCCAATATTTAAAGTGAATATTGCCAATTTTTAAAGTAACTATTACGGATGTTTAAAGTGACACTGCTATTAAGGTCAAGTTCATTGAGTGCCCATAGTACCAATCATGAACATGCATAAAACGAGTGTAAAGTGCATATGATATAAAGTTCCAAGATGTGCTTATGTTAGTAATTATTCACCGTATGTATATATTTGTTATCTGACATACTAGAATTTTATGTTTGATCCTGAGGAAAGTCCACGAGGAGGACTGAAACATTGATTTAATTTTAATATGAATCCAATAAAGAATTGAAGATTTTATCACAGACCGTGAGTGCAGCTAATGTTTGTTGCTATCACACACACGTACATATTGATATACATACATACATACATACAGACAGACACATTAAAAACCAAACAAAGAAAGTTACCTGTGCTCTTCCCAAATCCCTATGCATATTTAAATAAATGGAGGTTATTTAGTAACTTCAATTAGATGGAAGCCCACCTGCCACGTCAAGGCTGTGACGAGACCAATCTCGCCACATTGTATTGGAGAAGCCTGGTTGCTCGCCTGGTGCCTTTGGACTATGGCCCCATGTTAAAAGCCTTCTTTTCCCCTGCAGAAAAGGCTTATTTAACCGGATTCTTGTTCATTCGGTAATTTAAATCATATGAACTGCATTACCCCAGATAGCCATCCCGTGGAATCTATTCGGATGGAGAACAGACTTTGTGAACACTTTAACTCCACAGCGATTGGACTGTGTGCATAGGATCTGAGCGCTATTCGGTACTTTTGTGCACTCAGATCTAAGCTATCTGGGGATAGGTAGAATGTATATGTTTTGTGCAATAGTTGTAACTTTATACATTTTTATGTCTTTGAAAAAAGGCTGTGTATAGGTGCTTCCCCCTATTGCGTGAAAGGGAGTCACTACACAGCGGTCAGAGATAGTGGTACCAGCTCCACTCCAGGGCTTCAACCCAATATATAACCAAAAATAATATAATTCCTAAGAGTCTCTAAATTAAAGTGACTCTAAACCTGGTTTTGATACAAAGTCCATGGTAAGCAAAATAACAAGTGATGGTAGTAAATCTGAAAACTATGCTTGGAATGTACATAGATTGAAGATAATAATAGACCCAACCATTATATATTTCCTCAAAATGCCTTATAAAATTAAAAAAGGAAAAAGGAAATGAGGGTAATCAATTTATTGAAAAATAAAAGGCACTATATAACTGAAATAATGGTTGGATCAAGAGGATATACTGATCATCTATATATGTAGATACACTGCCAAATCTATTTACACGTTACTGATCTGTATATAGCAAGGGGAGTCTAATCCCTAACAGAGAGTAAATAATTCAATACTTGGATCAACAGATCTAAACATTTAAAGGTAATACATTTGAAAGCAGTGAATTAAACATATATGTGCAGAGAGGACAGGATAGAGAGGTGTAGTCAATCATTCACCTAATCTTATATTGATTCCCATGTGGAAGGGCAGGTTCTCTTCTAATACCTGACTTTAAATTAGGGAGTGGAGAAAAAGGAAACCACTAAGTTTGTTAGCCCTAAGTAGTTGAAAGCAACACCTTGGTGGGTGTTGTAATCTGTCCCTAGAGGCTAAAAAGTGATAAAGCCTCCTAAAACAAAAAGATTCTCCTCAAAAGCCTAGCTTCAGCATTAGAGAATAAAGAGAAAAAGCCACTGAGCTATTATACCCTAAATAGCTTAAACCAACACCTTCATGGGTGTTCTAAACTGTCCCTCAAGGCTAAAGATAAAGCCTATCAGTATATCACTTATAAAAGATAATAAATAAAAGTAAGACACTCCAAGCAAAAGTAAACAAATAAGTGGTGAAAGGGTGCTAAACACCTAGTGCTCCCATCTTAAACAGAGTGACCTAATAGAAAACCCATGGAGTGCTATATTGTTTGCCGTTCGGGAGTTTGGAGCATTCCTTTACATGCGGTTCGGGAGTTTGGTGTTCTACAGTAGCTGTGCCTGCATCTCTAAAAGGGGACGATTGCCTAAAAGTTTTTTACCCCTTATGTGCAAAACGGTCCGTTACAATTGGTGGCAAGCGGCGGGATTGTTACAGTCAGAAGGACAGCTACAGGAGACACCATATCCGTGGAGTTTACAATTTAAGGGCAACGCATGTCCCAGTGCAGCGACCCTGACAACACCAGGATGGAACCAGCATTGGAGTACGATGAGGGTGTCATGGATGACCGGGATGCAGTTCGAAAAGGCATCTGGTACCAGGCACTGGGTATTGTGGAGTGCCAGCAGGGAGAGAGACTCCCCAAGGAAGACCAGCGACTGCAGAAGCGACTAGCCCTGCGGATGCCCTTCCTGGGAGAGCAGCCCCTGGATCAATGGGTGAAGGAATTGGAGCTCCGGGTATGGCAAGAGATGTGGCTGGAAGATGCCTACCAGGCGCTCTGGTGGTATGGGGCACAGTACCTGCCCTGGACAGCCGAGCATGACAAGCCAGAGGGAGAGGAGTTTGATGGTCCTGGCTTGTTATGGGAGTTTTTTCAGAGCCTGAGTTTGGGAGTCCTACACAAGCCCGGTTCGGTGATCTCTTGGAGTGGAGGGAGAGCATGTATGACTGGGACGACACTCAGGAGGTTGAGCAAGACCTGGTCCACCTAGTGACCCGAGAGATGGAGCTGGAACAGGGCTACCAAGATCTGTTCTTCTCCAGTGAGAAGGCTCAGCATGGAAGCGGAGACTCAGATCCAGACCCATTCAGCTGGGTAGATATTGCAGAGGAGTACTGGGAAGAACCCCAGGTGGCAGGTGGAGATGGGACCGAGGTCTCTCCACCGGTCCTGCAGGGAATTGGGAGCCCCAGCTCCATTCCCGAGCAGGAGATATTGCAGGGAATTGGGAGCCCAAGCTCCATTCCCCAGCGGGAGATATTGCAGGGAATTGGGAGCCCGAGTTCCATTCCCCAGCGGGAGATATTGCAGGGAATTGGGAGCCCGAGCTCCATTCCCCAGCGGGAGATAATGCAGGGAATTGGGAGCCCAAGCTCCATTCCCCAGTGGGAGATATTGCAGGGAATTGGGAGCCCAAGCTCCATTCCCCAGCGGCAGGCTGAGTTACAGGGGGCAGAGACAAGTGGTCCTGTCCCCCAGCAGCAGTGTACCTTGCAGGGAGAGGAGAGCAGCGTCCTCCCTCCCCAGTGGCAGGGTGAGCTACAGGGATGCTGGGCGGTCGGCTCAGATCCCCAGCGGCAGTATGATTTTTTGGGAATTGGGAGCCCAGTCTCCATTCCCTAGCGGGAGATTAAACAGGGAATTGGGAGCCCAGTCTCCATTCCCCAGCGGCAGAGTGTCCTACAGGGAATAGAGAGCCCAGTCTCCTTTCCCCAGCAGCAGGACTCTGTATTGGGAACAGAGACAGTCGGTCTCCCTCCCCCGCGGCGTAGTATATATGGGAGAGGAGTTTGTTACCCCCTCTCCCCAGCGGCAGCTTAATGTACCAGGGGGAGACAGTAATCCCAACAACTGTGCAGATGGAAACTTGGTCTCTGCATTTACAGCACAGGGGGTAGGGACGGTCGGTCCTGCCCCCCAGCGACAGGGCTGTTTAGCTAAAGGGGAGACAGTCGGTCTCCAGCAGCAGGGCTGTGTATCTAAAGGGGAAACAGTCGGTCTCCCCCTCCAACAACCAGGCTTCAACCAGGCTACCTCCACAGTAGCGTTGGCACCAGGGCAGAGTACTGCTGGTCTCTGCCCACTCAGCAACCCACCAAAGCAGCCTACCAGTCACCCACCCAGCCGTGGTGAGGCACCTGGACATGGACAAGCTTCTCCTCTACCCAGGTGTAGTAACTATTTATTGTGGGTGGGCTGTGCTGTTGATTGTGTTTTGTGGGTGGGCTGCTGGACAAACAAGGGCACTGACCTGCAGGAGGTCAGATACCCTGTTAGTCTGTTTGGAAAAGGGGAGAGATGTGACGAGACCAATCAGGCCACATTGCATTGGAGAAGCCTGGTTGCTCGCCTGTTGCCTTTGGACTATGGCCCCATGTTAAAAGCCTTCTTTTCCCCTGCAAAAAAGGCTTATTTAACCGGATGCCTGTTCATTCGGTAGTTTAAACCGTGTGAACTGCATTACCCCAGATAGCCATCCCGTGGAATCTATTCGGATGGAGAACAGACTTTGTGAACACTTTAACTGCACATTGATTGGACTGTGTGCATAGGATCTGAGCGCTATTCTGTACTTTTGTGCGCTCAGATCTAAGCTATCTGGGGATAGGTAGAATGTATATGTTTTGTGCAACAGTTGTAACTTTATACATTTTTATGTCTTTTACTGTCTTTTACTGCCATGTGGTTAATGGAATTTTGCCTCTGTACTGGGAGATAATTGGATTACTTCCCAATTATCTCCAGGACAGAGGGAGGGAAGTTAGGATGCATTGTGGGAAGTTTTACCTCTGTGTGTCCTAAATTGATACTTGTCTGTCTTTTGTCACAGTCTCCCATTTGGTCCCCTAGGGGAGTGTCCACCAGGTGGGAGACCTGCATAAATACTGGGCAGGTAGCCCTCATTAAACAGACCACTGCTTGACCTGCAACACGGAGCCTTGTCTCGTCTTTGGGGGGGATTTACTGAATGCTGATAGAGACTGATTGCTAGGAGTGTAAGCCGCTTGGGTGCTTTTCCTATTCGTCTCCTAGCAGCTATTCGTATGGTTCCAGTTCGTGAGTTTGGAGTGCTATTTTGTATGCCGTTCGGGAGTTTGGAGCATTCCCTTACATGCGGTTCGGGAGTTTTGTGTTCTGCAGTAGCTCTGCCTGCATCTCTAAAATGGGACGATCCCTCAACGCTTTTTACCCTTTATGTACAAAATGGTCCGTTACAAAGGCAAACCTCTTAGGTAGGTCCTACACTGACTATTCACGTTGCTTCATTGAGTTTCAGGCAAAGAAATCTCTAATGAGACAGGGAGGGGCATTTTTCTAAACCTCAACATACTTATTAACCCTTAATACGGAACACATGGGATGGGAGGCAGTATTGTAACATAGTTTTGTGGTATAAAAGTGAATACAAATACACAAAAACTAGTCCACATACATACTGATATATATACGGACACATATATATATACTGATATACATACAGACATACGCACATACTGAGAAATATTCAGTCACACTTATACATACTGAGATACATACAGACACACATAAATACTAAGATACATACAGACACACATACATCCTGATATATATACAGACACACATACATACTGAGATACATACAGACACACATACATACAGACACACATACATACTGAGATACATACAGACACACATACATACTGATATACATACAGACACACATACATACTGAGATATATTCAGTCACACTTATACATACTAAGATACATACAGACATACATAAATACTGAGATACATACAGACACACCTACATACTGAGATACATTCCGTCACACTTATACATATTGATATACATACAGACACACATACTTACTGAGATACATACAGACACACATACATACTAAGATACATACAGACACACATACATACTGATATATATATATATATACAGACACACATACATGCTGAGATACATACAGACACACATACATACTGAGATACATGCAGACACACTTATACATACTGACACACACACGCAGCAAATTTTTTAGCCACACTCCTGTTTTTTACCTTTTGGATGCAGGAGAGTGGCTGTGGCTGATAGGAGTCAGCAGGTTCTCCCCTCCTCACGCTCTCCTCACTGCCTCCTCTCTCCCTCGTGGGGTTACTAGCAGCAGTTCCACCGCTACAGATGGAGAATGTGGGAGCCTGTTGGCTGGGCCCCCTGGTCCCACCGTGCCCATGAAAACAGTCATTGTTGTCACCCCCTGATGGTTTAACTGATTATTCTTCTCTTCTGCATGTCTGGCCTGTGTGCCTTATGCCCACAGTAGGTCCTGCTGATTTAACTTGTTCCTCCTCATGATTGCCTGGCACTTTAGGCTCTAGATCTCTCTTCTATTGCTCGGTCTTCCTAAACACAGGTTCACACTCTCCTAGATCCTGGTTTAGAACTCCTATCCGCAATTAGCGCTGTCCTGGCCCTGCTCTCTCTGCCATTCTACAACTATTAACCTACCTGCAACTCATCCCTTAATCCCTCACTCACTCAGACACACTGCTGCAATACAATATAAATGGTTAATATACTAACATTGTATATAGATAAATGTAAAATATGTTCTTTCAGTGATACTCTTCTCCAATCACCTAATAGCACTGCAAACACCGGCTCCTATCTCCTCTGCCCACTTACCAAATCCCTCCACTCCTGAGCCTTTCCATTACAGAATGCGTGAACACAGTTATGATGCCATTCGCTGGGTTTTATAACTCTTTCTCAGTTGCCCATTATATTCATCAAATGTAAAGGTGCAATTTTAATAAAAGCTCACCGTGGTGGAATAGCTGGTTCCCTTTTATGATGCAGACTCACACCGATTAACACCAGCATATGTCATAATATTGTTAGAAGGCATTATGCCATTTTGTCAATTCAAAGTTTCTTTTAACCACAAGTCTCTATTAAATCACACAGAGTAATTTAAATAAATACATGTATAAATAATTTTATCCCTTACACTGGTTTACCGAAACACTAGTATATCAAACTGATTGTGTTTTATTGTCAGTTTTCAAAGCTTAAAGTCCTGTATTTTTGCAAAAGTAATTCACTAAACATATATTACGTTAAGTTATTTCACAAAAAAGTGATTATATTGGAGAATATGTTTTGGAGTTCTAATTATTAAAAAATAAAATGAACATTTTTAAAACAAAGAGTTTGGAGTTGGAGATACATTCCGTTCAAATATAATTCTGAGTACGATGAATAGACCCCTTTTTTGTAATAGAGAAAATACAAAGCGGTGTAACAGATACGATTCAGTTTTATGTTTCCTATAAACTACAGAGGGAAGTATAACTCAGGAAATTCTGTGTACAGAAATAATGTGTATATATATATATGTACTTACTGCATACATATTTTATATAAAGGAAAGGAATTCCTATTATTTCCATATCCAATTCTTAAAGCCATATTCACAGTAAAGAGTCCTCCAATCATGATGTCCCCTTCTTTATAATATTCATATTCAATTAAATAATCTAACGTCCTTATAAAGCATGGATGGTTTGGTTTCTGAAAGTTAAATGCTCCAACAATAATGTACAGGATGATCAGACAGAAAACCAATGGACGTTGCTCCATCAGAGACATTCTTTCCTTCTCGGTCCTGTGAAGATGTGCTCGCTCTCTGTGTATCTGCATTCAGGGCTCTCTCTCTAACAAACCATGGAGCTGTAACTTATATAATAATCCATAGTCTATATACATACATTCAGATTTACACAAGAGAATATAATTCCCAAGAACCATAGAAATAAATGCACACTTCACAGACGAACGTTGATATTCACTTTCTTTAGTTTTTTAGTTATTTAAAACAATTTACATTTTAAAATTATGTTCTCAGCAACAGGCTCCCAAGATAAATTTTAGAAGACATTAACAGTTTAACTGCCCAAAACAAAGATAATCATTTCTAAAGGTTACATGTTGAGGTGATCATTTAGGGGAATTCAATGTTGAAAAATTCCCAATTCAAAATGAAGGTGCAATGTTGGGAAGTTCCACATTAGATTGCCAGATTTGATCCCACAGACGTCAATAGAAAACAATACAGGAGGCACAGTTATGGGAAGTATAAATAATAAAGAAGGCCAAGGACAACTCTTTCTTTGTAGCTCTGTTTGGAGCTAAATATATTTCATTCAAAAGGAAAAGATGCCCATAGCATAACATTGAATCAACATATTTTTTATTATATAATCCAATAAAATCCACTCACACATTAAAAAGCCTTGATAGAATCAAGTGCAGAAACTGCTTTTATGAAACAAACATGTTTCAACAATCATTTAGCTGAACTATTTCAATTAATCCTCCTATTTCAGCTTTCCACCATTTCTGGTAGCCACTACAACCACACTGTGATCTTCTCAAGTTGTGTATGCTAGAAAGCCAGGAACAAAAGCAAGTATATATATAGGGCAGATGTTACCATAATTTGGCAAAGGCAGCTGCCTTAGGGCGCACCAGACCAGGAGGTGGAATATCCGGGTGTTGGTGTTTTTGATAGGTGGGTCCCAGGAGGCAGTAGTGAGCCAAAAGTGAGGTACCAAGTAGAGATAAGATGATCGTAGTCAGTGTAAGCTAAGGTCGGAGACAGGCAGCACAGGTTCAAGAATAGTATAACAGACAGATAGGTCAAGGGTTGGATGAAGACAGGATTCACAGAAGTGTATGAGCCAAAGGGAACAGTATAACTGAGCACTGAGGTAAGTGAAGATTAGGATTTTATAGGGAGAGGTATCCACCTCTCACATACTATTGGTTGAAAAGTGATTAGTCCCTTTAAAACATTTCAGGTCTTCTGTCTCTTTAAGAGACGCGTGCATGCCTAGAATATGTGGAGTTTACACATGGGTTTGGCTTGACATGCGCACAGTCATTATTCAGCCTGTGGCATATTTTACCCCCCAAAACCCGCCAAAAAACACAGACACCGTATTTCTGTTGGAAATATAAAAGTCCACAGCTTTATTTTATTGTAATAGAAACAAGATAACAAATTGGGGTCATTGCCGCATAATAATAATTTACTACCATCCCCTTCCGCACAAAATTACCCCTGGCAATGACCCCATACCATAAACAATACATAACAATATAAATAACACATATATATAACACACGGCCCGCCAAAGAGGCCCCATAACCATAACTTCCTTCGAAAGGTGTATCCCATCCCTGCGAAAGTATCCGGGCAGCATACCTACTAGTTCCCAATGCCTCACCGGAACCCCGCCAAAGCTCCGGACGAAAGCTGACATGGCTTTATTCACTTTTCCCCGGCATCGCGCCACAGCAGCTGGGTCCCTGGCATGTCTCCAATTAAATTGAGGCACCATCTCTGACCATACCACCACCACACCAGGAACCAGCTCCCGCAGTCGATCCAAATCCCGCTTCATCCTCCTCATCAATTCCCTGGATGAACCTAAATCATTGCCCCCACCATGGATTAGGATTATATCCGGGGAGGCCCCCCGAAATCCTCCTGAAAATCTCTCCGCTAATGCTCTGCCAGCTAAAACCACGAAATCCAAACCACTGTAACTCCACCATTTCCAGAAGAAAACCCAGCTGCGTTCCGTTCCTCTGAACTGCGGCCCTCTTCTGCGCCCAGTAAACGTATGAGTGACCCACCAACCAAGTGACCAGACCTGAAAAGAAATAAAATCAGTTACCTTGTAGAGCAATAACACCCCCCAGCCTTCCCACGGCCCACCTTTACACCAACCTGTCTGGCCGTACGTATGAACGGAACCGAATGGACTCCCATCTACCTATCTGTTTAATCCGTTCGTCCCCCAATCCCAGACGAGCTGCCTCCGTTGCTGCCCCTATGCGAAACGAATGCGTACTGAATTGCATGGGTTGGAGGCCCAGCTTTAGTAGCCCCATACGGAATACCCGGACAAATTGAAAACGTGACAGTGCCGAGCCATTCTCATGAACTAAAAAACATCCCGTGACTCCCGGGCGAATGTTTAGGAACTTGGTCCCGCCTGCCACTGCGCAGACATCTGACCCTGGCAATGAGAACAGGACTATCTTCTTACCTCTCCCAAAAATGTCCATCTTGGAGCGTCTCAGTTGAATCTCGACCCTATCCTGTACCATGTCCTCAAGCTGGAGCCCGTTCCTTCCTGACTTGTTAGCGCTAACCAACTCACCGATATGGAACGCCCCGAAAAAAGCCCAAACAAAAGCTACGGAAAACAAGATCACTTCAAATGACGATGTGCACATATCACTCAAAACTCCCACAAGCCCCTGCAGGACGGCAAACGACACCAGCCTCCTTGTGTCTTCCTCCCCTTTCGGAAGCCTCGCAAGGCCTGTTTCACCACAAAAGTCTTGGCAAGATCTTCCCAACCAATAAGCTTAAACCAAAATGCCAATGCCGACATATGCCGATCTACCTTAGAGGGAGAGGCCCCACACGCTAATAACCGGCACAGCCACCATAATAGCACGTCCAACCTACCTGACACGGAGTTACCCACTCCCGTCTGCCCTACCATCTACTCCCATTCATTCCAAACCTTGGTGTATGCCGCCCAGGTGCCTGGTGCTAATGAACTCCTTATAAAGTCCCCAAGCACGATGTCCCGAGCAGCCATATATCTTCTGGGCACGCCTGTCCTGTTTCCTGTGTGCTCTGTCTTGCCTCCCGAAAACACTCCCACTGTGAACGAGACAGTGCATCAGCAACAACATTCAACAAGCCCTGCACATGCCTAGCACTAAAAACGATATTCCATGACATACAAAGGAGAACTAGGTGTCTCAATAACCGAATCACAGGGAGCTATGAGGCAGAAATACTATTAATTGCCTGAACCACCGCCATATTATCAGAGTGAAAAATCAACTTTCTGTTCACAAGTTCCCTGCCCCACAGTGCCACCGCCACTACCACTGAGAAAAATTCCAAGAATGCCAAATTCCCGATCAGTGGGCTTTCCTTCCAAGACTCCGGCCACTCCTCTGCGCACCATTTGCCCCCAAAATATGCCCCAAAATCCACGCTCCCGGAGGCGTCCGTAAACAAACCGATGTCCTCCGACACCCTACCATTAAACTCCTGCAAAAAACGGTTCCACACGTCCAAGTCAGTCTTCATATCAGCTGATACCCTGATGAAATGACCCGGTGACCTTACTCCACAAGTAGCTCGAGCTAGCTGCCTACAAAAAACTCTTCCCATAGGGATCACCTTAGATACGAAGTTCAGGCTCCCCAACAGGGACTGCAGCCCCAGCAGGGTCACTTTCCTTGAACCCCTCACTCCTCCCACCCGTTGGCGGAGTGCCATCAGTCTATCTGCGGGCAACCGACATTCCCCCTTTACCGAGTCGATTTCCAACCCCAGGAAGCTCAGGCACGTAGTCAGGCCCACCGTCTTATCCCCAGCCAATGGAATCTCAAATGCTTGTGCCCCCCACTGCAAACCCGCAGTATCTGGCTGCAGCGGTCTGAGTCTGCTGGCCCCACGCACATGAAATCATCCAAGTAGTGTACCACCACACCCCCGGCTGACTCCTGATGTACCACCCACTCCAAAAATGTGCTGGACTTTTCAAAATACAAACAAGAAATCGAACAGCCCATGGGCAAACATAGATCCACGAAAAACTCCCCTTCGAAAAAAAACAAACAACAAATGGTGACATTCCGGGTGAATGGGGAGCAGTCGAAAAGCCGCTTCCACATCAGCCTTCACCACTAGCGCCCCTGGCCCTGCTTTTCGAACCAACTCGACCGCCTGGTCGAATGATGATAGACGAAACAGAGCTTAGGGCCGCGTCAATGTCATCATTGACTGATGCCCCTGTCGGTCAGACAAATGATGTATCAAATGGAATTTTCTCTCTTGGGAACCACCCCGAGTGGGGACACCCTCAAGTCCGGCAGCGGCAGGGCCACATAAGGCCCCGCCATCCTACCCAACTGTACTTATTTCTGCAATTTCTCCCGAACCACCCCCGGATGTTCCCGTACGGATTTGAGGTTCGCACACAACTTCCCTGGACCTTTTCCCTTAAATGGAATAGTGAACCCCTCTGTAAATCCTTTCCTCAGAAACTCTGCGGCCCCACGGTTAGCGTAACGCTTTAGCCACAGTAGCATCTCGCCTACCTTCACCGGGGTTGCCCCCAGCAGCAATGACCGGGGCTGATGCCCCACTGGCACCCACTCCGGAAGCCGGCCTCCCTCTCTTGAAGCACTGGTTAGCCCCATGGGCTCCGCCACAACAAGAACATTCGTGTTTGAATCTGCACAACGTCCCCCATTTGCATTGGCCCTCATTGAAGAGCCAGAAAAACCTCTTCTTTTGCCCGGCTGGCGCCGTTCCTCCAGGTACCGCACCGGCCGCCCCCTGAAAGGGCGCCGCCTTCTGTGCCATCATCAATTTCATCCATAGCGGCAAGTCCATCTGGTCCCACCTCGGATTCGCTGCCAACCGCTGGCGGAATTGCTCATCGTATTTCCACCATGCTATTCCCCCATATATTCGGTATGCATCCCCTATCCCGTCCAGATAACAAAAAAGTTGTGAGCAGCAGTCGGGGTATTTCTTCCCGATAACGCTGGCCAAAATACAAAAAGCCCTGAGCCAGTTCCCAAAACGTTTTAGGGATCTTCCGATACCTACGTTTTTTCTCTTCCTCCTCCTTTTTCGCGTCCTTTTTGTCTTCCTCTTTTAAGTCGAGGAATTCTTCTAGGGAGAGAAGGGAAAAAACCTCCACAAACCCCTTCCAAATTTTGTCTTTTTCCTCGGTTTTGAGATGACAACCTAAAGGGCCCGAGAAGGAAACGTGCACATTTTGCAGTGCCGCGTCCGTGATCTCGCCACAAGATTCCGCTCCTTCGCCCGACCCCCCTACCGACCCGCTCATAGTCAGCCCGAGATCGCCATTCACTGCTCCCACCGCTCTATCTGCCGAACTAGGACCCTTCTCTTGGCCCCATACCCTCGTGAACTGCGGTGAAGAAACTTCCCTACTCGCCCATGAGTCTAAGAACGATTTCAAGCAACTCAACAGTGTTTATGAATGGGGTGCACCAGATGACTTACCGCCAGAGCCCCCGGCCGCGGAACGGAAGTGCTCCTCTCTCTGGCGCTCGGTGCCCTGTCCTGCCTGGTGCTATCTCCATGCCGTTCCCTGTTTTCCTCCTGCCTCCTGCTTCTACCTCCTTGCCGCCCCTGGGAACTGCCCCTGCAGCCCTCCCGCCCATGCCTAAGCCCGCTGACCTCTGCACCCATTGCTGCCGCTTGTAACTGGGCCCCATGTCATGACAGCAGCCCTCCCTGGGCCGTCCTGTCCGCTGTTCCTGGCAGCCAGAGTCCCCCTCCGCTGCAGACCTGGCCTGTCTCTGCAGTTGGGTGGGCACGCCGGCCGCCCCCTGGCTGCTAAACCCTGCCACCGCCACTGTGTCCCTGCTGCTGGGTGCCCCCCCTGCCACTAGGGGAACGGCCTGCCTGCCACTGACAGCCTCCAGCCTGTCCCCTTGTCGCCCGGCTATTACACCGGCGGCCGACTCACCAAGACGCTTCTGGTCTCCTCCTCCTCCTGTTCGCCCCTCCATGCTCCCGGCCGCCGCCATCGCTGCCGCCCTGCCGGCCGCCTTCTTGCGGGTGGCGCTCCTCGTTGTAGGCCACTCAGTAGGCCTCATCCTGGCAGCCACCTTCACCAGGCCCGCATCCGCCGCCTGGGCCCCGCCGGCCTCTGCAGATGGGCTCCGACGCCTCCTTACTTCAGGCGCCATGCACGGACTCAGCCGCTGGGGCGGTCTCGCCCTCCTCACTGGACGCCGTTCAGCCGCCGCAGGGGGGTTAACAGCAGCATCAGGAACCCCCAGTTGTTGTTGGAGCCAGACCATCCCTCTGTCCCGAACTGCTGCTCTCACTCCTGCCAAGATTTCATCCAGCGATGCCATAATCTGAAAAATAAAGAAGAAGAATCCACACAGACCTGCAGGAGACAATTTACAGGTAAGTGCAGATTCTGATTAAAATGGCCACTTGCTAAAATGGCTGCTTAATATACTCCTATCTACTCCACCCTTTTTACACCCCATTTCTAAAACCCACCCCTAATTCTTTAACTCCACCTGCCTACTCCTTGGCTCTGTCAAGGCCCACTCCCCTGACTGTGCTGTTCCATGGGCTGTTCCAGGAGCTTCCCGCAGGTCACGGCGTAATGTGGAGAGCCACGGCACAGCGTCAATGTGTCACAGGGATGCTGGCCATTTGTCCCTGTGGCTGAACACACCAGAGTTCTTGGCATGCATTGAGAGGGAACTGCCGCAGCAAGGGACCCCCAGTTAGCATGGTCATGATTGAACACCCCCTCTATGATGCTGACTCTGGAGGCATAAGGGTGATCAGGATTTTGAGAGTGGAAGATTCATATAAGTAGGGGTGCATGGATGTTTTATGCAGGTTCCCAAGTCCTTTCTTCAGGACCATAACTCTTCCAGTAAATGAGGTATTCTAGATTTCTTCTGCGTCTACGAGAATCTAGAATCTCCTGAACTTTATATTCAGGTTCTCCAACAACTATTATGGGATCAGAGGGTGGTGTATCTCTGTTGGGAAAAGGATTTTCTTTGGCAGGTATGATGAGGGAAACATAGAATGAAGGATGTATCCGATACTGGCGTGGTAGATTTAGTCGTACAATGACAGGAGGGACAAGTTTGGAAATACAAAATGGGCCAATGAACTTGGGTCTAAATTTCTTGGTAGGACAGGATAACTTCAAGTATCTTGTAGATAACCGGACCAGTTGGCCCACTTGGTAAGTCGGTGGAGTATGTCTTGAGTACAGCATATTTTTGTAGGTTTCTTGACTCTCTTGTAGTGTCAGTGGGGTTTGTAGAAAACCCCGAGGTAGTGACATCTGGAACAGGTATTAGTGAGGGACTTCCTGGAAGGGTATTTGGATGGAAACCATAAATTAACATGAAATGAGATTATTGGGTGGGATCATGTTGTTTTGAGTTATAGGCAAATTCAGCTGTAGATAGCAACTCTTTCCAATTGGATTGTAAATGAGTACAGTAACAATGGAGATATGTTTCCAGTGTTTCGTTTGTTCTCTCGGTCTGTCTGTTGGTTTGGGGATGGAAGGCAGTGGATAGATCTATGGATATTTTGCGTGATTGACAGAAGGCTTTCCAGAAGTTGGAAGTGAATTAAGTTCCTCTATCTGAGAGAATGGATACGGGAATTCCATGTAGTTTAAAGATGTTGTCGATGTAGCGGAGATGCAATATTACCCAGGTTATCTCCGCTTATAATCCAAGTGGGACTCAGGAACAAGTAAATAGTCAATCCATAGGCAAGGCTTCCAGCAGGTAAAATACAGCAATATCCCAACAGCAATCCCAATAACTGGACGACACACAGTTTCAGGAGCATAACTGACAAGCCTTTAATCACAGTCTCCTTATAAAGCATGCTCCCATGCAAGGGAGGGATTTACAGTAATTATTACAGTAGCCAATCCTGTCCTGGTAACCTCCCACCCATCTCCTCCCCTCAGCCAGCATCATAATCCCCTTATCCAGCACACCAATTCCCCCCGTTTCTGGATGTACCCCTAAACGTAGGGGTACCTCTTTAAATCCTACATCCCCTGGTAGCCCTGATCTGGGTGAACAACATATCCAAAAATCACCCAGATCAGACCAGGGGTTCGGGAAAAGTATGGAGGGAATAAAATGACCGACCGCACGAACTGAGATAGCCGAATTCGGTTCCATGTGAATGGGCCTTGCGGTCGGTCCTGGCATAAGGGAATAAAATACACGAAAGCCTCTAGCTATGGAGACTAGGGATGGTTCGCCTGAATCCCCTCGCTCGGTATTCTCTATCTACCGAACGAGTGGCCGTTCGGTAGTTTGGAACCGAACGGACCAGGGCTGTGGAGGTCTCAGCGGTGTTCGCCTACTCGAGTGTCCGATTTTAGTTCCAGACACTCGACGGCAAAACACCGCTGTTCGGGAGTTTTAAAATGGCGCCGCCACGTGTTCGTTTGTCGAATGGCGGCCACCCCCGAGAACAAAGGACGGCTACTTACTATTCAATTACCCGTTCGCAACAATGTTGCAACGGGTAATTGAGGACACACTTCACACAGGGGAGGTCTGGTTGTTCGGTAGTTTCATTCGAATAAACTAAGGGAATGAAACTACCGAACAATCAGAGGAATACAATTCTTTTTAATACATAGAAAATACAGCAGATACACGAATGCAGGTATATACAGTATATTTGTAGGGTCGCCTGGTGCCATCCGCTACACTGCTCCCCCTTGCCCACAAGCCGGCATACACAGTCTGATCCAACACGGATCGGCTTGGGGATGTCCGGGGAGGCTCACGGATCATTTCTCTAGGTCAGTTTGTCGAGACAACCCATCAGCATTTCCATTCTGTTTACCCGGGCGGTACTGGATATTAAAGTCAAAGGGCTGCAGCGCCAGACTCCAGCGCAGCAGCCGGGCATTGTCCCCAGCCACCCGGTTTAGCCATACTAACGGGTTGTGATCCGTGAGCAGGGAAAAAGCTTGTCCGTACAAATATGGCTGTAATTTCTTCAGGGCCCACACCACAGCCAGGCATTCTTTCTCGATGGCGGCATAGTTTACTTCTCGAGGTAACAGTTTCCGGCTGATGTAAGCCACGGGATGTTCTCCGCCATCGGCCCCGACTTGGCTTAATACTGCTCCCAATCCAAACATAGAAGCGTCTGTGTGGACAAGAAAACGTTTAGTTGGATTGGGAGCGGCCAAGACAGGGGCATTTGTCAATGCATCTTTTAACAACTGAAATGCCTGTTCACACTCCGGGGTCCAGGTTACTTGGCGGGGTAGGTTTTTACGGGTCAAGTCGGTGAGAGGTTTGGCCAGGGCACTGTAATTCGGGACAAATTTCCGGTAGTATCCGGCCGTTCCTAAGAACGCTAACACCTGGGTCTTAGTCCTAGGGGTGGGCCATTGAGCTACAGCCTCTACTTTGGCTGGTTCCGGCTTTTGCTTGCCGCATCCTACCCGATGACCTAGGTACTGTACTTCAGCCATTCCTATGCTGCATTTGGCTGGTTTTAGCGTTAAACCAGCGGCCCTAATCCTGTCTAGGACCGCTCCTATATGGGTCAGGTGTTCCTGCCAGGTATTGCTGAAAATGGCAATATCGTCGAGGTATGCGCAGGTATAATCCTGGAACCCATCTAGGAGGCAGTCCACCATCCGCTGAAAAGTAGCCTGGGCGTTTTTCATCCCAAACGGCATGACCTTAAATTGGTACAAGCCGAATGGGGTGACAAAGGCCGACTTAGGGATGGCGTCTTGTGCCAAGGGTATTTGCCAATACCCTTTACACAAGTCAATTGTGGTGAGATAGTGCCCCCTCGCCATCCGATCCAGGAGTTCATCTATCCTGGGCATGGATAGGCGTCCGATACCGTCTTCTCATTTAATCTCCGGTAGTCTACACAAAACCGGGTCGTGCCGTCCCGCTTTGGTACTAGTACTACCGGAGATGCCCAGGGGCTGTCGGAGGGCTCAATCACCCCCAGCTGGAGCATCTCATCTATCTCCTTGCGCATGTTCGCCCGTACCGCTTCTGGGATGCGGTACGGGGTCTGACGCATGGGAAGTTGCCCTGGGGTGTCTACTCGGTGAGTGGCCAGAGGAGTGTAACCAGGTACATTAGAGAAGATATCCTGCTTCTCCCTCAACAGCTGTTGTACCTCGCTCCGCTCCTGTGGGCTCAACCGATCCCCCAGGGTGACTTCCCCTAAGTCCCCGGATAACTGACCCTCTCCCAGCAGATCCGGGAGAGGTAAACTGTCAAACTCCTCGGAGTTAGGCGCACATATAGCGGTCACTTCCTCCGAGCGCTCCTGGTAGGGCTTCATCATGTTCACATGGAGCATGCGTCGCCCCCCAGTACCAACGCACGAGCCGATTATATAAGTGGTGTCACACCGTTGTTCCACCACCTTATAAGGGCCCTGCCAGGCGGCCTGCAGCTTATCGTGTTGGACAGGTTTTAAGATCAACACCTTCTGCCCGACCTGAAAGCTACGGTCCCTGGCGCCCCGATCATACCATGTGCGTTGGCGTGTCTGAGCCGCCTGCAAATTCTCGCGTACCGTCTGAGTTAAGGCCTCAAGGCGGTCTCGGAATGCCAACACATAGGGTATGATGGGGGTACCGTCAGTGCTCCGTTCTCCCTCCCAATGCTCTCTGATCAAATCTAAAGGCCCTCGTACCCTGCGGCCAAACAATAGTTCAAATGGGGAGAACCCAGTGGATTCCTGCGGCACCTCCCGGTAAGCAAAGAGGAGGTGGGGCAGGAACTTCTCCCAGTCCTTGTGGGTCTCTGCGAAGGTTCGGAGCATTTGTTTCAATGTACCGTTGAAACGTTCGCAGAGCCCATTCGTCTGGGGGTGGTAAGGGGAACTAATGACCGGCTTAATGTCACAAAACTTCCAGAGGCGCTGCGTGACTTCGGCGGTGAACTGGGTGCCCTGATCGGAGACAATCTCCCTGGGGAGTCCCACCCGGGAGAATATCTTCATCAGGGCTTCTGCTACTGTCTCAGCCTGTATATTCGTCAGGGCCACCGCCTCTGGATATCTAGTGGCATAATCTACTACTGTCAGGATAAATCTTTTACCTGACGGGCTCGCTTTGTTGAGGGGTCCTATTAGGTCAACTGCTACCCTGCTAAAGGGTTCCTCGATTATGGGAAGGGGATGTAACTTGGCCTTGCGTCGGTCCCCCCGTTTCCCCACCCTTTGACAGGTATCGCACGTGTTGCAATACCTGCGCACCTCCTGGCTAATTCCCGGCCAAAAGAAACTTTGGGTTAACCTGTATCGGTCCTGCTGACCCCTAAATGTCCAGATAGCGGAATGTCATGGGCTATCCGTAGTAACTCCGCCCGGTACCGCTGAGGTACCACTAACTGCCTCATCACAATCGGGTCTGACCCGGATACCTGCTTATCCGTCTCCCGATATAACAGCTGGTTGTCCCAAATAAACCTTTCGCCCTCCCCCCCAGGCGTGTCTGCTGTCACCTTGTCCCTATACACCTGCAAGGTGGGGTCAGTCACTACCTCAGCTGCAAATTCGTTAGGAGGGGCCCAGGGAACACAGTCAAGGGAAGGGGAAGGATCTCTTACCTGAACCTCCGGGAGTGTGTTGTAGTCCTGGGTGCGGGCCTGTTGTCGAGTGACTACAGGGTGAGCTTCTCCTGTGGTGGGTGTCTGGGGCTCAAAAGCAGATGTGAGCCTCCCCAGATCGTTCCCCAATAAAACCTCCGCCGGTAACTGCGGCATCAACCCCACCTCCACATGCCCTGCCCCCGCTCCCCAATGCAAATGTACCCTTGCTGTGGGTAGCCGGTATACTGCTCCCCCGGCTACCCTGACGGCCACAGTCTTACTAAGTTTAGCTTGGTCTGAGACCAGGTGACTTTTTACCAGGGTGATGGTGGCTCCTGAGTCACGTAGCCCCTGAACCGCTTTACCCTCCAGATACACGGTCTGCCTGTGATGCTGGCGGTTGTCTGCGTTAGCCTGGACGGGATCTGCCTCGTGCAGTACCTCCCACTGCTCTACCGTTGTGATGGGAACTGCTGAACCATACGGTGTGGCCACGATGTCCTGGTAGTGATGGGCTGCGGCGGCTCTCGGTGGTGGTGGTGGACCGGGTCGGATCCAGGTGGAACGGTCCCGCAGCTGGGGGCATTCCCTTTTATAATGTCCCCACTTCTGGCAGTGGTGGCAAGGGCCCGACGTGGGCTGGCGGAAACGTGGCTGTGCAGCGGGTGGTGGTGGTGGTGGCAGTGACCTTGGTAGAGCTGGCGTGTAGTTGTTTCCCCCAAAGGTTTTAAAAGGTACTTTTGGAGCTGCAGGTTTTTGCTGCCTGCGTGCATCCAGGTACTCGTCTGCCTTCCTGGCTGCTTCGGTAAGGGAGGTAGGGTTTCTGTCTCTTACCCACTCCTGTACCTCGCTGGTTACTCCTTCATAAAATTGCTCCAGCAGTACCATTTGCAATACATCCTCCATAGACCGTGCCTTGCTCGCTTGCACCCACCCCAAGACTGCTCGTTGTAGTCTGCATGCCCACTCAGCATGTGAGTCTTTCTCCACCTTCTTTAAATCCCTGAATCTCCGCCGGTATGCTTCTGGTGTTATAGCATACCTGGCCAATATAATTTCTTTCACTTTGTGGTAATTCCGTATTTCATCATTAGGTACAGTCCGGTATGCCTCAGCTGCCCTCCCAGTTAACCTCCCTGCCAAAATAGGTACCCAGTCCTCTGCGCTGATTCTATGCAGTGCACACAGTCTCTCGAAATCTTGCAGGAAAGCGTCTATATCTTCCTCTGCCTCCACATATGTTTTAAAAGCCTGGTATGGTATTTTCGGCTTACCTTCTTGTGGCATATTTACTGCAGAGCTGCGTTCTGGGGCCGCTGTTTGACTCCTCAGTATAAATTCCTGGACCTCCGTTATCGTTTTGGAAACAATCTCTGTTGGAGGGTGTTCCCCATAGAAAGACAGCCGAAATTGTACCTGCCTCTGGAACTCCCTTTGTTCCGGTGTTTCTCCCGAATTCCCCTGTTCGGGAACCGAATCGCCGTCCATTCGGTACTCCGCCATCAGTTCAGTGATAAGTGCCGCTTTTGTCTTATTGCTGGCTTGTATACCCCTTGCCTCCAGAAGGTCTTTTAGCGTGGAGCGTTTTAGTGTGGCAAAATCAATCTCCATCCGTACTCCATTTAGGCTTGTTCCTCTGTGAGTCTGGATCCCAGCGCTGCCAACCAATGTAGCGGAGATGCAATATTACCCAGGTTATCTCCGCTTATAATCCAAGTGGGACTCAGGAACAAGTAAATAGTCAATCCATAGGCAAGGCTTCCAGCAGGTAAAATACAGCAATATCCCAACAGCAATCCCAATAACTGGACGACACACAGTTTCAGGAGCATAACTGACAAGCCTTTAATCACAGTCTCCTTATAAAGCATGCTCCCATGCAAGGGAGGGATTTACAGTAATTATTACAGTAGCCAATCCTGTCCTGGTAACCTCCCACACATCTCCTCCCCTCAGCCAGCATCATAATCCCCTTATCAAGCACACCAATTCCCCCCATTTCTGGATGTACCCCTAAACGTAGGGGTACCTCTTTAAATCATACATCCCCTGGTAGCCCTGATCTGGGTGAACAACATATCCAAAAATCACCCAGATCAGACCAGGGGTTCGGGAAAAGTATGGAGGGAATAAAATGACCGACCGCACGAACTGAGATAGCCGAATTCGGTTCCATGTGAATGGGCCTTGCGGTCGGTCCTGGCATAAGGGAATAAAATACACGAAAGCCTCTAGCTATAGAGGCTAGGGAGGGTTCGCCTGAATCCCCTCGTTCGGTATTCTCTATCTACCGAACGAGGGGCCGTTCGGTAGTTTGGAACCGAACGGACCAGGGCTGTGGAGGTCTCAGCGGTGTTCGCCTACTCGAGTGTCCGATTTTAGTTCCAGACACTCGACGGCAAACACCGCTGTTCGGGAGTTTTAAAATGGCCGCCGCCACGTGTTCGTTTGTCGAATGGCGGCCACCCCCGAGAACAAAGGACAGCTACTTACTGTTCAATTACCCGTTCGCAACAATGTTGCAACGGGTAATTGAGGACACACTTCACACAGGGGAGGTCTGGTTGTTCGGTAGTTTTATTCGAATAAACTAAGGGAATGAAACTACCGAACAATCAGAGGAATACAATTCTTTTTAATACATAGAAAATACAGCAGATACACAGATGCAGCTTTATACAGTATATTTGTAGGGTCGCCTGGTGCCATCCGCTACAGTCGACAAAAAAGATGGCAGTCTGTTCGGCCGCAGGGAGTCACTTGACTGGAACAAAATGTGCTATTTTGGTCAGACGGTCTACAACAACCATGATGGTATTGTATTCTTGTGAAGTAGGTAGGTCTACGATGAAGTTAACTGTAAGGTGACTCCAAGGTCTGGATGGGACAGGTAATGGTAATAATAATCCAGCAATTTTGGAAGTGTTGTTTTAGCTTGGGCACACGTGATACAGGAACTGACATAGTCCTTGACATCTTGTTGAAGAGAAGATCACCAGAAGTGCTCTTGTAAGATGTGAAAACATGAGACCAAAAAAGTGATATTCCTGTAATTATGTTGTTTCTAATTTAGTTGTATCTGTTTCAAATAAGTATAAGTTCAAGAGTACATCCTTGAGAGTGCATCAGCTTTTTGATTTTTTGATCCTGGCCGATAGGTATGGTGAAATGAAAGGAAAAATTAGTAAAAAAAAAACAGTGCCCACATTGCTTGTCAAGAATTGATACAATTAGTATATACAGTTATAGGATATTCAACCCCTTCCAATAGGTGTCGCCATTCTGTGAATGCTTTCTTGATAGCTCAAACCTCCTTGTCTGCAACTTCATAATTGGATTCCGCATCTCTTTATTTGTGGGAATAGAAGGCTATAGAGTGTAATAATCCTGTTTTAACATCTCTCGGTGATAGCACTGCTCCTGTGGCAGAGTCAGATGCATCAACTTCCAGAAAGAAGGGTTTCTCAGGGTATGGTAAATGAAGGATGGGTGTCATAGTAAATAATTGTTTCAGATTATCAAATCCCTTTTGAGCAAGGAAAGACCAATTCCATTCCACCTCTTTCTTGGTAAGGTGTATTAGGATTACTTTTGAAAAGTTGCGGATAAATTTCCAATAAAAGTTAGCAAATCCTATAAATTGCTGTAAACTGCTTCTTATTCTTGGGTGTGGGCTATTTTCTGGGATCCTGTGATGGACCACCTGGCACCCCGACTAGGTGCCTCCGCCAATTGATGCTTCCTAGCTGACGCTTCTAAGCACTACACCGGACACTACAAGCACGGTAGCCCCTTAGCCGCTGCAGCTTGGCTGGGGTCTCGCCAGTTCCTTCCCACCCTGGCCCAACCTCTTGGATCCAGCTCCCAGTGGGAAGGTCTCTCCTCCAAGAGAGTATAGCTGTGATAGTATAGCTGTGAAAGGTTATAGCAGTATAAGTGTTCCCTACAATCACGATGCAAGGCTGCGAGTTGAGGGTGAAGAGAACTGATTTTAATGGTGCAACACTTGGCCTTATATGACAATCCCCATGCAAAGGATATGCCCGCATGGACCATGTGGGGAACTACAGGATAAAGTCACAGACCAATCACAATCATGTTTAAACATATGATACTCCCATAACAAACATACAACCCCTCCCCTCTGCCTGGGAAATAATTGAGTCAGATACTGTATGAACTCAATTATCTCCAGGCAGAATAACCACATATTTTATAAACCCCCAAAAGTACCCCAAAACCACATAAAATCCCCACAAATGTTACATCCCCAGATAGCCCTGATCTTGGTGATTAACATATCCAAAAATCACCCAGATCAATTCAGGGGTTCAGGAATTTCCTGGAAGTCACATTTTGACTGACTGCAGGCATGGTCCCATGCACAAAATAGTTCCAGAGAATAGGGCTGTGCGGTGGGTCTACTTCGGGGATTCGAAGTGAAATATAACATACTGAACGTATACCTTCAGAAGTAGTCTCAGTCTATGTCTCTGATTTGGGAGCTTATTCCTACGAAAAGGCGTTTGAACATCCGTGAAAGGTAGGTGTTTATCGGTGTTCGTGCTGCAGAGTGTCTGATTTTAGTTCCATACACTCTACGACCAAACACTGCTCATTGTGCTCATGGTCACCGCCACGTGTTTGAAGACTACTTCAAACCGCTTCGAGAGTTTGGGAGCTGATGTGTTACTGTTACCAGTCCAAAATGCACAAACAGTGGTGTGGTGAAACCAACCTCGCCACTGTACACTGGAGAAGCCTGGTTGCTCGCCTGCTGCCTTTGGACTATGGCCCCATGTTAAAAGACATCTTTTTTCCCTGCAGAAAAGACTTATTCGTGCTTTTCTGCCGGGTGTTCGGTAGATTTGTTTGAGTGTGTTGTACCCCAGATAGGAATCCCATGGAGCCCATTTGCATGAAACTGACTGTGTAAAGACTTTGGCTCCATGGCGATTAAACTGTATTTGTTTGGTCTGAGCACCATTCGCTTAATAATGTGCGCTCAGACCTGAGCTATCTGGGGATATGTTGAACGTATATGTTTTATGTACTGAATGTAAATGTAGGTAATTTTATCTTTTACTGTTTGTTTTCTGCCATGTGGTTAATGGAGTTTTGCCTCTGTCTTTGGAGATAATTGAATTACTTCCAATTATCTCCAGGACAGAGAGGAGGGATTGTGATGTAATTGTGGGAGTGTTTAAAGGTGTATGTCTGTGATTGGCTTAGAGCCAATATGTTTCCCAGTTTCCCATTTGGTCCCCTAGGGGAGTGTCCACCAGGTGGGAGACCTGCATAAAAGTTAGCCCCAGTAAATGAGTTCCTGCTTAACCCTCAAAGTGAAGTGTTGTCTCATTTTTGGGGGAGGATTTACTGTATGCTGTTAAGAGACTGAATGCCAGGAGTGTAAGCCGCTTGGGAGCTTTTCCTGTTCGTTTGCTAGCAGTATTCGTGTGTCTCCAGTTCGGGAGTTGGTGAATTAGTGGGTTTGCAGTTCAGGAGATTGGCGCTTGCAGTAGCTGTTGGTGCAGCTGAAAAAGGGGAATATCGCCTAAACGGTTTTTAACCTCTTTTGGGCAAAACGGTCCGTTACAAGTGGTTTTAACCAAGGTTGATCACAGGGGCCACAGTCACAAGGCAGGAGGCTGGCAAACAGGTCCCTCCTAGAACCAGTGGCTTACTTTCACCACAGATTCATTTCCACTTTACCTTCCATAAGTTCAGGTATAAGAGGTAGTGGATATTTGTTTTTATAGTGATATCATTGAGTTCTTTGTAATCCACACAAGGGCTTAAGAGACCATATTTTTTCCCCTTCTACTACATCTAGCCCCTGCAGAAGTAGTAGAAGGAAGGATAAATATTTTTTTTTTTAGGTTTTCTTGTATATATCCTTTAGGATATGTAGTTCCTTCTTGGATAAGGGGTATATTCTTCCAAAAGTAATAGGTGCTCTTGGCAGCAAGTCGATTGGGCAATCAATCAAATATCCTACAGGGTGGTAATATCTCTGCTCTTTTTCTATCAAACACATCTTGATATTCCTTAGAAGCTTTACGGAGGAATACCTCTTGCTCCTTTTTTTATGTTGATCGCTAATATGGAATGGATAAAACCCTTTTTGGTAGTTGTGACAGAACCATCTGTCTATGGATTACTTTTATTTTCCCTCCATTCGTCTGTTTGTATTGCCCTTTAAAGACATTATTTGGGCTATTGGACTTCTCCTCCCCTGCAGCTGGAGACTAAGTCCCGTTCGAAGATTCGAACGCTTGAGTCATTTTTCAGTGAGAAATTGACCGACTGCACAGCCCAAATCTATGGAACTGTTTTGGGCAGGAAAATGTGCTTGTGGTCGGTCATAAAGGGACCTCCACCTAACTTTGTAACCCCTGAAAGGATTGCCCTGATTTTTGAGTATGTTTATGTTTAAAGTATGCTGATTCTGAAAATGTATGTGAATGGCATGAATATTTTGGAAGTTATTAATATTTTGTAAAAACTGTATATTTTCTGCCTGTGATAATTAAGTTAGTCTATTGTGTTGAGATAATTGTATCACAGGCAGAGGGGAAGATTTTGTGTGTAATTGCTGGGAGTGTCTGAGTGTATTGTATGTATTGATTGGTTGTTTTGCAAAACCCTGTGGGCAGTACTATGTATGCAAAATGTGCATTAAAGAGTGTTTGATTAAAAGCTTCAGTTCTACTTCACCCTCAATTTGGAGTGTCGTCTCTTATTGGGGGAATCTGCTACAAGGGATTGCTATGCCCTGCATACTCTCTTGCTATATTCACTGCTAAGCTCTTGTAAGAGCTTGTTCCTGCCTTGCTCTCTGCAGGAGTCTACAGTGGTTATGGTGTTGGCTGGAGTGCTTGAAGCCCTCAGGAAGCGCTAGGAGCATCCTTTAACAGAGGTACCCAGTCGAGGTGCCAGGTGATCTGTTACAGACTGGATATTATTAAATCTAGACTTCTTGCAAAAAGATATTGTTAAAACTCAAGAAGAAATAGTGTCATTGGAAATGGAGCTTGAAAGGAAACTTCAAGGGGAATGTTTAACCACAAAAAAGAGTCAAATTCAATCTAATGTTGATCAATTTAAAAAAAAAATTGAGGAAAGAAAGAGGGAAAAATTTCAGCGAGATCTTATGGATTATAAAAAATGGAAATGTATATAAGTGGAAATCTACCAATCCGCAAACATGTAACTTCCAAAGATACCCCATTGGAAAAAAACCAAAAAAATATAGGAGGGCCATTTTCAATTTTCAACCCAATTCTTCTCAGATTAGGTCTAATTCTTCGCAGGAGAAACAATCTGCCAACAACGCCACCTATTTTTTAGGGGAGACTCCCCCTCACAGGCAAACATCAAGCGGTGAATCGTCAGAAGAATCAGAAGGGGTGGCCACAAGAGGTCAGACACTACCAGGTAAATGGAAACACAGAGGTCCTCAAAAGAGAAAGAAGATTCAGTAATCATTAATTTAACTTCATCTAATTTGTTTGAAATTGGAATTTCTATCCTGAAAAAAGGTTTGACTTTCTGCCCTGTATATAAGCCTAGACCAATTGATATTGATGTTGATTTACGTCGTTTTTTTCGTAACATTAGACTTAAGGTCTTTTTCTCCAAAACTGTTTATCCACAATTAGATACAATTACTACTGATTTGAAGTTAAGTGACACTAAACTTAAAAATACAAACACATTTAATCCACAGATTAATGATCATGCTGTAGAAACATTTGTGGAGATGGTTAAAAAAGATGTCGACAATCTTGTCCAACATAGTTACATAGTTACATAGTTACATAGCTGAAAAGAGACTTGCGTCCATCAAGTTCAGCCTTCCTCACATATGTTTTTGCTGTTGATCCAAAAGAAGGCAAAAAACCCAGTCTGAAGCGCTTCCAATTTTGCAACAAACTAGGAAAAAATTCCTTCTTGACCCCAAAATAGCAGTCAGATGTCTTCTTGGATCAAGCAGCTATTACCCCACTAATTAGAAATTATATCCCTGCATGTTATGTTTTTGCAAGTATTTATCCAATTGCAGTTTAAACATCTGTATAGACTCTGACAAAACAACCTCTTCAGGCAGATAATTCTATATCCTTATTGCTCTTACTGTAAAAAAAACTTTCCTTTGCCTTAGATGAAATCTCCTTTCTTCCAGCCTAAATGTGTGACCTCGTGTCCTATATATAGCCTGATTTATGAATAGATTTCCAGATAATGGTTCATACTGGCCCTGAATATCCCAAGAATTTATGCCCCTATTTATACATGGCAAAACCTTACCGGCCTTAGCAATGGCAGACTGACATTGCATATTGCTGCCTAATTTGTTGTCTATAACAACATAGACAAAAGATTTTTTTTAAATTCCTCAATAATTGTTCGGATCGCATTAAATTCACTATGGAAATGGATCAGCATGTGAAAAAGGATATTTTGATTGCTATTTTACGTTGCTTTTTGGTTCCTTGTTCCAAAAAAAATTACCTCCGCTTTGGAATTCATTGGAGTGCCTGGATTATTTTCTATATTTAAAGTCTGTATTTGGTCCTTTTGGTACTGGGACTTATCCATTAAAGCACCCTGAATTCCAGGACAAAGGAATGACTGCACCTCCATCACCTACATATGCCACTATAGTGGTACTAGACAGAGCTCACTGAGCCCTCAAACCTAAAGGCTTGCCCCAGTATGTAACATACAGAGAGCACTACTACTCCCTCAAAGAAGAAACATTATAAAAAGCCTGCACTGTCCCTTTACTCTGAACAGAAAATAATCTACTTCAGATCTTCCCAGACTTATCCTGGAGCAGAGGCGTAGCGTGGGGGGAGCAGGGGTGGCCGGCCGCACCGGGCGCAACATCTGGGGGGGCGCGCTCGCACTCGCAGCTTTCTGCCCCTGCCTGGCTCACTCACTCTCTCTGCAGTGCTGGCTGTGCGAATCCGATCCGAGCCGCCGGGTCGCCGCCCACTGTGGAGGGGGGGGTGCCAGGCAGGGCCGGCACTACCATTAAGGCGAATAAGGCATTCGCCTAGGGCGCCGGCCTCTAGGGGGCGCCCACCGAGAGGTTTCCCGGTGGGCTGCCCTGCTGTAGCTGTCCGGGGATGCTGTGCTGGACGAGCGGCTCTTTTGCCACCCCCCAGCGCAGCCACTCACCTGCTGGGCTCCCTCTGCAGCAGATTACCTGCTCGGGCAGTGGGGTTTGCTGTAACCCGAGCAGAGCACTGTGCTTCCTGCAGGCAGGGGGAGCCTGTGAACACCGGAAGCACTGTGAAGGGAGCAGGAAACAGGCTATGCTCAAAGTGCATGGCTCTCCTGCTCCCCCAGGAGAAAGGGCAAGATCCTGGATCCTGCAGCCTGGACCTCTGCTCAGCACAGTTCCCAGGTATGGCATGGTTAAGGGGGATTGCTTATTGTGTGCATGTTTGTAAATGGGGAGAGTGTTAAATTGGTGTGTTTGTGTGTGTAAATAAAGTGTGACCTTATGTAAAGTTTGTGTTTGAGTGACAGTGTGTGTGTTAGGGAGAGTGTGCAAGTGACTCTCTCTGTGTGTGTGTGTGTGTGTGTGTGTGTTTGTGTGTTAGTGAGAATGTGCAAGTGACTCTGGGTTTGTGTGTTAGGGAGAGTGTGCAAGTGACACTGTTAGTGAGTATGTGTTAGGGAAAGTGTACAAGTGACACTGTTAGTGAGTATGTGTTAGGGAGAGAGTGCAAGTGACAGTTAGTGAGAGTGTGCAACTTAGTGACACTGTTAGTGAGCATGTGTGACACTGTGTGGTGTTAGAGTGTGTAACTGACAATGTCTATGCCAGTGAGAGTGTGTAAGTTAGAGTGTGTGTGTATAAGTGAGAGTATGTAGGTGACACTGTGTGTTTTAGTGAGAGTGTGTAAGTTAGAGTTAGAATGTGTAAGTGTGTATGCCAGTGAGAGAGTGTGTGTATTAGTGAGATTGTGTAAGTGACACTGCAAAGGTAATTATTGCAATTTTTAAGAAACTTCAATAATTACCATTCAGGGTTAACTCCTCTAGTGGCTATGCATGGGGACGTCCAGTCACGGAAATATCACTGCGAGCGAGGCCATTGAGGAGCTAAGGCGGACCCAAGCCAGCACAAAAGACATTGGTGCTGGACCCAGGTAAGTGACAGAAGGTGTTTTAACCCCTGCTGCACCACGAGGGGGGATGCGCTTGACGGAGAGGGAAGCTATAGTGCCAGGATAACAAGTTTGTTTTCCTGGCACTATAGTTTCCCTTTAATATCTACTCAGTGCGCCTCTTTCCCTAAATGTCTCTTTAGTGTAATTCAGAGTTTAGTGAATAAACTTCTGAGGGAATGTAGTTGCATTCATAAGGGGGCGTCAAAATGTATTCTTGCCTAGGGCAGCAAGAATCCTTGCACCGGCCCTGGTGCCAATAAACTTGTATTTAGATGCATCTTACTTTAATTACATAAGTATTTTCATAACAAACAATACATGTGCTTGGGGGGTAAGGGTTTCTTTAACTAATCTAGTGGAAGAGACTCGAATGCTAAAATCCACGGGTTAGGGGGCGCAAATTACTTGCCTTGCCCCGGGTGCTGACAACCCACGCTACGCCACTGTCCTGGAGTACTCTGCAAGGCAGACTAGCACTTCTTATCACCATAGCACTGCAAGACCGCAACATCAAATATAGGTGGGGATACCCCTTCTCCCTCTCCGTGAACCAAGAAGGCCTTCAAGCATCCCTCACACCACTAGAGGACATACCGGACTTCCTAACCAAACTTAACTTACCATTAATGGAAATTCCGAGTTCGTATGATCCTCATGAACCCCCAACTGAGCCGCATTTACCACAAAGGCCTAGAGTGAAGCAAACCACGTAATGGAAACGTGCACAAGCTACACAAAATATGACCCACAATTCACTGATCTCCAAGGGGAGACCCTTGAATGCTTGATACTATCCAACAGGTCGTAGAAACTTCAACTTTCCACATTAGACAAATATATCAACCTCTTTCTGCCCTAGTGGAAATTCAATCCCTATGTTTTATTAGTTTCTTATCGTTTATTGTGACGAGAGCAATCTCACCACATTGCATTGGAGGAGCCTGGTTGCCCTCCTGCTCCCTTTAGACTATGGACCGGACTTTTAACATACTTTATTTTCCCTGCAGAAAGGCTTATTCGTGCCTGGGCATTCGGTAGATTTTATCTACCGAACAAAACACCGAAGGCGCGACCACCGGGAAGCTGGTGTGTGCCTTCAATTCACCTCCCCGAAGCTAGCATGTGCCGTCAATTGACCACCCAGTAGCTGCGGTTAACCGCAGCTTAATTATAACAAAAAAGAAAACACACCACTAATAATGCATTTGCAAGCAAACCTACTAAAAAAGTGTGCCCTCTAAAACAGCAATACAATAGTGAAAAACAGAAAAGTAGGAATGCCAAAAGGGTGAAGTAATCACTCCTAAGGTTTAAATGAAAATATACAACCTTATTTAACCCCTTAAGGACTGGACTGTTTTTGCGATGTTGTACATTTGCGACCAGGCATATTTTTACACTTTTGTGGTGTTTGTGTTTGGCTGGAATCTTCCGCTCTCTCATTTACTGTTCCCATACAAATTATATATTGTTATTTTCAGGACAAAAGGAGCTTTCTTTACATACCATTATTTATATAATCTCATGTATTTTAATTTAAAAAAATTGAAAAAAATACATGTTTTTTGACTTTTACTTGAAAAATCTTTTACTCATCTACAAAAGCCAATTAAAAAAACTGCTAAATAGATTCAAAATTTTGTCCTGAGTTTAAAAATACCCCGTGTTTACATGCTTTTTTGCTTTTTTTTGCATGTTATAGGGCTATAGGTACAAGTAGAATATTGCGGTTTCAAAACATAAATTTTTTAAATTTATCAATAGTGACATTGTAACACTATTATCTGTCATAAATCTCTGAATAACACCCACATGTACATATTTTTTTTAAAGTAGACAACCCAGGGTATTCAATATGGGGTATGTCCAGTCTTTTTTAGTAGCCACTTAGTCGAAAACACTGGCCAAAGTAAGCATTCATATTTGTTTGTGTGTGAAAAAAGTAAAAAAACTAAATTGAACGCTAATTTTGGCCAGTGTTTGTGACCAAGTGGTTACTAAAAAGACTGGACATACCCCATTTGCAATACCTTGGGTTGTCTTCTTTTGCAAATGGTATGCCATCATGGGGGTAATTCTCATTCCTGGGCTACCATACGCTCTCAAAGGCAACGTAACCAACCTGGCCATTTTCAATGTAAAAATATTTGACCCATATATTTGACCTTGTAACTTTCAGAAATACTATAAAACCTGTACATGGGGGGTACTGTTTTACTCAGGAGACTTTGCTGAACACAAATATTAGTGTTTAAAAACTGGAAAACGTATCACAACAATTATATCATCATTAAAAGTGCTGTTTGTGTGTGAAAAATGCAAAAAAAGTCACTTTCACTGACAATACCATCGCTGTGATATGTTTTACTGTTTTGAATCACTAATATTTGTGTTCAGCAAAGTCTCCCGAGTAAAACAGTACCCCCCATGTACAGGTTTTAGGGTGTCGTAGAACGTTACAGGGTAAAATACAGTGCTAGCAAATTCAATTCTCTGGAATTTCTGCCTGGGTTGGCAGGCAGGTCCCTTAAATTGCAATCAATAAAATTACTGAATTATGTAAAACTATTACATAAATACGCACGTAGAACTTAAATATATATGCATATTTATATATTTGAAGTCTACGTGTATATTTATATAATTATTTATGTAATTTTGTATATGGACATATGTATATATTTCTTATTATTTTTATTTATTTTTATATACATAGATATATATACAAATTCATTCTAAGTGTATTTTGATATAAATATATATATATTAATTTTAAAATACAGTTAGAATAAAATTTCATATAGATATATTTTTTTTTAATTTTTTATTATTATTTTAAAAATTTTTTATTTAATTTAAATTACTTATTATTTATATTTTATAATAATATATATATACAATATATATAGTTATTATATATATTATATATATACATGTGTAATTTAATTATAAGTGTATTTTTATATTAATATAAGTACATATTAATATAAAAATACACTTAGTATGACATTATATATATGATATATAGACATATATTATATAGATATAATATATATCTATATATCATATATACACAAATATAATTTTTTTTTATTTTTAATTAACACTAACTTTATTTTTATTTTTGATTTTACACATGCAGGGAGACTGTCTGTCAGCACAGACAGTCCCCCTGCAGGCAGCACTATGGACACCTATTGTGACCATGTGATCGCTGTGTTAAGCGATCACATGGCCCCAGGGGTCCTAATTCAGTGTGGGGAGACTGTCTGGGCTGCAGGCAGTCTCCCCACAACCGGAGGAACACTGATCGCCGCCTGGGGAACGACGGCGATCAGGTAAGTAACGGAGACCGTTAGGACGGTTCAGGACCGTCATCGGTCCTCAAGGCAAAAATGCCGATGACGGTCCTGAACCGTCCCCGGTCGCTAAAGGGATAATAACAGCGTGATGAACAATATCTGTAAAAAGATATATAAATCGCACATAGAGTAATAAGAGTGTGAATGTATGGACACGCAGGATGTATATATTGAACTCACAAAATATAAGTAAAAATCAGGCCCATCATCCTTAATCAGAAGTAGTCTTCAGAGTAATATGTAGAAAATCTTCTTTAGTGCTTGTAAAATAAAGAAAACCAAAAGATAGTGCAGATGGCATTAAAACTTCAAAGAATTTATTACAAATTGAACTTACAAAGGTCCAAGTAAAAATAGCATATAATCCACTGCAGTGTGGAGATAAAAGTACAGCAAGTAAGTCCCCAATGTAGTAATCCAATGTAGTTCGACCACTGGACTTCTTCAGGGATTGTAATCCTCTTCTTCCAAATCTTCATTTAAATATGCCGCCAAAAACATCCAATAAAAATCACCTGTGGAGTGAGTCCGTCGCGTGCGTGTCATGCTGGAACGCACCAAAAACGTTGATTTATAAAAAGGTGGAAAATTTTAAAAATCAGTTAGCACCTAGCTTACTACGTACCAAGAAAGAGGATACTCACTTGTTCAACCTTAAAGGCTTTTACAGTTGTGGAAAATGTTCCACCTGTAAATTTCAGAAAAGAACTACACATGATTTTAGAGGTACTTATAACAACAAAAAACATGAAATTAAAAAGTTCATTCAATGTTCTACCACATTTGTTATTTATATTCTACACTGTGGTTGTGGAGCCCAATATATAGGACGTACAATACGAAAGTTACACACAAGGTTGGCAGAACATTTTTATAACATCCGTAAGAATAAAATAGAACACAGTGTGCCTAAACACTTTAATTCATGTCCATCCTTTTCATGGGATAATTTCATAGCGATCGGGATCGATAGAGTGGAAAAGAATTGGAGAGGAGGGAATAGATCCACACAATTAAATAAAAAAGAAGCTCAATGGATCTATAACCTGAGCACCCTTAAACAGGGTCTTAATATGGATATAGACCTTACAGGATTAATTTGATATCAAATTGAATATGTAAATAAACAATACTTCCCTCCACTCCATTTATCTTTGATTCACTTGATGAATTCTTTTTGTGTATTTTCTGGGTTGATGTTAGGCTTTGTTTTTTTCTTGAACTTCTCCTTTTTTTAGCTCTTTCTTTAGCTTTTTTTATTGGTATTATGATTATGTTTAATACTTGTTTTTTCAAGTTTCAGAATTTTTGGAGTACCACTAGATTGTCCAAATTATTGATTATTATTTTTATGATATAGATTTTATGTATTATGCTTTACCATGTTAAATACATCTTACATTTTTTATAATATTGTATATCATTCATGTGTGTTACATTTGTGGAAGAGGTGTCCTATTTTGATTGTGCCATATATATTTAATATATATGGAAAGAAAAAGAAAAAAATAGAACCGTGAGGTCCTAAAGGGAAGAATAATAAATGGGAAGGAGTCCCTACCTTTAATAGTCCTAATGATGAAAACAGTTAAAATGAACAGGAAAAAATGGGGAGACCAGGGTAAGGGGAAAGATGTGTCAGGGCACATCCAGACCCAGACTACTATCCAGCTAAAAATGCCCAGGCTATACCAAAATCACTATGCAAGCCTAGGTTACATTGCATCAAAGCTATAGAATAGAAAGAACAGGTGAATAGAAGAAGGACACGGCTGGGCTAATTGAGGGATATATCTGACTACCTCCTAAAATAGGGAAGAAAAACTCCCAAAATCGCAAGCCCAAATGAAGACCACTATTGAAAAGAGGTCCTATTCCTATATACTCCGCACTGTGATGAATCACAAGTGCCTACCTGTAACCCTCTCCTTTTCCCATAGGACCGCTTTTCATTAGTGGTCTTCGTTTGGGCTTGGGATTTTGGGAGTTTTTCTTTCCCATTTTAGGAGGTATTCAGATATAATTAATCCAGCTGAAGTGGTAGAGGTTAACACAGTCAAGGAGTTTAAGCATGCGTGGGATACACATAAGGCTATTCTAACTATAAGATAAGGCCAGGGACTAATGAAAGTATTTAGAACACTGGGCAGACTAGATGGGCCGAATGGTTCTTATCTGCCGTCACTTTCTATGTTTCTATGGCACTAAAGTAGATTTAAGACCCTAGTCTATCATACTAGGTTTGCTGGAGGTGGCATCTATGAACCTTGATAACCAAACCTTTACCCCTTACACCTTCCGAAAATTAGCGCATACTTATCGGCACACATATGTAGCCACGTTACCTCGGAGCGGTGTATACATTTGCCAAATAACAACACTATTGCCCCATTGGTCCAGTGAAATTGACTCATGGGGTCTGAACACCGACTCCTCACAGGAATGCATTGCGCACCCCTTACAAAAGGGTTTCATAAAGTGTTATGTTCTTATGTTATACCAGATTCTTTTTCTTAAAGTTTTTACTATTGTACCTATGCCTAGACTAATTACATAATTACATAGTTACATAGCTGAAAAGAGACTTGTGTCCATCAAGTTCAGCCTACCTCACATTTGTTTTTTGCTGTTGATCCAAAAGAAGGCAAAAAAAAAAACAGTTTGAAGCACAATTTTGCAACAAGCTAGGAAAATAAAATCCTTCTTGACCCCAGAATGGCAGTCAGATTTATCCTTGGATCAAGCAGTTATTACCCTACATTGAAAGATTATATCCTTGAATATTCTGTTTTTGCAAGTATGCATCTAGTAGCTGTTTGAACATCTGTATGGACTCTGATAAAACCACTTCTTCAGGCAGAGAATTCCACATCCTGATTGTTCTTACAGTAAAAAACCTTTCCTTTGCCTTAGACGAAATCTTCTTTCTTCCAGTCTAAACGCATGGCCTCGTGTCCTATGTAAAGTCGGTTTGTGAATAGATTTCCACACAATGGTTTGTATTGGCCCCGAATATATTTGTATAATGTTATCATATCCCCTCTCAGGCAACGTTTTTCTAAACTAAATAGGTTTAAATTTGTTAACCTTTCTTCATAGCTGATATGTTAAATTCCTTTTATTAATTGTGTAGCCCACCTCTGCACTTTTTCTAGTGCCATAATATCCTTCTTTAGAACAGATGCCCAAAATTGCACAGCATATTCAATATGTGGTCTTACCAGTGATTTATAAAGAGGCAAAATGATATTCTCGTCCCAAGAATTAATGCCCTTTTTCATGCATGACAATACCTTACTGGCCTTGGCCACTGCTGATTGACATTGCACATTGTTGCATAGTTTGTTGTCTATAACAATTCCCAAGTCCTTTTTGTTTGTTGTTATCCCTAATTCGCTTCCATTAAGGGTATACGTTGCTTGTGTATTCTTTACGCCGAAGTGCATAACTTTGCATTTTTCAACATTAAATTTCATCTGTCATTTGAGTGCCCAGTCCCTCAGTCTATCTAAATCCCTCTGCAGCAAAGTAATATCTTGCTCACATTGTATTATTTTACAAAGTTTTGTGTCATCTGCAAACACTGAAACATGACTTTCAATGCTGTCTTCAAGATCATTTATAAACATGTTAAATAGAAGGGGTGCCAGAACAGACCCCTGAGGGACACCACTTGCCACCTCTGTCCAGCTTGAAAATTTACCATTAATGACAACTCTTTGTACTCTGTTTTTAAGCCAATGTTCTACCCATGAACAAGCATTTTCATCTAGACCGATTTCCTTGAGTTTGAACACTAATCTATTGTGTGGAACTGTATCAAATGCCTTGGCAAAATCCAAATAGATCAGCAGTTACCTTGTGTATCAGATACACTTAACACATTACTCACAGATATACTCTGACCATGGCTAAGGTTATTTTATATTATCATGTTTGAGGCCTAAACCAACCAGGAAAGAGAACTCTAATGATGAGGGATATCTCCAAATCCCGCAGGAAACACATTTTAGGGGTCCTGCTGCACCATGAGCAGTACCACACTACTTTTTATAACAACTACTCCAAAAGCAAGTCCAGGAGAGTAACAATTCTCATAAATAACAACATCCCCTTAATTTACAATAACAAATTCTATTGTGAGCAACACCAGTCACTTTAGTAAACATCTACCTCCCGAAAGGGGAAACAATGTGTGGCATTGTTATCCTCTTGGGTCCACAAACATACAGTATGAATACTGATCATAGGTGGGGATTTCAACCTGTCATTGGATGCAGGTAGAGATAACCACGACTTATCTCATCTTGCCACAGCACGAACACAGATGAAAAATATTATAACGTAAAATAGGCTGACAGAACACTGGAGGATACTTAATACCACCTCAAAAGAGTCCTGCTGGCCGCATGGAAGTCCGTGCCGACCAACGGAAGAAGGGGTGCCCATTCAAACTGTGTTTGCGCCATTCTCCTGGTTGGTCGGCACCAGTGAGCGCTGATTGGTCGCTGCAGGGTGCAGACGACCAATCAAAGACGGGGTTTCGCACCCTTTTGCTTGTAGATGCTGGTTGAATTATGGAGGAAGGCCGGCTGTTTTCAGGGCTAAAGTAACCAATTCCAGTTTCTCCAACCAGTAGTTGACTTTACTCATGGAGGTCATGAGTGATGATAACATGGCATGAATATCTGCAGAATTAGCATTGATTTGGCCTTCCCATGCCTCCATATTATCTGATGATGTGCGAAGTAGTTTGAACAGCTCTGCTTTCCTAGCGGTAGCTGGGTATTACATAGTTACATGGCTGAAAAGAGACTTGTGTCCATCATGTTCAGCCTTCCTCACATATGTTTTTGCTGTTGATCCAAAAGAAGGCAAAAAACCTAGTCTGAAGCATTTCCAATTTTGCAACAAACTCAAAAATAATTCCTGCTTGACCCCAAAATAGCAGTCAGATGTCTCCTTGGATCAAGCAGCTATTACCCCACTAATTAGAAATTATATCCCGGTATGTTATGTTTTTGCAAGTATTTATCCAACTGCAGTTTAAACATATGTAATGACTCTGATAAAACCCACCTCTTCATGCAGAAAATTCCATATCCTTATTACTCTTACTGTAAAAAACCTTTTCCTTGCCTTAGATGAAATCTCCTTTCTTCCAGCCTAAATTTGTGACCTTGTGTCTTATGTATAGCCCTGTTTATGAATAGATTTCCAGATAAAGGTTTGTACTGGTCCCGAATATATTTGTATAATGTTATCATATCCCCTCTCAGGTGCCTTTTTTCCAAACTACACAGATTTAATTTTTTTTAACCTTTCTTCATAACTAAAATGCTCCATTCCTTTTATCAATTTTGTAGCTTGTCTCTGCACTTTTTCTAGTGCCATGATATCTTTCTTTAGAACAGGTGCCCAAAATTGCACAACATAAGGTGTGGTCTTACCAGCGATTTATAAAGAGGCAAAATTATATTTTCATCCTGAGAATTTATGCCCCTACTTATACATGACAAAACCTTACTGGCCTTAGCAACTGCAGATTGACATTGCATATTGCTGCCTAATTTGTTGTCTATAACAATTCCTAAATCTTTCTCATGTGTGGCTATCCCTAGTTCACTACCATTTAGGGTGTAAATTGCTTGTGCATTCTTAACCCAAAAGTGCATAACTTTGCATTTCTCAATGTTAAATTTAATTTGCCATTCTAGTGTCCAGTGCCCCAATCTATCCAAATCCCTCTGCAGCAAAGCAATATCCTGCTCACATTTTATTACTTTACAAAGTTTTGTGTCATCTACAAACACTGATACATGGCTTTCAATGCCTATTTCAAGATCATTTATAAATATGTTAAATAGAAGCGGTCCCAAAACAGAACAGTGAGGGACACCACTTACCACTTTTGTCCAGCCTGAAAATTTACCATTAATGACAACTCATTGTATTCTATCCTTAAGCCAATGTTCTAACCAAGAACAAGAATATTCATCTAGACCAATTTTCTTTAGTTTGAAGACTAACCTATTGTGAGGAACCGTATCAAATGCCTTGGCAAAAGCCAAGTAGATCACCCTGATCTATACTTCTACTTACTTCTTCATAGAATGCAATTAGATTAGTTTGACATGGCCTATGCTTCATAAAACCATGCTAATTATTGCTAATAACAAAGTTCTTCTCAATTAATTTCTGAATATTATCCCTTAATAGCCCTTCAAATATGTTCCCAGTTACAGAGGTTTAAGCTCACAGGTCTATAATTACCAGGCAAGGATTTGTAACCCTTTTTAAATATAGGAACCACATCTGCCTTCCTCCAATCCTCCGGTACAATACCTGAAACAAAAGAATCTTGAAAAATGAAATACAGAGGTTTACTTATTTCCCCACGTAGTTCCTTAAGTACTTGTGGGTGAATACCGTCAGGTCCCGGAGGTTTATTTAAATTAATTTTCTTTAATAGCTGTAGCACCTTGTCTCGAGTTATCCAATCACAAGTTATCTGCAAGTTTTTTGCAGCAATCATTTGCATATATCTTACCATAGGGTCCTCATTAATATATACTGAAGAAAAATTGTTATTTAAAATTTCAGCTTTTTCCCAGTCTTCATTATCTAACAAACCCAACTCTGTTTCCAGTATACCTACACTTTCAATTTTATTTTTTTTTAGAATTGATGTACTTAAAAAAAATTTGGGGTTGGTTTTGCATTCTTTGGCTATCAATGTCTCATTTTCTAGTTAAACCACTTTAATTGCCTTATATCTTATATAGGATGCCTCTGATTTGTCCGATTTAAATGCCCTTTTCTTATTTTTAATCTCATGTTTTACTTCTCTACTAAGCCACATTGGTTTTAATTTGTTTCTTTTATATTTATTACCCAATGGTACATACTGAAAAAATTTACCTTTCTATTATTTGTTTGAATAGTTTCCATTTATCCTCAGTGTTTTTATCACCAGGGACTTTATGCCAGTCGATATGTTGTAGAGCTGCCCTAATCTAACTGAAATAGTTTTTTTTTAAATTATACGTTTTAGTGTACCCCACGTGCTTTTGCTTTTTTGAGTTTATTTCAAAAATTACCATATTGTGATCACTATTTCCCAAATTCTCCCCTACTTGAATGTTGGTTAAAAGATCAACATTGTTTGATATAACGAGATCCAGACAAGCATCCTTTCTAGTTGGTGTTTGTACCAGTTGTGACATAAAGGTGTCATTTAATACATTCAAAAACCTGATTCCCCTTGCTGAAGTACTAGACCCTTTATCCCAATTTATGTACTGGTGATTAAAATCTCCAATGATTTTTTTTCAATTTGACAATTTTTATTTTGTCAAATACAGTATATTTTATGTTGGTTTGAGGCATGCTCCGGTTACATTTCCCTTGGGGCATCATGGTGGCAAAAGTGTAATGAAGCTTCTGTGAAGCACCATACTCTTGTTTTCGGACTCCCCTTGGCTGCCCCCCTCACACTAGGTGTTAAGTTTTAGTGCCTGGCCTCGGCTTTAGGGGCTGCATTGGGAGTGAAGCCAGGGGGGTGGTTTATCAAGCCGATATTCCAGGGATGTATTTGGGGTGCTGGGTGTTCTTCTCTTTACTTCTGACAGTCTCTCGTAAGGTCTGTATCCTATATGTAGGGTTTCCCAGTGCTCACTCCCATATTGGGCTTTGCCATCTGGTGGTGGTTTACTTCATGGAGAACAGGTATCGGATCGCATGCAAATTGTTAGACCTCGGACCAGGGCCGGATTAACATAGGGGCTGATGGAGCTGCAGCTCCAGGCCCAGGCCCATGGAATAGGCCCATTGATTTAAAAAAAAAAAAAAACATTTTTTTTCCCACACACTACTCTTAGGGATTCCACCTGGCTTTTATTTTATTGGCACAGCCAGTATTTGAGGCTTCCTGGCTAGTGTCAATATTACAGTGATACTGGCAAAACAAATGGCCAGTAGGAGTCACTGTGTGTGGAGACAGGCAGGGATAGGAAGTTGCAGCATATCTCTCCCTGCCTATCTATAGTCACTGATCTGCAGGGGTGCAGCTACAGAGAGTCCAGACAGCAACTCCCACCCTGCAGAGACAGCCTACAGCTCAGGGAAGTAAGGGATGGGGGGAAAGGCTTCAAGGAGACATGGGGACACTGAGACACTAAGGGACATTGGGAGACATTATGACACAGACACATGGGGACACAGTGTCCCCATGTCTCCCAGTGCCCCCAGGTCTGTCAGTGTCTCACTGTCCCCATGTCTCCTAGTGCCTCCATGTCTCCCAGTGCCTCAAGTGTCTCAATGTCCCCATGTTCCAAGCTAGTGTCCCTAGTGTCTGTGGCCCTGGTGTCTCCTTTTCCCCATGTCTCCCAGTGCCCCCATGTTTCAATGTCCCCATGTCCCCTAGCCAGTGTCTCTAGTGTCTGTGTCCCTGGTGTCTGTGTCCCCATGTCTTCAAGTGTCCCCTATTTTCCCAGTGTCCCCATGCGTCCCAGCCAGAGTCCCCTAGTCTCCCAGTGTCACTGGTGTCTCCGTGCCCCTAGGTCTCCCCGTGTCCCCAGGTCTTCCCGTCTTCTTAGTGACATGGGGACCCTGGGATACATGGGGACACAGGGAGACATGGGGCATTGAGACACTGTGATACATAGGATCACTGGGAGACCTGGGGACATGACACTAGGGGACACTGGGTGACATGGGGCACTGAGACACTGATACATAGGAACACTGAGACCTGGAGTAATCGACACATGGGGCACTGGGAGACATGGGGCCACTGGGAGGAATGCATCTATATTTTCTCTTATGTCACTCCTTGTGATTTACATCATGTGATGTCACCCATACATATTTAATTATGCAAATTAGCAAGGCGGTATGTTTTTCCAAAAAAGGTGGCATCCCTAACTACTTTTCACATACTCTTACTTAAGTATGGAAACTTAAGAGGGATGTATGGGAACAAAACTTGTGTGGACTGGCTGACAATGAATATAGTTAAAGGGACACTAGAGTCACCAGAACAACTACAGCTTATTGAATTTGTTCTGGTGAGTAGAATCATTACCGTCAGGCTTTTTGCTGTAAACACAGGGGGGGGCTAGATGGTGGTGTTAACACTATAGGGTCATGAATTCATGTTTGTGTTCCTGACCCTATAGTGATCGTTTAAAGGACCACTATAGTGCCAGGAAAACATACTTGCTTTCCTGGCACTTTAGTGCCCTGAGGGTGCCCCCACCCTCAGGGACCCTCTCCCGCCGGGCTCTGGGGAGAGGAAAGGGGTTAAACTTACCTGTTTTCCAGCGCCGGGCGGGGAGCTCTCCTCTCCGCCTCCCATCCTCCTCTTCGGCTGAATGCGCATGCGCGGCAGGAGCTGCGCACACATTCAGCCTGTCTCATAAGAAAGCATTTATAATTTTCACAGTGAGAAGCACGCAAATGCCTCTAGCGGCTGTCAATGAGACAGCCACTAGAGGCTTTAGAGGTTGGATTAAACCATTTATAAACATAGCAGTTTCTCTGAAACTGCTATGTTTATAAAATAAAGGGTTAATCCTAGAGGGACCTGGCACCCAGACCACTTCATTAAGCTGAAGAGGTCTTGGTGCCTAGAGTGGTCCTTTAAGGTAATGCTGACTTTGGTCTCTCTAACACTGTGGCATGTTCCCTTTCTTCTACACTCACTACATACAGCTTTTTTCTGTTCCAAACTATATACCAGGAGCTTGTGCCTGCTAGTAAGAAGGTAAGGAGATAAGTGGACCAGCGAGTGCTAGGGGACAGTCCTTAGAAAGCGTTGAGTGAGCGCATCATTAGATGCATTTATGCCAAGCTCAGGGTGCTGTCTGCACAGTATGCCCTTAGTTGGCCAGCTGCATGATTGGCAGGCAGCCTGACATGCATTCATACCAGGCTGGCCTTCTAATTCTTTGTGCAGACATATCCTCTTTTTGGGCATGTTTTCCCCTTTTGGCAGATTATGTGATATGTGTCAGTGGCAAACCCTTTTACCGTGCCCATTGACTTCCTGCTTGACTGGACACTGCTGTTAAGGGTTATGGATTTACTTGAAAGATGAAAACATAAATTAGTGAGAGATTAGCCTAGGGTATGTGTTTTCTTTTAGCTGCTGTTTTCTTTCTCTCCAGCACCATCTCCATCAGATACATAATAAATAAGATCTGATGCACAGGAGGTGTAGCAGTAAAAATCCAGGAGCTGGTGAATATTAAAGGAGTATTGTGCAGAATATAATATTATTGTTGCAAGAAATCAAATTAATATGAAGATTCAAATGTGTGTATATATACACAAACCATATATGTATGGCAGAATTACCTCAAAACCCAGGAAACAGAATTCTGGAAAAAGAGTAATATGTGCCAAATTATATACTTTCACTCACTAACTTGGATGAAAGCTTCGGACTTTGTTACAGATTGTCCACACAACGAGGATAGACAGGAGGTGTCAGCCCAGCAGCCCGACGATTTCTTGGATCACTGGCGTTTGAACCGCAACATCTGATCAGCAGTGCAGCTCCCCCGAAGTGAGGCTCGAGGTAGAACGCACTGTGGAACGCAGACCGACCTCACCGGTCACCAGATGCCAGCCACTGTATCAAGATCACAATCTGAATCCATCCGTGCCGGTGCTTAAGGTTACTGTGCATACTTTACCTTCCTAATTTCTATTTGCTCTCTGTGTGGACTTAATTTTAATATATTTTTATGCTACAATAAATTTTTGTTACTTTTTAACTGATTTTTTGGCGATACATTCTATTCATTGCTTAGGGCAGCCAGCTCTATGTACTGGCTCTTTGCCCAATTACAGATACTTTTCTATCACATTGTGCAAGGTGATAGTTTATTCATTTATTTCTAAACCATTGTAGCTTTCATCCAAGTTAGTGAGTGAAAGTATATAATTTGGCACATATTACTCTTTTTCCAGAATTCTGTTTCCTGGGTTTTGAGGTAATTCTGCCATACATATATGGTTTGTGTATATATACACACATTTGAATCTTCATATTAATTTGATTTCTTGCAACAATAATATTATATTCTGCACAATAATCCTTTAATATTCACCAGCTCCTGGATTTTTACTGCTGCACCTCCTGTGCAGCAGATCTTATTTATTCTGTTTTTAATAGGTTTTTTGTGGATTCCTATATTTATCCAGTTTTAGAGCTTATCTTTGTTAGGTCTTTTTCCCTCTATCTCTCTACACAAATCTTTGTAAGAGAACTTTAATTATCCATCAGATACATGACTCTTGGGAGTGTTTTACTGTTTTTGGTCAATATGATTCTGTAATTAGGCCCGTCATAATTGTCAGCACCAGGCCCACTGGGCTCTTAATCTGGCCCTGGTCACTAGACATCAGTGCCGCTTAATCTATGATCAGGTTACGACTTTCTTAAGCCATCTATTTTCCCAAGATTTGATACTTACATCTTTCACCTTTATCATAAACAACAGCACTTTCAACAGCACTTTTAAAACCATGTGAAAAATTACTTTTACGATAACTATTTTGGTGTAGTGTCTAAATATAGCAACTATGTATTAGCACATTTATATAAAGATTTATGGGCTGCTGAACTCACGATTAAGCTTGTGAGTCCGTGATTTTTTTATGCATTTATTACCCTTTGACAAGGTTACTGGGATTACTCTTTCTACTTTGACTCATCATGAACAATAGTACTTTTTAGTACATCGTGAATAACACCCCTTACTTTCGATAAGGATTTTTGTGGCTGTTTTCCTATTTAAATCCATTACGAATAATATTACCTATTAGTACATTGTGAATAATAGTAGTTTAGGATACCGGGATATTCATTCTGGCTAGGTATCCTAATGTGGCAACTGTGCATTAGTTGTGCATTAATTCTTAAGTAAGGGATATCTTCTAAGACCATCAAGGGTTAAAATCCCTCTTTAATGTGTCACTGATTTGATTTCGGCAAATCAATTACGTCATCCACTAGCACGATCATAATTGGCTAGCACAATGATGACTATATTTGAATCTAACCAATTAGAATTGATACTGACCTTTATAATTTCGGTTGTTTCCCGCACATCGGTTCCCTTCTGATGAGCTGTGGGCGAAACACGGGCATCAGGGTTCCTTGGCGATCTGAGACTTAACATTTATCTTACTAGTATCTTTGATCAGTAACCATTTGTTTAACGTTTCGGATCTTGAATTCAATTTACCGCTATCATCAATTATTACTTTCGGGGCCACTGGGACATATGCTCCTATTATCATATATCTAGTTATATCACTAGACAGTTAATATATATTTTACCAGCTTAGATGGAAACCCATCTTTTCCCCCTCTTATTAATAGCAAAGAAGCATTTTGTATCCATAGAGGCTGTATGGCTATTTTGACTTATTATTATATACCGATCTAAATATTTAGACAGACATTTTTTCTGTTACGATTTCATGCTACAATCGTGTATTGCAAAACTGTGTTTTTGCACATATTATTAGGCAAAGGTCTCTGAAATCTTATGAACAGGACCTTTCAATGAGTATATATTGACATTTATTTATCAGGCTAGTTTTCTACAATCCTTTCTTTGATCGGCAACTAGCTTTGTTACATTGTTTAGATACTATTACGTTTGGCTTTATATCTAGACACAGATTCAGAGTCTTTATAGCTAACACTACTTTCATACAGACACGGAGGATCTCAATTTGTACATACTTTAGTCGTTTATTAGAACTTTTTTGTATATACTTTAGTTGATTATTTATCATGTATATACTTTAGTTGATATAGATTTATATTACTGTCCATATTACAGATTATAAGTCTAGTGTTTTGCAAAATTAATTTCTGCCTATATCACCATATTAAGGTCTCTGGATACTTTAGAACAGGACCTTTTTTCTATACTGTGTTTGTGTATATGCTTAAGTTGATCACTTTTGGAGCATTACTCCTACTATGGACACTCTTAATAGATTTTAAGCTTATTATTAAAAGTTATATTTTAATTACATTTAGGGCACTCATTTCTCTCTTTTTTCAATACTTCTTTAGTCCTTGGGTTAACCCCTATTCGAGTGCTCTCTTTAGCTTCTACTTTTTTGCTTTGTTTTTTCTATCCTAACTATAAGATAAGGCAAGGGACTAATGAAAGTATTTTTAAAAATTGGGCAGACTAGATGGGCTGAATGGTTCTTATCTGCCCTCACATTCTATGTTTTTATGTATGCAATTGCTATTGCATTCAATATGCATACATACTAGGCAAAATTATTAAAGGATCACTATAGTGTCAGGAAAACAAAGTGGTTTTCCTGACACTATACCTAGTGTAGGTTAAAACCCCTTCAGTTACTTACCTTATTCCAGCGCCGGGGCTCTTTCTCCTCCCCCGCCGACGTCAGCTCCCTCTGCCGACGTCAGCGGAGCCGAATGCACATGCGCGGCAAGTGCCGCGCGCATTCAAGCTGTTAATAGGAAAGCATTTCCCAATGCTTTCCTATGGACGCTCTGCCCTAAATAATTGATGTAAATAACAGTCAGCATAATTCTCATGTTATCAACTATTAAGAGTACGATTCAAATTTTATCGAACAAACCTCCTAATGATAACAGTATTTTTTTTAAACATAAAAAACCTACAATGCACTGTTTCAAATTATTACGCACAGTAAGTTTCAAAATACTTTATAGGTTGTAAAGAACTGAAAATTGTCATTTGTTGTGTTTGCAGCATATTTACTGAAATCAATAGCTATTTCAATCAAACTTATAACAACATTTTAACTTTTTAAACATTTTAACAGGTCACATTACATTTTAACAAAGGACCCCTTATTTGATAGCAGCTTCACAAGTCTCTCATCCACTGAACTTGTGAGTTTTTGGACAGTTTCTGCTTGATTTTGTTTGCAAGATGTCAGAATAGCCTCCCAGAGCTGCTGTTTGGATGTAAACTGCCTCCCACCCTCATAGATCCTTTGCTTGAGGATGCTCCAAAGGTTCTCAATAGGATTGAGGTCAGGGGAGGATGGAGGCCACACCATGACTTTCTCTCCTTTTATCCCCATAGCAGCCATTGATGCAGAGGTATTCTTTGCAGCATGAGATGGTGCATTGTCATGCATGAAGATGATTTTATTACGGAAAGCATAGCTCTTGCTTCTGTACCAGGGACGAAAGTGGTCAGTCAGAAACTCCACATACTTTGCGGAGGTCATCTTTACACCTTCGAGACCTAAAGGGGCCGATCAGCTCTCTTCCACGTGACACTTACACCTGTAGTAAACTAGCCTGATAAATAAATGACGTTGTAGCCTTGTTGGAACAGGGTGGCCGTCCACCAACCATCCATTACTCCATCCATCTGGACCATCCAGGGTTGCACACCACTCATCAGTGAACAGGACTGTTTGAAAATTAGTTTTCATGTATTTTTCTGCCCAATGCAGCTGTTTCTGCTTGTGAGCATTTGCTAGTGGTGGCCGAATAGAAGGTTTATGCACAGTTGCAAGACTCTGGAGGACTCTACACCTTGATGTCCGTGGGACTCCAGAGGCACCAGCAACTTCAAATATCTGTTTGCTGCTATATAATGGTATTTTAGCAGCTGCCCTCTTGATCCGATGCATGGATCTGGCAGAAATCTTCCTCAATGTGCCTTTATCTGCATGAACCCGTCTGTGCTCTGAATCAGCCACAAATCTCTTAATAGTGTGATGATCACGCTTAGGTTTTCATGAAGTATTTGTTTTCATACCTCTTCCAAGGCATTGAACTATTTCACTCTTTTCAGCAGCAGAGAGATCCTTTTTCTTCCCCATATTGCATGAAAATGGTGCTCTGCTTAATAATGTGGAACACCCTCCTTTAGTAGTTTTTCCTTAAATTGGGCTCACCTGGCAATCTAATTATCACAGGTGTCCAAGATTCTTTTCAGTGATCAAAAGAGCCCTGAGACATAATGCCATCCGTGAGTTAAACTGAAAAACAAAATATTTAATCTTTGTGACACTTAAATAGAATTTGCAAAAAATTTTGGAACAGGGTGTAGTGTCCCTTTAAAGCAAAAACATAGATATATGTTTTGCTTTATTTTGCTTTTCAATTAGCTTTAATGCTCTCTTACATATTGGATTGATTAATTTACAAATTAATGGTTGACAGAAAGTCTGTATGCAAACTAAAATGTAACAGAATTTCACCTGAAAAAAATAATAAATTTATTTGTATGTAGCCAACAATTAACAATGTTTCATTATTAGATGAATTATCAGTTACACATATTTACTTTGTTTGGGGAATATAAGCCATTGGAGTAGAGAATAAAACTAAATATATAAATCTAGGACGTGACAAAATTATATAAGACGCAAGATCTAGTGTTTAACACAGAGAGAGCCCTGAACACAGATACACAGAGAGCCTGCAGAGCTGCCGCTAAATACAGCACTGAGAAGGACAGCGTCTCAGGGTTTAATACAGAGAGAGCCCTGAACACAGATACACAGAGAGCCTGCAGAGCTGCCGCTAATCACAGCACTGAGAAGGACAGAGTCTCAGGGTTTAATATAGAGAGAGCCCTGAACACAGATACACAGAGAGCCTGCTGCTAATCACAGCACTGAGAAGGACGGAGTCTCACGGTTTATTACAGAGAGAGCCCTGAACACAGATACACAGAGAGCCTGCCGCTAATCACAGCACTGAGAAGGACAGAGTCTCAGGGTTTAATACAGAGAGAGCCCAGAACACAGATACACAGAGAGCCTGCAGAGCTGCCGCTAATCACAGTACTGAGAAGGACAGAGTCTCAGGGTTTAATACATAGAGAGCCCAGAACACAGATACACAGAGAGCCTGCAGAGCTGCCGCTAATCACAGTACTGAGAAGGACAGCGTCTCAGGGTTTAATACAGAGAGAGCCCAGAACACAGATACACAGAGAGCCTGCAGAGCTGCCGCTAATCACAGTACTGAGAAGGACAGCGTCTCAGGGTTTAATACAGAGAGAGCCCTGAACACAGATACACAGAGAGCCTGCAGAGCTGCCGCTAATCACAGCACTGAGAAGGACAGAGTCTCAGGGTTTAATGCAGAGAGAGCCCTGAACACAGATACACAGAGAGCTTGCAGAGCCTGCCGCTAATCACAGCACTGAGAAGGACAGAGTCTCAGGGTTTAATACAGAGAGAGCCCTGAACACAGATACAGAGAGCTTGCAGAGCCTGCCGCTAATCACAGCACTGAGAAGGACAGAGTCTCAGGGTTTAATACAGAGAGAGCCCTGAACACAGATACACAGAGAGCTGCAGAGCTGCTAATCACAGCACTGAGAAGGACAGAGTCTCAGGGTTTAATACAGAGAGAGCCCTGAACACAGATACACAGAGAGCCTGCAGAGCTGCCGCTAATCACAGCACTGAGAAGGACAGAGTCTCAGGGTTTAATACAGAGAGAGCCCTGAACACAGATACACAGAGAGCCTGCAGAGCTGCTGCTAATCACAGCACTGAGAAGGACAGAGTCTCAGGGTTTAATACAGAGAGAGCCCTGAACACAGATACACAGAGAGCCTGCAGAGCTGCCGCTAATCACAGCACTGAGACAGGTCTCACAGAGTCTCAAGGTTTAATATGAGAGAGTCTCCCCTGAACACAGATATACAGAGACCCTGCAGAGCTGCCGCTAATCACAGTACTGAGAAGGACAGCGTCTCAGGGTTTAATACAGAGAGAGCCCAGAACACAGATACACAGAGAGCCTGCACTGCCGCTAATCACAGCACTGAGAAGGACAGAGTCTCAGGGTTTAATACATAGAGAGCCCTGAACACAGATACACAGAGAGCCTGCAGAGCTGCCGCTAATCACAGCACTGAGAAGGACAGAGTCTCAGGGTTTAATACAGAGAGAGAGCCCTGAACACAGATACACAGAGAGCCTGCAGAGCTGCCGCTAATCACAGCACTGAGAAGGACAGAGTCTCAGGGTTTAATACAGAGAGAGCCCTGAACACAGATACACAGAGAGCCTGCAGAGCTGCTGCTAATCACAGCACTGAGAAGGACAGAGTCTCAGGGTTTAATACAGAGAGAGCCCTGAACACAGATACACAGAGAGCCTGCAGAGCTGCCACTAATCACAGCACTGAGAAGGACAGAGTCTCAGGGTTTAATACAGAGAGAGCCCTGAACACAGATACACAGAGAGCCTGCAGAGTTGCCGCTAATCACAGTACTGAGAAGGACAGCGTCTCAGGGTTTAATACAGAGAGAGCCCTGAACACAGATACACAGAGAGCCTGCAGAGCTGCGCTAAACACAGCACCGAGAAGGACAGTGTCTCAGAGTTTAATACAGAGAGAGCCCTGAACACAGATACACAGAGAGCCTGCAGAGCTGCGCTAAACACAGCACTGAGAAGGACAGAGTCTCAGAGTTTAATACAGAGAACCTGAAGAAGTCAATAAGAGAAAGGATCTTGGAGATGGAGCAGTGTTCGTTTCGAGCTATTCATAATGTCTTTGCACTGATTTTCTGTCTCATCATCCTACAGTTAATACCTCAAATGGCTGCCATTGAGAAATCAACAGCTGCATGTCATCTGATTAGTAATGACTATCTATTTGAATATGAATATTATCAGGAAGGAGACATCATGATTGGGGGACTGTTTACTGTGAATACTGGAATAATAAAATTACCCAATCCAGATATACCCATTTTAAAAAACTTTCTATGTTCATAGTAAGTGTATACCAAGTTTTACTATAATTTTAGAATTAATGTTTCTGAGATACAGCGTAAAATAAAATGTATCTGATATTAGGAATCATTCTCTGCCAAGCATCAATTGGTCCCTTATAGGATGCAGACAGTTTATGTTTGATTTATTAAAAAGATAATGCTCAGTGTAAGGGGAGACAGGGACAGGGGAACTACATTTTTTGTTTTATCTTATTTTTCATTCTTATTTATATATTTTAATAAGTAGCAAACAAAGTGATGTTCACAGGTAATAGAAACACTTTGCACAAAGCCAGCCTTTACAGGAAAGAACATAGCCATAAACATTAAGCTTAGTGTACAAACATAAATAAATGATACAGATTAATGCACTGCAGTAATAGACACAAATGGTATTTACTATGACAATTTGAAGACACATAGGACATAAGGGACATTAAGTCACATGGATTGTAAACTTAGAATAAACATGTTCCTCTTAGATGGAGAGAATTAAGCAGAGATTCATAAACTTAAAAGCTTCTTCATAAACAGGGCTAAAGGCAGACAAATGAGGGAGATAAATGTGGGCATAGGGACCAAAGGATTAGGGGAGCTAGGGAGGCAGAAGAGAGAGAGAAAGAGTTACAGAAATAAAGGAATGAACAGGAAATAAGGAGGATCATTGCCAACCCCATTACCCCCACTGCAGTTAGGAAAGTATTTGGGAGAAAAATCACCTTATATACAAGAAAGTTAATTTTGATTCTGACAACTTCCAGCAAAGATCAAGAGGAAGTTTATATATGAAAAGGACTTGGGAATCGTTATAGACAACAAACTATGCAACAATGTGCAATGTCAATCCGCAGTGGCCAAGACCAGTAAAAAGGGCCAAGACCATGAAAAAGGGACGAGAATATCATTTTGCCTCTTTATAAATCACTGGTAAGACCACATATTGAATGTGCTGTGCAATTTTGGGCACCTGTTCTAAAGAAGGATATTATGGCACTAGAAAAAGTGCAGAGGCGGGCTACAAAATTAATAAAAGGAATGTAACATATCAGCTATGAAGAAAGGTTAACAAATTTAAACTTGTTTAGTTTAGAAAAATGTTGCCTGAGAGGGAATATGATAACATTATACAAATATATTCAGGGCCAATACAGACCATTGTGTGGAAATCTATTCACAAACCGGACTTTACATAGGACACGAGGTCATGTATTTAGACTGGAAGAAAGAAGATTTGGTCTAAGGCAAAGGAAAGGTTTTTTTTTACTGTAAGAACAATAAGGATGTGGAATTCTCTGCCTGAAGAAGTGGTTTTATCAGAGACCATACAGATGTTCAAACAGCTACTAGATGGATACTTGCAAAATCAGAATATTCAAGGATCTACTCTTTCAATGTAGGGTAATAACTGCTTGATCCAAGGATAAATCTGACTGCCATTCTGAGGTCAAGAAGGAATTTTTTTCCTAGCTTGTTGCAAAATTGTTAGTGCTTCAAACTGGGTTTTTTTGCCTTCTTTTGGATTAACAGCAAAAAACAAATGTGAGGAAGGCTGAACTTGATGGACACAAGTCTCTTTTCAGCTATGTAACTATGTAACTATGAGGAAAAACTTAAAGGGGGTCAGATACAAATGAAGTAAGTCTCAAATGCTTGTTTCTTGTGCGTTACACAAGAGGGGGTACATGACCTTCCAGTGGTGCACCCCATCCTCTGGGACCTCAGGGGCCCTTGATCCTGTTCCCAGGCTGTGATGGATGGGAAAGTGACATTAGAAGGGCCATATTCAAGGATCGGCAATGATGGGACCCAATGACAAAGGAAATGATAGGACTTTTCTTCTTGTATATATTTGCATAGACAGTGCCTCTCTAATCAAAATTTAAAAAGTACATTTTCTTTGTTTTGCTTTTTCAGTTGTTTAGTGCATTATGTCTTGCAGTTGGAACAACAAAGCTGCAAATAGTCCTGACAGTCACTACCATGCCAATCAGTATCGAGCCTTGTTAATCTTATTAATATTCTTCATTTTTTTCTCTGACAGCATTGATTTTGTACAATATAGAAACCTCCTGACTTTTTTATTTGCCATTGATGAGATTAATAAGGACCCAGAAATGTTGCCCAATATTACTCTGGGGTACCATGCATTTGATTCCTGTGGAGATGTACAGAGAACTTTAAAAAGTGTCATGAAAATATTATCTCGAAGCACATTAGAAATTCCTAATTATTCTTGTTCCAAACATGGTAAAGTAGCTGGCGTTATAGGCGATCAGTATTCTCTCACTACCTTGCATTTGGCACAGTTTCTGAATGTATATAGATATACACAGGTAAGAGATATCTAAATACAATCTAATGTAATATAATTTTCTGCTTTCATCTAGAAAATAACAACTTTGCTGGGGGATAAGAGACATTTGTGCAAAAAATGTAAACCTAAAAATCCACCCTCATGTGAAACATCCAGGGCCAGATTAAGAGCCAGGTGGGCCTGGTGCTGACCATTATGATGGGGCCTAATTACAGAATCTTATCAACCAAAAACACCAAAGCAGTCATACCTCTCAAGCATCATGTATCCGATGGAGATAGTGTTGGAGGGAAACTCAAAGGATGCAGCTATAAGAAAACACATACTCTATGCTAATCTCTTTAACTAATGCTTTCATCTTACAAGTAAATATATACCCCCTAACAGCAGTGTCCAATGAAGCAGGAAGTCAATGGGCGGGTTAAAAGGGTGGGCCAATGACGTGAATCACGTGACCAGAACTGTCAAAAAAGGCGAACATGCCCAAAAAGGGGACATGTCTGTCTAAAGAATTGGAAGGCCTGTCTGGCATCAGTCTCCCTATGTATCACAGTGTCAGTGTCCCCATGTCACCCAGTCCCCTAGTCTCCCAGTGTCTCAGTGTCCCCAGTGTCCCAGTGTCCCCGTTTCTCCCAGTGTCCCCATGTCTCAGTGTGTCCCGTGCCACTAGGATACTAGGAGACACTGAGAGACATGGGGGCACTTGTGGATACAGACATGGGTCCCCGCGGAGACATGGGGACACTGGGAGAAATGGGAACACAGAAGCTGGTAGACATGAGGACAAGGAGACATTTTCGGAGACTAAGACACTGAGAGACATGGGAACACAGACACTAGGAGACTAGGGGACACTGGAAGACATGGGGACACTGAGACACTGGCTGGTAGGCATGTGGGACACTTGGGGACACTGGGAGACATGGGGACACAGACACTGGGAGACATGGGGAGACATGGGCACTGAAAGGACTGAGACACTAGGAGCACTGAGAGGCATGGGGACACAGACACTGGGAGAATAGGGGACACTGGGAGACATGGAGACACAGTGTTTCCGTGTCCCAATGTCTCCCAATGTCCCTTTGTCTCTCAGCATCCCCAAGTTTCTCAGTGTCCCCAGGTCTCCCATTGTCCCCTAGTGTCCCCATGTCTCCCTGCTGCCTTTCCCCCCCATCCTTCACTTACCTAAACTGTAGGCTGTCTCTGCTGTCTGGACTCTCTGTGCTGTGTAGCTGCTCCCCCATGGATCAGTGAGTAGAGAGAGGCAGGGAGGGATATGCTGTAACTTCCTATCTCTGCCTCTCTCCACACACAGTGACCCCTACTGGCTGATGCTGGTATTGCAGAGTAAGCTCAGTTTATACTTAGAAAAATATCTGCATTTGTATTGCCTGTATAACTGCAATTACCAGTCAGGGGGCAAACCTAAGTCAGGGGGCAAACCTAAGAGTAGTGTGTAAAAAAAAAAATATTCTTTTTTTTTTATTGGCCTATTCCATGGGCCTGGGCCTGGATCTGCAGCTCCATCAGCCCCTATGTTAATCCGGCCATGCGTATAGAGGAACATTCAAGAAACATTTAAAAAATTTATGAAAACCACAGTGTTTCAGCACATTTTAATACACACCATAACCACACCCCAAGGGTATGAAATTCATGGGTATAAAAAAACTCCATAAAAATTGGAGAGGGGGAGATTTCAATAAAACCATAGGCAAAGTAGAAATGGAATGGATTTATAATTTGAATACAATGATCCCATATGGTCTAAATAGTGACTTTGAAATCTGCCATTTTTTAAAGTAAATTACTCCTATTGTTAAGTATTTGTACAAATGCTTTTATTACCAGTACTAGTGTTCTATTATCATTATATTATATCTATATTTTTTATTAGAATTGCATGCTATGTATTCATTGTAACTTAAGTGACGTTGTTTGTTGTTTGGGACCGGCTTGACAAGAGGAATACAACATCTGAAGCCCATGTCCAGGATCCGTCTGTGTGTGGTGGCTCTTTTTTTTTTTTTTTATAATTCTTTATTTTTCATACGATAGGTAAAAAGGGCTCAAGCCGATATTTGGGCTTACGCAGAAGCCAATATTTGAGAGGTCATTCATATCAATACAACATATAACTTTAATTTACATGACATTCCTCTTTGTGCTTGCTTTGTGCCCTGCCTTACATCGTGGATTTTATGTTTAAACCAGGCAATTTAGCTTTGTAAGGATCTCTAGTTCTAGGCAAATCAGTTTCGTCTTTAGGTATCCTTGTTTCCTCACTAGTGTTATCGTGCCTGGGTGAGTTAAAAATAAATGATGGAAAAAAGGAAAAGAGTAGGAAAAGAAGAGGGCAGTGCCCCCGTGAACCAAGGGGTGAAAGAGGATGAAAAAGAGCGAAATCAGAATGAAAGAGTAAAGTCGAAGGGGGTGGGAGGGTGGGGGGGCGGCGAGAGCAAGAAGAATCAGATTTGGCGGGGGGGGGGTGACTAGGCTTTTAGAGTCTGTCACCCTGGGTTTGCTGGTGTTGCTAAGCTCCTTTTTCTATCTATTCAGTCCCTCAATCTCCGCCGGAGCCCATTAAGCTAGTGTCCCATGGTTCCCAAATCCGTTGGAAAGATGTGGTCGTCCCCCTTATCCTTGCCGTCAGGTCGTCCATAATTCTGCATTCTCTTATTCTGGATATTACCCCTTGAAAATCTGGCCCTCCAGGTGATAGCCATGTCGTTGCTATTGCCCTGCGTGCACTCAAGGTTATCGTGTGCACCAATTTTCGTTCTTTTTTAGTCCATCCCTCTATTGTTCTGTTTAGTAGGTAGATCCATGGGTCCATGCCCATAGGTTTATTGAATGTCTGTTTCAGTAGGTTTTCCACTGATTTCCAGAAGCTGTGTAGCTTTGGGCATTCCCACCACATATGTATATACGTGCCTCGTAATCCGCAACCCCTCCAGCAATCATCCGTGTCTATTGTGCGCATTTTGTATAGTGTCACGGGAGTGGTATACCATCGAAGCATGGTTTTCCATGCCTGCTCCTGTAGCGTGACACATATGGAGGTGTTCTTGTTTGCCTCCCAAATCTCCTGCCACTCGATTCCCTCCAACTCTTCCCCCAGATCTGCTTCCCATCGGTCAGTGTACTTCAATCTGCCCCATTCTTTTGTTTCAGTGCTGATTTGGACGTAGAGGAGAGTGATCATGCCTTTGGGGGAGATCCCATGCATGCATAATCTTTCGTAAAAAGTTAGCTTCTTCCGGGGGGCGGGGCTTGGAGGCCATGCTGAATGGTCGCAGGCTGCATGAGCTCCTGCTTCAAATCGACTAAACAGCAATCTGTGTCACTCAAAAAGCGACCTAAAGCTACACAAATACCACCAAAAGCAAGGGGACAACGGGGTGCACAAGTTGGTACCCGACAAGCGACGTTTCTAGTGATACGCACCCGACACCCCAGCGAGGCCTACCAGCATGGCAGGCACGGGAGAGACGGCCGCTCTCCTGCCGCCAACGACGGTGAGAACCTCGACCCAGAGCCCTCGTTCCCCCCCCTATGGTCCGGCGGGGGTTATCGCGGACCACCCTCTTGCAATCCCAAGCGACAAATCCGAGCCCAAACAGGGACGAAAGGGCCCAGCTAAGATGGAGGCGCGAGCACAGCGCGGGAAGAAACACTCCCCTCTCAAGCCACCCAAGCACACAACGGAGTTCTTCAACAGGCTCTGTTCATACCTGTGGGAGAAGCTTAATGCCAGGAGACGGCCATTCCGACTGGCGGTGAAAGCGCTGGCAGCGTGGATCCGCCCTGCGACTCGCCGTTGCCTGCAGTGGAACCCCCCACGGGGCCCCAGCCTGGCATCCCGACAGGCCAAAACACGCACCTGTAAAATCAAAAATGGAACCCGCAAGAGTACCCGACCTGCACACCAACAGGCGATCTTGGCAACAACTATCCCGCTAAGCGCCACCCGACAGAGGAGGTCGGGCAGAGCCGATAGCGACAATGATCACACTGTGGAGCCGGGCCGGAGGGCTCTCCTGAAAGACGGAGCCCCACCAAGGTACCCACCTTTCCAGCCAAATCGGAGCCTCTTGGGGATACCAGCTGAGCCCAACAGTCAAAGCGACAGAGCCGGAGTCGGCTAAACAGGGCGGCCTGAATAAGAGACAATTTGTGCCCCTGCAAACTGGGCAGCGAAATACTGCAGGTCTCCACCGCACAGACTGTCCCATATAAATTCACACAGAATAATACTCATATAGCAATGTTACTCGTATTGGCACCTAGGCCCAGTAGGGGTCCTGATATGATGTTTAGCATAAAGTAGTAGCTAATGAAACACTCTGAACAAAATGGCCTAGCACAGTATGTCGACTGATCAGCGAATATGCAGACTAAGCCTAAATGTAGTTTTAAGCAAACACTTTAAAGCAGATTACGTAAGCAGAATATAACAGACTTCATGTGGTCAGACATTATTGTATAGCCAGTTGTGTTTTCTAAATGTATTAATCTTAATGCTACAGCCTAGGCCCAACAAACGTGCGACCTAGTATAACCTGCAGTTTAAAGTTGCAGACAGTTCCTAGTACAAGCCTGTAGTACTCACTTGAATTTCTACCTATGCATAGTCAATGATGTCATCAGAACAGCAAACGTGCAACATAAGCCTAATTATGGTTTTAAGCATACACTATGAAGTCGGTGACTTCAGCAGAATGATAGAAGTCATGTGGTCAGATGTTACTGTATAGCCTGTTGTGTTCTATTTTTGTTTTTTTTGTTTTTTCTTCTCTTCCTTTCTTTTTTTTCTTCTTAATTTTATTAATCTTAATGCCAAATGCATAATCTATGATGTCAACAGTCCGGCAAATGTGCAGACTAAGCCTAATTATAGTATTACGCATCCACTTTGAAGTCAATGACTTAAGCGGAATAGGATAGAATACAAGTGGTCAGACATTTTTGTATAGCCTGTTGTTTAGACTGTATCTAATGTGCCAAGAATTGTGCAAAGTCCTGCTATAGCCTAATCTTACTTAAAATAACACTAAAAATGTGCAAGAACCAATATATACCTCACTGTACTTAACGTCTGAAAAAAAGCATGAGGATTGCCTTTGGGGTACCGCATGCACGTTCTGTTACGTTTCTATGCACTTCAAAAATAAAGAATTAAAAAAAAAAAAAAAAGTTAGCTTCCTTTGAGCTGCTAATTTAATGTGGGGTTTTCTGGCGAAGTCCCGTATCTGTACATATCTAAAGAAATCTGTAGGGGTTAGATGATTGCCTTGTTGGAGTTCTTCAAATTGTATAACTTCCCCATTTTTATATAGTTGGTGGATACGTTGGAGTCCGGTTCTTTCGATATTCCTAAAGTTTCTAGGAGCCATTCCAGGTGGGAACTCTCTATTCCTAAGTATTGGAGCCATAGGAGAGGGGCACAATGTAAGCCCATATTTGACACTATTTGCATCCCACAGGCGGAGTGAATTGAGGACGGCAGGACAAGTCACCCTTATCATGGGTCTATGTTCCTTTGCGACCCACATTGTGAACTGGGGGACGTCAAGTCCCACTAACATTGATTCAATTTCTACCGATCTCCGTTCCCCTAATGGGGACTGCCACATGGCTATTTGGGTCAGTTGGGCCGCCAGGTAGTAGCAGTATAGATTCGGTAGTCCCAGACCTCCTCTGTCTTTTCGCCTGTATAGGACTTGTCTCTTATTTTGCCAGATATAATTCCCTATGGCTCTCTGTAATGGCACCAGTTGAGATTTTGTGACTCGGACCGGTAGTGCCTGAAATAAGAACAGGATGCGGGGGAGGATGTTCATTTTTACCGAGTTTATTCGCCCTATCCAGGAGATTGGTTTGTCCGTCCAGTTTTCTAGGTCTGCTATCAGTGTCCTTAGCATTGGGTCATAGTTGTCGGAGTATAAACGTCCTGGGTCTGCCGTTAGATGGACGCCTAAGTATTTTAAGGAGTCCGTTTCTATCCGAATTTGGTATGTTTCCTTGATCAGTGCTATATCGATCTCTGTGAGGCCGATTGGCATTGCGCTGGACTTTTGAATATTTGCTTTGTAGCCGGACAGTTCTCCGTATTCTTGTATTACATCCTGTAATGCCGACATCGACTCAATCGGATTCGTAATGGTCAGCAGGACGTCATCCGCATATGCGGAAACTGTGAACTCTTCGTCACCTACTCTGACTCCTCTGATATTTCAATGTCTGCGTAACGCCTGTAGCATTGGCTCCAGTGCCATCACGAAGAGGAGGGGAGAGAGGGGGCAACCTTGCCTGGTTCCGTTGTAGAGCCTAAATGGCTTTAATGGGGCCCCCGTTATCTGTATCTGAGCTTGAACGTCGTGGTACATCGCCTTTGTTACTCGGATATATTCTTCCGGTAAACCAATGTGTTTTAAGACTGTGAACAGGAACTGCCACCTCACCCTATCGAAGGCCTTCTCCGCGTCGATGGATATAACTAGCGAAGGCGATCCGGTGGCCACTTGTTTCCATATGAGGTCAACGTTCCTTCTAGTATTCTCATATAATTGCCTGCCTTGTATGAACCCGACTTGATCTGCATGAACGAGAGAATTTAGTACCGGGTTCAGTCTGTCTGCTTGTATTCTCGCCAATATCTTTAAGTCATGGTTAATTAGTGATATAGGCCTGTAATTTTCAGGTTGGAGCGGGTCCTTTTCGGGTTTAGGCAGTAGTACTATAGTGGCCAGGGCCATCTCGGGGCCCAGGTGTCCCCCTTGTCTCAGATGGTTGAAAAGTATCGCCAATTGGGGTGTTAGCTCTTTTTCGGAAGGTCTTATAATACGTCCCATCGAAACCATCCGGCCCAGGTGCCTTGTTGCCCTTCAGACTTGATATAGCCTTGTCGACCTCATTGTCGCGATTCTCACCGCGACATCCCGACGGCCAGACGAGGTCGCCCCAGAAGTGCCCGGTGACGGACTTGAACCAGGGTACTTTGCAGTCCTGGGGCTGCTATTTTGCCTCTGAGCCACCATATCAGCTCAAGAGATAGCCAGAAGTCTATATTGCCTTGTACCCAGCACTCGGGGCTGGACATTATTCTGTGGCTGCTCCAACGATCTCAGCACACCTGTGGCTGATCACCAATTAGCCAGGTATAAGACACTGCCTCTCCCTGAGGGCAGTGTCAGTTCATTGACTCTGGTTCCCTTGTTTGTTTCCTGTTACTCTGTACCTGCGTTCCAGTGATTATTGTCTAATTCCGGCTTCTGACCTTGGCTTTCCTCCTGGACTACTCTGACCTCTGGCTTCCCTGATTTTGGCTTCCCTTGACCACGCTTCTGCTAATCCCTGCTGTACTGAGACTTGGCGCACTTTTCCTGGAAAGCCCCCGTGCACAGACTCACAGATCAAGTGGCGTCTTACCTGGTCACCCTGGTCTGTGTCTACTTTGCAAGGGTGAGCGTATAACTCTGCGAGCCGGACTCCCCATCAGGTAAGATCCTGACATAATGAACTGACCATATGGAGTCTGCAGAGTTATACAAATTACTCACCTCCCTGGCTGAACAAGTCTCCAACCTGTCCCAGAATGTTATGGATTTGCAGAGATGTTCATTGGCATTTAAAGGAGCAGTACATCCAATCCCGGAACATACATACCCGGAACCCTATGTCATTATGCCTGACAGGTTTGACGGTTCCCGTTCTGCTTTCCCGATGTTCAAGAAGGATTGTGAGCTACTGTTTGCCCTGAAACCTAGAACCTACGCCACCGACCATATCAGAGTCCGCTCCGCTATTAACCTGTGTACTGGGCGGATTAAGGCGTGGGCACACCAGAAGCTGCAGGAGAGAAGTACTGTCTTGGACTCCTGGGAGTTGTTCATGTCCGCAATGGACTCTCAGTGCTTTGCATCAAGGAAAGCAACTCCCAAGCCTACTTCAGGTTCTCGCAGAACCCGGTTGCCTAGAGAAGAGGAATTATTTTATGAATACAAGAATCCCATCTCGCTACAGTCTAAACCTACCTCCAAGGACCTGCCTTGTCATCATAATGTTACCCATGTGGAACTTGGCACTCTAGAGGACAAGGAGGAACCCATGGAGATCGGCTTCATCCGCACTAGAACAAGACTGCCATCTAGTGAAAGAGACCGAAGGAGGGCTTGTTGTCTCTGTTTCTATTGTGGAGAAGGAGGGCACTTTATCTCCCACTGCCCTATTCGCCCAACTCGGCCTAAGCCTCTTCAAGTAGGTACTACTCACCTTCATCCTGTTATCCCGGCAACACAGCCAGAAAAATGTCAAGGATACTGTCAGAAGTTTCAACGTTCCGTGACACAGAAGAGTACCCAGACTACGATGGCTACTGATGCCAGTGTCTCTCAAGAACACATAATCGGTGATCATGAGAATTCACTACCTCCAGAAGACTCTCCTGTTAAAACTGGTACCATCACCACTTCCTGCCTGCCCAAAGGAGTACTACCTGTGGATTGCACCTATGGTACCAAGGTCCACAGAACAGATCTGGAAACGTTTGAAAGGGCTTTGAAAGCCGTGAGCTCTGCTCCTGGTGACTCACCTAAGAAAAAAAGCTCAGAGAAACTGACTCCTGGGATCAAGGTACTTACTGCCTGCACCAAATCCTTGAATAACCTTGACCTCTTCCCATTAGCACCCGAAACTGGTACCATAAAGTCCCAGTCTGTAGACTTTGATTACAAAGACTATCTTAGTGATCTTGAGACCGAAGATGAGGAGTACTATTTCCGAGAAGAACCTGTTCACGCCCGGAGGGCGTTCTTGAAGGGAGGGTACTGTCACGATTCTCACCGCGACATCCCGACGGCCAGACGAGGTCGCCCCAGAAGTGCCCGGTGACGGACTTGAACCAGGGTACTTTGCAGTCCTGGGGCTGCTATTTTGCCTCTGAGCCACCATATCAGCTCAAGAGATAGCCAGAAGTCTATATTGCCTTGTACCCAGCACTCGGGGCTGGACATTATTCTGTGGCTGCTCCAACGATCTCAGCACACCTGTGGCTGATCACCTATTAGCCAGGTATAAGACACTGCCTCTCCCTGAGGGCAGTGTCAGTTCATTGACTCTGGTTCCCTTGTTTGTTTCCTGTTACTCTGTACCTGCGTTCCAGTGATTATTGTCTAATTCCGGCTTCTGACCTTGGCTTTCCTCCTGGACTACTCTGACCTCTGGCTTCCCTGATTTTGGCTTCCCTTGACCACGCTTCTGCTAATCCCTGCTGTACTGAGACTTGGCGCACTTTTCCTGGAAAGCCCCCGTGCACAGACTCACAGATCAAGTGGCGTCTTACCTGGTCACCCTGGTCTGTGTCTACTTTGCAAGGGTGAGCGTATAACTCTGCGAGCCGGACTCCCCATCAGGTAAGATCCTGACACTCATCCTCGCTTATTTCCGTCGCTAGGGTGTACACCGCCTCTTCTGACAGTTTGGTCATACCTAAGTTGTCTAGGTATCGTATAATTTTGTCCTCCTCCTGACCATCCCGGGAGTTCCCGTCCGGTGTGTGGTTGTATAATCGTTCGTATAAATCCTCAAAGACCGTCGCTATATCCGTTGGTTTGGTTTTTATTGTGCCGTCTGTATGTTTAATGGCCATGATGTGAGGCCGGTTATGCCTTGGCCGTAGCGTCCTGGCTAGGAGCGTGTCAATTTATTGGCCTTGTCGTAGTACGTTCTCTTTGACCATGTCATGGCCCTAGCCGTGTCGTCCAGGAGAAGAGTACGAATGTCCCTTCTAATTTTTTCTAGCCGCCCATGTATCGTGACGTCCGGGGCTGATTGGTGTTTCTGCTCGAGGTTCCTGAGTTGTCTCAGTAGGTTTTCAAGCTGGTTGTGTTTCAGCTTCTTCCTTGTGGCCAGTTTAATCAGTGTCCCCCTTATCACCGCCTTATGTGCTGCCCAGACTGTGCTGGTGCTTACATCTGGGGTATTGTTCGTGTTAAAGTATTCTGTTATATCTTTTCGAATTTGTGTAAGTATCGTTGTGTCTCTTAGCAATGATGTGTTCAGTCTCCAGGTCCAAGGATTTGCCACGCATAGGTTGCCCAGGATGATAGCCACGTCCGCATGGTCCGACCATGAAATGTTTCCGACCTCCGATCTCACTATTCTGGGGATGCCCGTTGCATTAACTAAAAATAGATCTATCCTGGAGTATGTTCCGTGAGGGGCCGAGTAGAAGGTATAATCCCGATCTCCTGGGTGTTGGGCTCGCCAAACGTCTACTAACCCCGTATCCGCTATAAATTCTTTGAGCATTCTGTCTTGGCCTCCCCTTCCCTGGGATCTCGGGCCCCCGTCTCTCGAGCTTCTGTCCATTGCCGGACTCGGGGCCGCATTGAAATCACCTCCCATGAGGATCATGCCATGCGGCAGAGCTGCTACCTTGTCTCGTAACGAATTCCAAAACTCGACATCTGGTTAGTTTGGGGCGTATATATTTATCAGATGTATAGTGTGTGAATATAAAGTGCCCGTAACTATGATGTACCGTCCCTCCGGATCGGCATCTTGGGACTCCATCCGGAAGGGGCAGCTACGCTTAATAATGATGGCCACTCTATTTCTTTTACGGTGAGATCTGGCTTCAAAAGAGTCAGCTTAGGTATGGTCCCTCAGTCTAAAGTTGGCCTGTTTTAGTAGGTGGGTTTCTTGTAAGTAAGCTATTTGCGAGGCCATCCTCTTTAATTTCCTAAACATGAGACGGCGCTTTTTAGGGGCGTTAAGGCCCTTAACGTTTAGTGTGGTGATCTTAATCTCCATTGTATGATATGTTTGACTTTACTAAGCTGCTTTATCTCTATGGTCTGTTTTCTTGTTTCACCTATGTGCAAAAGCGTCTCCGTGGGACCGTCTCTCCGCCCGTCACCCCCACCACCCCCGAGGACTAGGGTATAGAATAAGAATAAGAGGAGGAGAAGAAGAAGAAGGGGAAGGAAATAAGAGAATAGTGACATTAGCATCTGGACTTTGTCCAATGCAACAAAGATTCAAAGATCGCCAGAATGTCATGGGTAACGTATGCCCACTTCCCTGCCACGATCAACGTTGGGAGGAAACTGAGGATCCCTAAAGCTCCGTCGCTTACGCGCCCTTCCTAACATGTGTTGACCTTTAAGTTATACCGCTGGCGTACAAGCGTTCCTTCCTTACTGCTGTTGTTGTCCCCCTGCGGTGCTAATTATATATGTTCCGAGCTATTGGTGTCGGGCGCCTCCAACCCCCAGGTCCCCACCCGTGTCCCCTGCTCTAAAGCTCTGACCTTTCGGTACTCCCCTTTAGTAGTACATCAACGGGTCGAGGGGGGAAGGGGAGCTAAACCACTACACCGGTAGAGATAATACAGTTAAAAATACAATAACTACAAAGAAACTAACGTATCAACGTGAGACAAGTGCCTTTAGTATATGGCCCTCAACCTTTAGAGATGTGTCGCTTATAACGAGTGTGGGGTGTCTGGTCATCTTCACGAGTAATAAAGCCATTGAGCGATAAGTCTTTTGGCCCTCTTCTCTACGGGGACCCTGCTTGATAAGTGTGGCAAGTGGTGTTCCCTCGAGTCGTGTGGGAGGGCACACAGGGATTTTGTGGTCCGGGGGCTTAGGGGATGTACGTTATAACGTTGAGGGAGGTTGATCTGATGGGCAAGCTAGATCCTTCCTCATCTACCACTCTATTGTTTTCCTTTCCCTTTGTCGTTCTCTCATAGATTAGATATTTTTACATATTTCTTTTTGCTCGCCTTTCCTTTTATTTTGTTTCCGTCACCCTTCCTGTCTCGTGGGGGGTATTATGGTGTATCGCCTGCCTTTGCGCACTACTAATTTGTGATTTTTAAGCATTGTCACCATGCATCCTCTGTATGTTACCCCCCCCCCCCCCCAAATGCTGTTGGGAACCCAAGGAATTTTTGTGTTTTTCCTCTTTTTTGTTGTGTTCCCTTCTCTCTCTCTGCTTTCGTTTTCCTCTGCCCTCAGACCTTGGTGTTGTAGGCGGGGACCAACCCTAAATGGCTATCAGTATCCCACCACCTAGCTGAATTATATCTATGTTGGGTGATGGGGTGTGTGAGCGAAGCTAGATGGCACAATATATATTACAGTGTCTTTATAAGCCTTAAGTCCCTGTGGGAGGTCTGCCGATGATCTTCGTGCTCCTGATGCTCATACTTGATTGTTAGTTCTCTGGCCAGGAAAGTTACCCAGAGAGTAAATGAGCCCCCTCGCCCCCTCCCTCGCCCAAGTCGGCCGTGTGCTCAGATGACCATGTCCCGGTAAAATCCCCTCTTGTATGAGGGTGTGGGGCAGGATCCTTCTCTCTGCCCCTGTACAGAGGGTGGGTGGCGGCCCCCCGGGCCCACTTTGCAGGTATTCCCCGTTTCCAAAATTATATGCTAGGCCCGAAGTGGGGTGTTTGGAGGCCTACGCCCAAGACCCCACACGGACTCCCCCCCGCTCTCCCCCCCCAAAACACTCACCCCTGTCCCCCTCTGGCCCAGTGTCCCAGGATGAGGGAAAAAACAAATGGCAAGAAATGGGAAAAAAAATAGGGGGGGGGAACCGGGGGAAAAAACAGCGGGGGTAGTCCAGGCCATACGATACCGTCTGCGGTTAGCGGTGGCCCCTTGCTCCTGCCTCCTGCCACTCCGGCTGTAGCTGTGTAAGGCCTTCAGGAAACATCGCTATGCTGGGAAGGTCAGGAGGCGGCTGGACCCCAAGGCAGCGAAGCAGTCGGTGCGGATCACCTCCCGGTGAGAGGATGTGTGCCCGATCTCCTCGAAACACCATCAACTTAAAGGGGAAGCCCCATGCGTATTTGATGCCGGCACCCCTTAGTGCGTCCGTAATGGGCCGCCAGTCCCTTCTCCTCTGCAATGTGGAGGGTGCCAAGTCGTGGTAGAGGGATATCGCAGCGCCTGCGTGCCGGATGGGCCGATTGCGGCTTTTTTTCATCAGCGCTTCTTTGGTTGTGTAATGTAGAAAGCGAATTATGACATCTCTTGGAGTGTTGTCATTGTTTCTTTTAGTTTTCAGGGCCCTGTGTACCCTCTCTATGTGCCACTGTTCCTCTGGAATAGGTGAGAGCAGTGGCTTTAAGATGGTGAGTATGAGCCCGCGTAGGTCTTCATCAGCGCCCTCAGGCAATCCCCTCAGACGGAGGTTGTTCCTTCGAGACCCGTTTGCCATGTCTTCAAGGGCAAGATCCGTTTCCACAAGGTGTGCTGTTACGCGGTTCACCCGCTCGATCACGGCATTGTGGGCCTGTGTTGTTTCCTCCATGCGGTCCTCAAGTTTCGCGGTGCGGTCCCCCAGGGCGCCTATTTCGGCATGAAGGACCGCCGTCGATTTTGTGATCTCTCCCGCAAGGAAGGCCCTCACCTCTGCAAGCCTTGCCAGGATGGTGTCCTGGTCGCTTGGGGAAGCCTCTCTGTCAACACGAGGGGATGACTGAGGGGGGGTGCCTGCGCCATCTTGGGTCCCCTGTCGGCCCTGCTTTTGGGCCGTGAGTAGGTCGAGGACAGTGCCGCCAGATTCGTTGCCCCTCTTTGTCTGTTTCTTGGGGAGTCTCTTTTCCATAGCTTGAGTCTCAGTAGGGGGATATTTTAGGTGAAAAGGTCGCTTTTGTGGGCTTTTTTGGCGCGTTTGCCTGGAGCTCTAGTTAGACACGTCTAGTCACATCGACGGTCAGACCACGCCCCCCGTGTGGTGGCTCTTGATGCACTGACTCCAGCCTCAGTCCACTCCTTGTGAAAGTCCCCAACACATTTGAATGGCCTTTTCCTGACAATCCTCTCCAGGCTGCGGTCATCCCTGCTGCTTGTGCACCTTTTTCTTCCACACTTTTTCCTTCCACATAACTTTCTATTAATGTGCTTTGAAACAGTACTTTGGGAACATCCAACTTCCTTCACAATTACCTCTTGAGGCTTTCCCTCCTTATGGAGGGTGTCAATGATGGTTTTCTGCACAACTGTCAGGTGAGCAGTCTTCCCCATGATTGTAATTCCTACTGAATCAGACTGAGATACAATTTAAAGGCTCAGAAACCCTTTGCAGGTGTTATGGCTTACTTAGCTGATTAGAGTGAGATACTGTGAGCCTAGAATATTGCACCTTTTCACAATATTCTAATTTACTGAGATTGTGGATTTGGGGTTTTCATGAGCTGTAAGCCATATTCATCGCACTTATGACAAATCACGCCTTGAACTATCTTGCTTTGCATGTAATGCGTCTATCTCATATATTTCCCCTTTTACGTTGCATTACTGAAATAAATGAACTTTTGCACGATATTCTAATTTTTCGAGTATCACCTGTATAATCTTGTTGCAGCATAATTTAAAGAATGCTATATTATATGGATATCCTTTAGCTATATGAGTTCTTTTTTTAATGAATGTTTGTCATATTTCCCCAATACTGGTGAATATAAAAAGTACATTTGATGTACACAGTTTATCACTTAATTGGTGTTGCTCAACAGCTACAGTATCTCACAAAAGTGAAACTAAAATCGGACACTCGAGCAGGCGAACACCGCTGAGACCTCCATAACAACGTTATTTCGTGCTGAAACTACCGAACGATCGGCCGTTCGGTAGAAAGGATCTAATACATGCGGGGATTCCAGCGATCAACAAGTTATATACGGATGGCAGGATTTTCGTGCCTTTTCATCGCACGAGCGAGGAACGACCGCAAGGCCAAAACTTATGGAACTATTTTCGGCTAGTGTGCCTCTGCGGTCGGTCAAATTTTAACCCCTTAAGACCGGAGGGCGTACTATTACGCCCTATTCTAAGTGGCTCTAAATGCCGCCGGGCGTAATAGTACGCCCTCTGGTCTTTCGGTACTTACCCAGTTGCCGGCGATCCCACACTGGCGATCGCGGTGGGGGGACTCCCAGGGAGCCCCCCGCGGCACGTCCGTCCTCCTGGAAGCCCCCCGGCCATGTGAGAGTGGGGTCCTTGCGAGGACCCCACAATCACATGGCCGGGGGAAGCTGCTTCCTGCATTGCCAGCAGGGGGCTGCCTGTAATGACAGGTGGTCCCCCTGCTGGCTGAAAATAAAATAAAAATAAATAAATAGTGTAAAAAAAAAAATATATATACTTAGATCATATATATATATATTATATATATATATGATATAAGTATATCTATACACATATACATACACACACGTACACCGTCTAGGTGCATTTTACTATTAATATATATATAATTATATACATATATTAATATCAAATTACACGTAGACTGATACTGATTAAATATATATATATATAATTATTGTTATATATATATTTATATATAATATAAAAAAATGTAAATACGTTAAAAAATAAAATTAAAAAATAATTAAAAACAAATAATTAAAAAATATATAGATGTGTGTTATTTCGTTCTAACTGTATTGTGAAATTAATATACATAAATATATACGTATATATCACTATATATATACCTATATATAAATAAAAATATTTTAAAAAAATTATATAGATATATACATATATATATACACATAAGTATATATATACATATATATTAATTCTACATATATATTTATGTAATATTTTTACATAATTAGGTATCTTAATTAATTACAATTAGCGGGACCTGCCTGACAACCCATGCCGAAAGTAAAGGGAATTTAATTTGCTAGCACTATATTTAACCCTATAACTTTCTGAGACACCATAAAACCTGTACATGGGGGGTACTGTTCTACTCGGGAGACTTCGCTGAACACAAATATTAGTGTTTCAAAACAGTAAAATGTATTACAACGATGATATCGCCAGTAAAATTGACGTTTTTTGCATTTTTCACGCACAAACAGCATTACACGGACAATATTATTGCTGTGATACTTTTTATTGTTTTGAAACACAAATATGTGTGTTCAGCTAAGTCTCCTGAGTACAACAGTACCCCTCATGTACAGGTTTTATGATAGAAGAGCAAAATATGGCTCAGTTTATGGGCCGCTGATGCTTCCTCCAAAAGCATTTTGTACTCCCTTCCATTCCATGGTGACATGTTATTCGGCAAAAACCTGGATGACTGTTTCAAATGAGCTGCCGAAGATAAAAGAGCTTTTTTGCCTCAATGCCGTAGAGCCAAAGGACCCATGGGTGCAAAAAGACAGTACTATCCATTTCAAGATAGCAGATCCTATAGACCAGGAAGGGAGTATGGAAGAAATCAATCCTGGGGAAGTGGGCAGTCTGGCACTAGAGGAGGAAAATCCCGAGGTACTTCATCCTCCAAGAACTTCAGGAATTTGTGATGGAATTATTTCCCAATCAGAAGAAGTAGGAGCCCATTTACTTCAATTCCAAATGGCATGGGTGGAGTTCACAAGCAACAACTGGGTTCTAGAAATCATCAGGAGATGATATTTTCTGGAATTGTACAAATAACCCACGCTAAGATCTTTTCAAATCACAAAATGTCCAGGAGACAAAGAGAAAAGAATCACCCTTCAAGACTTAATTTGCTCTTTACAAAAAGAAGGACTTATAAAAAAGGTCCCAGCATCAGAAAGAACTAATGGGTTCTATTCACACCTTTTCCTAACAAGGAAATCCTAAGGAGGGTGGAGACCCATTCAAGACATACACAGACTGAATCAACACTTGCACATCTGCAGGTTCAAGATGGAGTCCCTGCACTCTATCATAAAAACAGTCTTCCCCAATAAATGAATGGTGTCAATAGACTTATTGGATGCCTATTTCCATATTTACAGTGGAAGAAGGTAATTTCAAATTGAGAGTATTACCCTTTGGACTCAGCACAGCTCCAAGGACCTTCACAAAAGTAGTAGTAGTACTAATTACGAAACTGAGGAAACATGGCAACATGGCGTCCAAATAATCTTCCATTATTTGGACGACATCCTGATTGTGGCGGACAGCAAAGACATCTTGTCTTCCCACACTTTCAATTGCTTTCATTTCTTTCAGCATTATGGCTGGAAGATCAATGTCAAAAAGAGCCATATTTTCCTGAGTCAGTCCATGACATACCTGGGAGCCCAGTTTGACACATCTGCAGGAACTGTTCAGTTCTCCCAAGAGAGAATTCTAAGAATCAAGAGGAAGATAGTGGATATGTTGGCATCCAAAGTAACTTCAGCAAAGAAAACTATGAGTCTGCTAGGATGCATGTCTTCCACTATAGGACTGACACGGTGGGCACAATGGAGAATGAGGACTTTTCAAGCAAATTTCCTTCTTCAATTTTCTTCAAAGAACCTGCACCAACCCATCAAAATTCCATTATCAGTAAAAAAAAAATCCTTGATCTGGTGGCTAAACAAGAAGTCTCTAGGCAAAGGCCTTCCTCTGGGATAAATCTCATGGGTGGTGATAACAACAGATGCCAGACAATGGGGTTGGGTGAGTCCATTGTCAGCACAATTTCGCACAAGAGAAATTTAATTTTCCGACAAGAAACAAGCCTTCCAATCTTCTTGAACTTTTAGCGGTTCTCAAAGCCCTGGAACATTTTTCTTCACAACTACACCAGCAATGGGTAAAAATAAGAGCAGACAATGCCACGGTAGTAGCCTACATCAACCATCAGGGAGGAACGAATAGTCACAGAATGATGGAAATTATGCAACAGCTGATGTCATGGACCCAAAGACACCTGGCAGGTCTCACAGCAACCCATCTCCCGGGGAAACAGAACCAGATTTTGGATTTCCTCAGCAGATCAAGGATAGATCCAGGAGGATGGAGCTTATCTAACAGAGTGTTCCAGGTGATAGTGAAGAAATGGGGCCTTCCTCAAGTGGATCTATTGGCAACATGAAAGAACAAAAAGGGGTAAAGGTTCTTTAGAAAAGACAATGACCCTCAAGCCATATAGAAAGATGCTCTACCCAGCAGTTGGCAATTCAGCAGGGGGTATGCATTTCCTCCCTTTCCTCTGATTTTATTCATCCTGAGGATAATGAGAATAGAACCTGTTTCTCTCATCTTGATATCACACTTTTGGCCTTGCAAACCCTGGTGTCCTCTCCTACAGAGCCTTTGCAAAGAACCACCATGGCAGCTTCCAAAAGTCCCACATCTTATTCTCCATCCAGATCCGACCTCGCTCAATCTGATGGCATGAAGATTGGCTAAATAATAAAGGTTTCTCCTATTCAGTTGTTGATACTATGCTCAAAGCAAGAAAATGTTGCACTTCTACCACTTACTATAGAGTATGAGACCTTTTTTCTGCCTAGGCCATTTCTAAAAATATTAATATCCAAAGACCTTCTACGAAAGATATATTGGAATTTCTACAATCTAGCCTTGAGAAAGGACTAAGTTATAACATCTTAAAGGGTCATGTATCAGCTTTGTCAGCTCTAACTAACCACAAAAAGGCCTTTGATACAGACTTGGCTAGGTTCCTCAAGGCAGTACTAAAACTCAAGTCGTTTGTCCCACCTTGGAATTTACCTCTGGTTCTTAAAGCGTTAAAGTCTCATCCCTTTGAACCTTTATACTTAAATTCTCTCCACTTTCTCTCCATTAACACTGCCTTATTGGTGGCTTTAGCTTCAGACAGAAGGGTCTCAGAGCTTCATGCTTTGTCAGCTAGAGAACCCTTCACAGTTTTCCATAAAGACAGAGTCATTCTTCGTACAATTCCTGAATTCAGAACAAAAGTCACCAGGAACACAAGAAAACGGAGAAGAAAAGGATCTCTCTTTATTAGATTTGGTGAGATGTCTTAAAATCTATCTTGATATAACTGCTCCATGGCGTTCTTCTCAAAGTCTTTTTGTCCTACATAGTGGATGTAGAAGAGGCGTACAAGGTCTGCTAAGGTCTCTCCAGAACTTTGTAAAGCAGCCTCTTGATCATTGGCTAATACTTTCATCAGACATTACCAAATAGATGTCAAAGCCAGTCAATCAGACCAATTTGGAAAGAGTGTCCTTTCTGTTGATAACTCTTGATTCTTAAAGTTTGAATGTTTGTCACTTTGTTTTTTCATGCTAATCCACTTTGCATTTCATACTCTGGATTCTGTGTTTTTTTCTTTTCTCTTCCCTCCCTTAGTTATTGCTTGGGTATTACCCATTGTTGTGCTGCCATGGATATAGCCAGGAAAAAGGAACATTTATTCATACTTACCTAAATTTTCTTTTACTGGTCATAGGCCATGGCAGCACAAAGATACCACCCTGGGACATTTCTACAGTAGTAAGAAACTGAGGGAGGAGGGGATAGGAGGTGGTACTTGTAGTGGACTCTGGGCAACCCGACAGGTTACCTCCACTAGTCTCCTTCCTTCAGTCAGTCAGGAACCACTTATAAGGCAAATAAACCAATTCCCCCCCAGTAACTGGACAACACCTAGTCCTGGAGGTACAACATCTTTATGGGCTACATATGACTTTTATGCAAAACTCCATGCAATCCCAGTGTCCCCTCCCCATCCCAGGGGTCTTCAGAGTGACACTGGAGTCACAGTCCCTTTGTCCCCTGTTCCTGCCACCTAAGCATGGGTTTCCCACTTCCGGTGACAGGGGTTCTTATTCCCAGGATTCCCTTGGTCCCCTCCCAGGGGTCCTGCCCCTCCCAGGAGTCTTCAGCGTGATACTGGAGTCCCAGTCCCTTGGTCCCCTGTTCCCACCACCAAAGTACAGGTTTCCCACTTTCGATGATTTTCGATTTCTGTTCCTGCCACCCAGATGATCGGGGATCTTTTTCCCAGGACCCTTTGTGCCTGGGAGTCACAGTGCGGGAAAGCTTCCCTCCTCCTTGCCTCCCCAAAGGGATATTCCCAAATTTATAGGGGATAGGGTACATGTGACTGCGGCAAAACACACAAACACAGAGGGGAAAAGTCACGAACGGGTAGGTGGTCTGTCACAGTACTTATACCTTTCGTTTAATTATTTCCTGTGTAATTAGGGATAGGGAGGAGCTACCCATTGTTGTGCTGTCATGGCCTATGACCAGGAAAAGAAAATTACAATAAGTATGAATACATTTTCCTTTATAAAGTGTATATAATATGTGTTTATATATTACGCAGTCATCTTGTTCCTTTCAGAGTAAAACATTTAATTATACAGTAAGCATACTCACATGCAGACACAGACAATCTCACTGACACACACAAGCTCAATGACATAAAAACCACAAGCTCACAGATGCACACAAATAGGCTTATTGGTATACACACACAAACATAGTACAGACAAACTCTGACATGCACAAGCTTACTTCAGACAAGCTTACTGTTACACACATGCTCACTAGCACACACATGCTCACTACATACAAGCTCACTGACACACACATACAAGCTCACTCACTAGCAGCCACACACACACACACACACAAGCTTTCTTAATAGCAGGCACACACACACACAAGCTCACTCACTAGCATGCACACACACACACACACACACACAATCTCACTTACTAGAAGGCACACACAAGCTCACTCACTAGCAGGCAAACACACAAGCTCACTGACTAGCAGGCACACACATAGATACACAAGCTCACTTACTAGCAGGCACACACACAAGCTCACTCACTAGCAGGCACACACACAATCTCTGTCATGGCTGAAGCTTATCTGGAACTGGTAGGTAAAGTTGCCATTTTGTGGCCTCTTCCTACCAGCGAGGTTAGCAACGTGCATAGGGGAGGGGCTTGTGCTCGGGTGGTGGAGCTATGTTCAGGAGGTGGGGCTTACATGCAGGAGCGGGGCATGCAGCCAAAATTGTTGTAAATTTTGAAGGAAGACTGACAGACCTCCCTCTGCCCGGCAGTAATTGTGGCCGCACCGGCCCCCAGCTCCACCATCTTTAATCCCCTCAGACTGACACAGTCCAAGAGGAAAATACTTAAATTACATTAGCCTGATGATAAGGGCTGTCTGTCTGGCCCCAGGTGCCACTGCCCACCAGGAAATTTACCGGTATCCCAGTGGGCCAGTCCGGCCCTGTCTCCTATACTCTACTATAAAGAGTACTATATATAGCCATCCTGCCTACCATTGCTATAAAGTACTTAAGCTAAAGTTCCATGGCTATAAAGTACCTAAGCATAAAATGAGCCAAATCCCTCCTTCTTACACCTTGACTTTAGCCATGCATTAGCCTTCCTCTACTCCTGCCTTTCTACTGTAGAGCACGAAACAGGTAATATTTCTGGAAATGCTACCTTGGGAGACTTTTTCTTCAGTTTACGTCCTAATTCCCAGAACTTATTATTTTGGACCTTTTAGGGCCATCCTTAGCCTCTCCCAATAACTCATCCACTATGTCAGCCACATGCCTGACCCGGGCACCCTGGGGACAGCAAATTGTTCAATTGAGATGATCAGAGTGGCAGATTAACCTATCTGCTTTCTTAATAGAGTTCCCTACCACTATAAACTGTCTAACCTTTAGTACATTCTTAAACACACCAATGCTAAAGAGGCTGTTCTCTAAACTGTTAGAAAGAACAGCTTCCATAAGTACAGTTAGTCCTGAGCTGACGCCCTCAACTGCTCAGTGAGCAGTAGACCCCTTTCAAGATTGTCAATCTGTCTCAATGTTGCAATTTGCTTCTCCAGATCTCCAGTACAAGCTTTCAGACAAGCCCCATGCTCACACCTGCCACAGAGGTATGAACCCTGGATAATCTCATCCAGGCATGCATACATGCAGTATGATGTGCGCTGAGTTAGATCTTCAGTCTTATTAACACCCATTTCCACAGTTACCAAAAGCAACACGTATTCCATACTGTAAAACAATAATTACCTTATTGGTTTAAACTCCTGGTTTTAGAAGTTCTACTTATTTGAGAATATTTTAGGCAACTCCAATTAAGTCAGCTGTGGTTTTTATTGATATACAAAAACCTACACAGGTGGAAATTAAGGGACAACTTCCATAATTAACTCAGCAGCAGTACACATTTGCTTGTTGAACAGGAAAATGGTTCCTAGTTAGTATTAAGAGTAAAAGTCTAGTTACAAAGTTCATATCTGAGCAGAGCAGATCCAGACTTACAACCAAAGGTCCATGTATGCTCAACCCCTACCTCATGAAGGATTAAGGATTAAGCCATACAGAGACTGAACTTCCATGCAGCAGGGAATTAATCTACGGGTAACCTTAAAAAAAATAGTTTACTGTTTAGTAGACATGCTCTCAGTAGAATGCAGCACAATCTCCAAGTTGTAACTTTGTTCTCCATACCATACCAAAGTACAGGTTTCCCACTTTCGATGATTTTCGATTTCTGTTCCTGCCACCCAGATGATCGGGGATCTTTTTCCCAGGACCCTTTGTGCCTGGGAGTCACAGTGCGGGAAAGCTTCCCTCCTCCTTGCCTCCCCAAAGGGATATTCCCAAATTTATAGGGGATAGGGTACATGTGACTGGGGCAAAACACACAAACACAGAGGGGAAAAGTCACGAACGGGTAGGTGGTCTGTCACAGTACTTATACCTTTCGTTTAATTATTTCCTGTGTAATTAGGGATAGGGAGGAGCTACCCATTGTTGTGCTGTCATGGCCTATGACCAGGAAAAGAAAATTACAATAAGTATGAATACATTTTCCCTTATAAAGTGTATATAATATGTGTTTATATATTACGCAGTCATCTTGTTCCTTTCAGAGTAAAACATTTAATTATACAGTAAGCATACTCACATGCAGACACAGACAATCTCACTGACACACACAAGCTCAATGACATAAAAACCACAAGCTCACAGATGCACACAAATAGGCTTATTGGTATACACACACAAACATAGTACAGACAAACTCTGACATGCACAAGCTTACTTCAGACAAGCTTACTGTTACACACATGCTCACTAGCACACACATGCTCACTACAGACAAGCTCACTGACACACACATACAAGCTCACTCACTAGCAGCCACACACACACACACACACAAGCTTTCTTAATAGCAGGCACACACACACACAAGCTCACTCACTAGCATGCACACACACACACACACACACACAATCTCACTTACTAGAAGGCACACACAAGCTCACTCACTAGCAGGCAAACACACAAGCTCACTGACTAGCAGGCACACACATAGATACACAAGCTCACTTACTAGCAGGCACACACACAAGCTCACTCACTAGCAGGCACACACACAATCTCTGTCATGGCTGAAGCTTATCTGGAACTGGTAGGTAAAGTTGCCATTTTGTGGCCTCTTCCTACCAGCGAGGTTAGCAACGTGCATAGGGGAGGGGCTTGTGCTCGGGTGGTGGAGCTATGTTCAGGAGGTGGGGCTTACATGCAGGAGCGGGGCATGCAGCCAAAATTGTTGTAAATTTTGAAGGAAGACTGACAGACCTCCCTCTGCCCGGCAGTAATTGTGGCCGCACCGGCCCCCAGCTCCACCATCTTTAATCCCCTCAGACTGACACAGTCCAAGAGGAAAATACTTAAATTACATTAGCCTGATGATAAGGGCTGTCTGTCTGGCCCCAGGTGCCACTGCCCACCAGGAAATTTACCGGTATCCCAGTGGGCCAGTCCGGCCCTGTCTCCTATACTCTACTATAAAGAGTACTATATATAGCCATCCTGCCTACCATTGCTATAAAGTACTTAAGCTAAAGTTCCATGGCTATAAAGTACCTAAGCATAAAATGAGCCAAATCCCTCCTTCTTACACCTTGACTTTAGCCATGCATTAGCCTTCCTCTACTCCTGCCTTTCTACTGTAGAGCACGAAACAGGTAATATTTCTGGAAATGCTACCTTGGGAGACTTTTTCTTCAGTTTACGTCCTAATTCCCAGAACTTATTATTTTGGACCTTTTAGGGCCATCCTTAGCCTCTCCCAATAACTCATCCACTATGTCAGCCACATGCCTGACCCGGGCACCCTGGGGACAGCAAATTGTTCAATTGAGATGATCAGAGTGGCAGATTGGTATGATGTGAAATAATGCTTCGATCTGCCTCCATGATTTTGTTATTGAATACCAAGCTGCAGACTACCAGTCATCAAGATTTTCTTTTAAATGTTAATACATGATTTAGTAGCGATGCAGGACCCAGAGTCCATAGACACCAGACACCATAATAACTTCTATATGTTGAAGTGATTAAGGTGCCTACAGTTTCACTATATGTCTACTGCAGATTTGAATGTAGTTTTACTTTTTTTCAGATCAGTTACGGAGCGACTGACCCACTACTCAGTGATAGAGCACTTTACCCATTTTTCTTCCGGACTGTTCAGGATGATCGGACTCATTATGCAGTTATTTTAAAGTTTCTGCAACATTTTGGGTGGAACTGGGTTGGAATAATCACCTCAAAGGATGAAAGTGGAGAGAAAGAGCTCCAAGAACTGAGCCATGAGATCACCAGCCACGGCATCTGTATTGAGTTTATTGTTAAAATGTCTTCCATAGAGAAAGAAAATGATAAGGATTTGGCTGTTATTAGAAAATCAACCACTCAAGTTCTAATAACCTGTGGGACATGTTCTGCGCCTTGTTTTCTTATTTTTCAAAATTCTGAATCACTTTTACAAAATATAACAATTATCGTTAAAGCTTCATGGACGTATGTTTTATATTTCAATATTAGGTCGGGGAAGACCTTCAATGGCAGTTTGAGTATTTCACCACCTATGAACCCTATCCCTGGTGTGAACACTTTAATACATAAATTCCATCCTTCTAATCGCCCAAATGATCCGTTACTTGAAGATATTTGGCTAATGAACTTAAATTGCTTATCACCAAACCTAGAAAAAAACAATTTCTTTCAATATCTGTATAAATTTACTGCAAACAACTGCACTGGGAAGGAACGTATTCGAGATAAAATATCTGTCCCACAAAATCCTGTGTACAATGCAGTCTATATCCTGGCACACACTTTGCACAATATGCATTCATCCTTAGCTTCTCTTTATCCTGAAATAGACCTATTATCATATAAATACTTAAACCTGGTGAGCATTTAACCAATTTCATTCATGTTATAGAAATATATGGAACACTTTGTACTGCAGCTTTGCATAATGTACAATAACATTCTTATTGTGATCACATTATATTCTGACTGAAATAGATAACAAAAAATGTATTGCAGGTTTTTTTTCTCCATTAATTATAGTTGTTCATCTTGAAATAAAACAAAAGAGTGAGTGACCTAACTACTAAAATATAACTTTTAATTGAGAATATTAAAAATTGTAAATTTATGAGGATAATTATCCAGTATTTTAACCCCTTAAGGACGCACGACGGTTCAGGACCGTCCTCGGCATTTTTGCGTTGCCGACCGAGGACGGTCCTGAACCGTCCTAACGGAAAACAGGCGGCGGGAGCGATCAGAGATCGCTTCCGCCGAAATCCCGTTGTTACTATCTGCCCGGCATCCCAGGCAGATAGTAACAGCCAATTACGGCGTGTGAGCGATCCGCGATCGCTCACAATTGGCTGGTGTCAAAGTGGGTGTTACAAACACTCACTTTGACACTGATCTCTGCCTCTCTCCTCTCTGTAGCGTTTTGTGAGAGGAGAGAGACAGAGATCCTGATAGTTTGTTGCAGCAGCTGTTCCTGTGAAAAATATAAAGTATCAGAAGTTAATAAAAAATTCCTTTTAACCCCTTCCCTGCCAGATCTGTTACAGCCAGTGCATTTGTACTGTCTGTATTTTTTTTTTGCCCTTAACGGTTAACTTTATTTTAAAAAATCTGTGTCTTAGACTGTCTTAGACTGTCGTAGTCTGTCGTAGTCTGTTTTAGTCTGTTTTAGTCTGTCGTAGTCTGTTTTAGTCTGTCAGTCGGTCATAGTCTGTCATAGTCTTTCGTAGTCAGTCAGTTTCCTTCCCCCAAATCTCCATTAGATTCTTCTAACAGGAGTTAGTTTAGGGATTACTGTTTTAGTCTGTTTTAGTGTTTAAAAAAAAAATAAAAAAAATATTGTGTTTAGTATTTTGTTAGTTTAGTCTGTTAGTGTGAAACATGCAGCGCATGTACAGCTTGGAGGAGGCATATGCCTTCTTGGCGTCAGACTCTGACGCCACTGACACTGCGTCCGATTTTGACCCAGGTCAGTTTAGCGGCACGTCTAGTGACATGTCATCTGTGAGTGAGCCAGCTGCTAAAAGAAGCTGTGCTTCCCCTGCTACGCTGAATGTGGAGGAGGACTGGGTACCTCCACAGTTAGCTGAGCCCAACATCCCCCCTTTTAGTGCCAACGCAGGCATTAATGTGAATGTGGATGACTTCTCCCCTATACAATATATGGAGTTATTTTTAGGGGATACCATCTGGGAGGAGATTGCTTCCCAGACTAATTTATACGCTAGCCAATTTATTGAGACCAATCCAGGTAGCTATACAGTCAGGGAGCATGCTTGGCATCCCACAGATGTCCCTGAACTTAAAAAATTCTGGGCTCTTACAATTCTCATGGGGATTATAAAGAAGCCATCAATTTGCTCTTACTAGAGCACCAACCCAATCTGTTCTAGTCGAGTGTACTCTCAAACCATGTCTAGAACAATACTTACATTTCAATGACAATACCCTCTGTCACCCCAGAGATCACACCCAATATGATAGGCTTCATAAAATACACCCACTGGTAGACCATCTTCAGCACAAATTTACTGAAGTTTATACTCCTCAAAAAAATGTATCTATTGATGAATCGTTAATGAAATATAAAGGGAGATTAGGATTCAAACAATACATCCTCTCAAAGCGCTTTAGGTATGGCGTAAAATGCTACAAACTGTGCGAGAGCGAAAGTGGCTATACATTTGCCTTTCGTATATATGAGGGGAAAGATGGTCAACTGGACCCTCCTGGCTGTACTGACTCTCTGGGGACAAGCGGGAAACTTGTTTTTGACTTACTGATCCCCTTGTTCAATAAGGGTTACCACCTTTATGTGGACAATTTTTATAGCATTGTCCGTTTGTTTCAAACTCTTTAGGGTTTCTAGATACTGGCCTGTGGCAGTGTGAGAAGATATGCCAAGGATTTCCCCAGACCTTTTATAGAGGCCAAAAAAAAAAAAAAAGTGAATGTAAAGGTCTGCACAAAGCTAAAGTGCTTGCAATAAAATTTAAGGACAGGAAGGATGTTCACATGCTAACAACCATCCATAACGAGGGCATGTCAGACGTCACTGTCCGAGGCAGGGTACAGACAAAACCGGTGTGCATCAGGGCTTATAACAGGCACATGGGGGGTGTTGATTTGGCTGATCAGCTGATGCAGCCATATCTTATCTTAAGAAAGACAAAAGCCTGGTATAAAAAGGTGGCTATCTACCTGATGCAAGTAGCAACACATAATTAATTTTTACTCTTTAAAAAAAAATGAATCCAGAAAGAACCACCTTTCTCCAATTTTAGTTCAAGCTGATTTCCACAATAATTTATGGAGATGGTCAAGTTCCAACAACGGTGCCAAAGGAGTCCAGACATTTTATTTTTAAGATACCGCCAACTGCAAAAAAAAACCCAAATCCCCTGAAATGTTGCTGGGTCTGTTATAAAAAAAGGAAAAGGACAGACACCCCTTTGCACTGTTTTTTTTTCTTTTGAAAGCAGCAAATTTTAGTTAGTCAGTTTCCTTCCCCCCAAATCTCCAATTAGATTCTTTTTGCAGGAGTTAGTTTAGAGAATGCTGCTAAAGGTGCATTTGATACCTGCACATTTGGTTAAAAAAGTTTTATGGTAGTAACATATAACTGGCTGGCCAAAACCAGATGACGTGTGCATAAAAAGCAGAATTAAAAAATTACCACCATGCACGTTCTCTGAAATTTGTTTAGCACAATGGTTGGGGGAAGGATGTGAAAACACCTCATATACAATACTCTGGAATGTCTACTTTATAAAAATATAAACTTTCATGATGTTAACATTAACGGGGGGATGCAAAAATATGCCAAACTGAAGATAGGCCAAGCATACCTATATATCAAGTTGAAAAACTGATATGTACAAGTCTTGAATGTGGCCTTTTAGCCCCCAAACAACCCAGCAAACCTATGCATGGGTGATGTCACTGTACTCAGGAGATGTTGCTGAACACATATTGGCGTGTTGTTTGGCAGTGACACATAACACGATTTGTTAATTCATGCCTAAAGTACAATGTGTGTGAAAAAAAACACACAAAAAATGACTACCTAAATGTTTGACAAAGTCTGGTGGTAGAATTAGTGCATGGAAAGTGTTAAAAAACCACCATTTGGGGGGGCGTGGCTAACCGCCGAGCAAGATGGACGTCTGAAACTCTGCTCCGGCACGAGGGCTCCATTAAACTTACCCCCTTATTGAGCTGAAACCCTATAAACCACCAAGCTTCTCATGGCAACCTCCAAGACTAAGAAGGCTACCACCAAAGCCGAAAAACTGAATTTTTTCGGCCACAAATCTACCCCCATGGCGGACTCACAACGAGCAGCCGGACACGAGGGCGCAGACGATATCACTCCCAGCCCCTCCCCAGCGCCATCGGATGATCCCCTACCAGCGGACTGCCTGACACGGAGCCATTTCGAACACGCCATGGAGACTATGGCGGAAAAATTAATCACAACTTGGCGCACGACTGCCGACCAAATCAAAAGGGAGGTGAGAGACCTCTCGACGAGAACTACCGCTATGGAACAGCGATATCAGGAGCTGGAGGCCACACAAACCACCACCTCAGAGCAGCTACGGGTGATCCAACACAAGATGGAAATCATAGAAGAGCGCCTGGCGGACCATGAAGATCGGGCGCGCATGAATAACCTAAGACTTCGTGGAGTCCCAGAAACGGTTCTGCCAGAGGACCTACAAGCTTACGCAAGAGGCCTAATGAGGGCATACGCTCCTGACATACCTGCAGACATGCTCCTCGTGGACAGGATACATAGGGTGACAAAGCCCAAGAATCTGCCAGACTCCACACCACGCGATATCCTGCTCAGGGCCCACTATTTTCATATCAAAGAACTGGTCCTGCGCTCCCACCGCACCAGAGAGAACCCCCACGATGACTTCCCATCGGTGCGCATCATGGCAGACATCTCGCCGGCCACTCTCCGCCGCAGACGGGAATACACCCAAACCACCACAACGCTCCGCAACCACGGGATCCGCTACCGGTGGGGGTTCCCAACGAAACTGATCCTCACCAAAAACGGGAAGACAACTATTATATCGACCCCAGAAGAAGGATCACAGCTCATTGAGAAATGGGGCCTACTGCAGGAACCGCCAAGTGAACCACGGCACGACAAACGCCGCCAAGGCCGCACCACTAACATGAACTGACCCGTTATCTTACAAGTGCACAGCAAACCTGCCGCAAGTATCATCTAATGCTTAACTAAACTTAGCTTTCTCTGCCAATATACACATTGTCGTTTGTAGATACCAGACACACTAAGCTGCCTCTAAGGACACCCACTCTACCCGCAATCCATATCTCATTGCCCATGATAACCTAAAATATGAGGGAGTGTATACCCTGGGGAGATCCCCAAATATGTGGGCAGTTAAGGGCTGCGGGATCGAAAGGCGTTTACCCACACCTCTACTCGCCCCCACTAACCAGGCTTTACCGGTCTATGCACAAAATGACTGAATTCACGCAGGAGTAAACCCCTTGGAGAATGCTCCACCCGCAGGCCTTGAATCCCATATCCAAAAGGCCATAACTTACCCCCCGAGATCTTACGTACAATATGCCCGGGCTTATGGTAACGCCTCCCTCCCTATCCTGAGCCCTCTAGCTAGGTGTATCGCTCTCTTTTGTAAATGTAAAAGCACTGTGACGTTATGTTTTAATATTGTGTGACCTGAAATTCCAGATGATTCAATGTGGTACCTGCTGTTTACATGTGTGAATTTAGGTTGTGCGGCCCACATACCCCCAAACAACACCAAGGGACACGCAAACCCAACACCCTCAGGTTGTGAAATGGACACACAGGGCTCAGAGCGACACAGCCAATACAAATGCATGGCATCGGCCACATATTGATTTTCAAGTCTCACAGCACCACAAACCCATATGCCACACACGGCAACGCCTATAAGTACACCCTAAGCTATACCATCAAATGCAAATTCACATACAGGCAGCAGCCCCCAATCACCCCCCAAGGGGGACACTTAGAACCTCCCTGACACACCAGGCCTATACCCATTTAGACCCAAGAGCATCTAGCGCATACCCCGTACCCCCCCCCACCCACAGGCAATGACTGCCCACCGACATACCCACTCGGGACAGTGAAAATGTACCACATAACTGCCACCCCACCTGGGAGGCGCACAAGACGCACACCCCCGAGTGGACAACCAGCCCTTAGGTATGCCCAAGCAACCAGTGGGACGGTCCTCTATCCCATCATACACAGTGTCTTAAGGTATCTCGACCTCACAGCGCCAGGTTAAGCAATGATCCTTGTCTGTATTCTGTAATCGAAGTTAATTGTTATATGTTAATGTTAATGTCTCCGTTCTAGCGTTTGCCAACCTTACCTATGCAATTTCAGCTCTACTTCAATAATAACATAGGAGCCCGCTTAGCCACGTATCCGGAAGCTCCTGCTCCTCTCCCCCAGGTACAACTAGCGTACCAGACCACTAGGTCCTGTACATACTACCCTACCCATACACACCTCCCCGTCCCCCCCCCAACACCTGGTCCCCCCCCTGCCAACACCTACCAACACAGCGATCCATAAACAACCAGATTGAGCTAAGCAGACTCCCGACAGCCTCTCCACACCCTATAACACACAATAACAAATATGCTACTCTACTCGCACAACACCAAGGGCCTTAACACGCCACATAAACGACGTATGCTCCTCAATGACATCAAACAAACCAAAGCAGACATAGTCTGCTTACAAGAAACGCACTTTGTCTCCACCAAAATCCCAACCTTCGTCCTTAGGGATTATCCCACACAATTTCACGCTACCCACACCTCCAAATCCAGAGGGGTATCCATACTGCTACTCAACTCACTAACTGTAGAAACCCTCCGGGTTAAAAAAAGACAACCAAGGACGGTACATAATCCTACACTGCAGAATCAATGAGCACCCATATGTCCTAGTATGCCTCTACAGCCCAAACGACCAACAACGTAACTTCTTACATAAAATTCTCACCAAGCTACCCGAAGATGCGAACGACCCCAAGATCATATGTGGGGATTTTAACCACACCATGGACACACAGATGGACTCCACCACCCCACACACGTCAACAAGGCACCACACTCTCAAGCCCCACACTAAGGCATTCGCAAAACTTATCCACGAAAACAGCCTATATGACGTATGGAGAACAAAACATCCTTCCGAAAGAGAATACACGTTCTTCTCACAGGTACATAAAACATACTCCAGAATAGATCATATCCTCGCCTCAGGCACTCTACTTCCACACATAGAAAACTGCTCCATCGGCAACATAGTGTGGTCCGACCATGCTCCTATAACAATGATTTTACACTCCACCTACCAACACCGAGGTAAGCCACCATGGCGCCTCAATGACTCACTGCTGCATGATCAGAAATTTACAACGCTGCTGACAACAAACCTAACAGATTATTTTATGACTAATGATAACCCCGACGCCTCCATATTCTCGATATGGCAGGCCCACAAAACGGTGATGAGAGGCATATTGATCAGCCGAGCATCCTATCTGAAGCGTACGAGAGAAAAACACCACACAGACCTCCTACGAAAACTGAGAGATACCACTGCAGCCCACCTCCTGGACCCCTCCACTGCTCATGCTAAAGAAATACGAGATATCACCAATCAACTTAATGCACTCTCTTTGGAAAAAACAGCACATATCCTTACCAAACTGAAACTGAGAACGTACACCCAAGGTAATAGAGCTGGGAAACATCTGGCCAATCTGCTTAAAAAGCAACAGGCAAACTCAAAAATCCCGCACCTGATTACCGCCCTAGACAAAAAAATATATAATCCGCAAGACATCAATGATTGTATGGCCGACTACTACCACTCTTTATATAACCTCCGCACAGACCATACACTACACCAACCTACCACAACAGAAATTGAGGAATTCCTTGCGAAGACGCAGCTCCCCACTCTAACCACCACACAAAAGAACACCATACAGCTTCAGGTCACTACACAGGAAATAATAGACACCATCAACTCCTTACCCTCTGGAAAATCACCAGGCCCTGACGGCATGACTAACGCTTACTACAGGCAATTTGCGCCACTCCTAGCCCCCTACCTCCAACGGGTATACCACCATACCATATCGACAGAACAACTACCAAACGAGATGTTAATGGCCCATGTAGCCACCCTTCCTAAACCAGGGAAACCCCCGAATAGATGCCAGAATCTCCGTCCCATCTCCCTGTTAAACACGGACATAAAAATCATAGCAAAAATCTTCTCCAATAGATTAGCACACATCATACCTTCCCTAATACAGGAAGATCAGGTGGGATTTGTGGGGGGTAGACAAGGGGCTGACGGTACGAGGAAAACCCTAGACCTACTTTATCAGATACAACGGAACAAAACCCCCAGCCTCCTACTATCCCTAGACGCTGAAAAAGCCTTTGACAGACTTAACTGGCCTTTCCTAATGGCAGTTCTCCGAAAATTCGATTTCCCCCCGCAGTTTATAGCACTCGTCACAGCACTCTACTCCTCACCGACAGCCAGGGTGGTGAATGGGGGCTTCATATCAAAACCCTTTCACATCTCTAACGGCTCCAGGCAGGGCTGCCCCCTCTCCCCACTGCTCTACATCCTGGCACTAGAACCCCTCACCCAACTGATCAGAGACAACCCCAATATCCATGGAATTAAAATCAAGAACCGAGAATACAAACTATCCCTTTTTGCGGACGATATCCTACTTACCCTGGAACAACCGCATATCTCCCTGCCCAACTTCCACAAAATTCTCTCACTCTTCAGTGCCTGCTCTTACTACAAATTGAACGTCTCCAAAACGCTCGCCCTAGGCGTCAACATCCCAGACCAAGAACTTTCAACCCTCAAAGCTAACTTTAACTACGACTGGAGACGAGACCATATCAAATTCTTGGGCATCCTATTCACACCATCCACGAACTCACTACACAAAGCTAACTACGTCAAATTACTCACAGAAATTCGAACACTACTGCACAGCTGGAGAGGCAAATACATATCCTGGACGGGCTGGATAGCCTCAGTAAAAATGGTGATCCTACCCAAAATTCAGTACTTGTTCCGCACACTACCACTCAAGCTTCCCAATAAATACTTAAAGGACCTGCAACGTACCATAAATGATTACATATGGGACTACAAAAAACCAAGGATAGCACTAACCACGATGGTTACAGCACGTGACCAAGGAGGAATGGGCCTACCAGATGTGAAAGGATATTATAGGGCGGCGCAGATTGCCCCACTTATTGCAGCAGCCCACCGCGCGACTCCCATGACATGGGTTGAACTGGAGAAACACGGCGCCAGAGGAATCTCACTCCCCGCCATGGCATGGCTGCCACCGAACCACAGACCCAAAACGTCAGAAATGCTGCCAACAACCGCACTGACCCTCAATGTGTGGGACAACTACTGCAAAAAGAAGGGAACAACATCACCCCTATCACCAGCGACCCCAATAGAATCGATCCACCATCTAATTCCAGACTTCAACTACAAACTGTGGCAAAGGCATGGCATCTTCACACTGTCGCAAGTGCTGCAGGGCAACGGCCTCAAGCAACTCACTGACCTACACGAAGAATTCCAAATGCCAACAACGGCGACCTTCTCATACATCCAGCTACAATCATGGATAAACCTACACAAATTGCATAAAATCGTGCGCCCACCTGATCCACACTGGATTAAACTGACAGAGATATGCACTAAAACAAAGCCGGCAGTAAAACTCATCTTGACAATCTACACTTCTGAAAAAACAGATGCCCAAGGAAAACCACCCACCTTTAGAGTGGCATGGGAACACGATATAGGGCATAAGCTCACGAATGACCAATGGAAGGATATCTTCCGTGCCAATAAAAAGCTAACCCTCTGCACATCCCACACGGAACTCTCACGCAAATTATTGTACCGATGGTATCTTGTACCCACAAGACTCAAACGCAGTTACCCGAATACGCCAGATACCTGCTGGCGATGCCAGAGGGACCGAGGCACCCTGCTGCACATATGGTGGCAATGCCCACTATTGACACAATTCTGGACACAGGTCCTAAACCTAGTGACCCGATGCACCCAACTGCACATCACCCTGCTACCTGAAACGTTCCTACTACTGCTACTCCCCCAAACACCTCACAAGCACACTAGGTACCTGCTATACCACATATGTATAGCAGCTCTCACCGTCTTAAGCAGGAAATGGAAACAAACCACTGCTCCTACGATCGACCAGTGCATTACAACCATAGAAACCACTAAAAGCTATGAAACCATGGCGAGGAAATCAACACAAACCAACCCCTACTGGACTGAGGCTTGGGACGTATGGGACAGAAACAAACCACGCTGAACAGCCAACAAGCTGTTACTTGAATTGAGAGACATACCTCCCCGACTGGAGGAACTAGAAGTTTAGGATTGCCCGCACTCACGCACGCACCCACTCCTCACACGCCCCGACCCACACACACCACACACCAACCAACAGACACACCCCTATCACCCTACCCTTTGCCCACCCCCCTTACCCCACAACCAAGGCAACCGACCGCGCAAGTAATATGTAAATAGTATATCCAAGCCACACCTGACTAGATATAAATATACGAGACCCACATGGTGTGGCACCATGAATGTTTTGTATGTTGTACTACCTAGAAACTACTTTTGTGACCATGATTACCTACTGTAACTGTAGCAACTTTTCCAAAGCTTTAGTAACCATACCTAACCCCTTTTGCCTTCTGTACCCACCCTCTCTGACCTTTTATCACAAAATAAAAATTGTCAAATTCAAAAAAAAAAAACACCATTTGAAATACCCTAGGGTGTCTACTTTCCAAAAATATATGGTTTGGTGGGGGTAAAATACATTGGCCGGCCTTACAAATGTCCCAAATAGGACATGTGCGCAGGTTGACTACATGTCAAACTTCCAAGTTGAAAAATGGATTTGCGCACCTGCCAAATGTGGCCTTTTAGCCCCCAAACAATCCGACAAGCCTATGCATGAGTGGTATCACTGTACTCGGGAGATATTGCTGAACATATATTAGTGTGTTTTTTGGCAGCAAGACATAACAGGATCTGTAAGTTTATACCTGAATTGCAATGTATGTGAAAAAAAACAAAAAAAACAACTATCTATGCAAAGTTTGGCAAAGACTTGTGGTAAAATGGCTGCATAGAAAGTGTCAAAATATCCTTAGATGAATACCCTGGGTTGTCTACTTTAAAAAAAATATATACATGTGGAGTGTTTTCCACAGATTTATGACAGATAATAGTGTTACAATGTCACTATTGATACATTTTAAAAATGTTTGTTTTGAAACCGCCATATCCTACTTGTACCTATAGCCCTATAACTTGCAAAAAAAAAGCAAAAAAGCACGTAAACACTGGACAAAATTTTAAACTCAGGACAAAATTTTGAATCTATTTAGCTGTTTTTTTCATTCGCGTTTGTAGATGAGTAAAAGATTTTTCAAGTAAAAGTCAAAAAACAAAATAATGGTATGTAAAGAAAGCCCCTTTTGTCCTGAAAAAAACAATATATAATTTGTATGGGAACAGTAAATGAGAGAGCGGAAAATTACAGCTAAACACAAACACCAGAAAAGTGTAAAAATATTCCTGGTCGCAAATGTACAACATCACAAAAACAGTCCAGTCCTTAAGGGGTTAAATATACATTAATATTGATAAATATGGTTAGAGTCAATATATTACTAATTTGATTGATAACTTGTCAATCAAAAAATTGATAGTCCTATAACAAGATATATCATGTTCTTGTCAAACGAGAACTGCCCCAAATCATGTTTGTCGGCAAAAGTAAAAAAGAAAGGATATATGCAGGACAAAAAATATATGGTGACTCTAAAACCCTAAAACAAATATTCAATCTAAATAACTAGTGCTTAATCGGGAGGTTCTGTTCTGAAGTTTTCAGAAACCCCTTCCCAAAAAACGAAGTTTTGCAATCCACAGGGACCAGAATAAATGGCTCTAGCTGTAAAATGTGAAACATAGTTAATAACAGTATATGGAATGTAACCCGGCGTTAATTGAAACAAAGTAAATCCTTTCTTTTTGACTTTTGCCGACAAACATGATTTGGGGCAGTTCTCGTTTGACAAGAACATGATATATCTTGTTATAGGACTATCAATTTTTTGATTGACAAGTTATCAATCAAATTAGTAATATATTGACTCTAACCATATTTATTAATATTGACGTATATTTAAAATACTGGATAATTATTCTCATAAATTTTCAATTTTTAATATTCTCAATTAAAAGTTATATTTTAGTAGTTAGGTCACTCACTCTTGTTTTGTTCATTGCTTTGGCATATGGGTTAACCCCTTCACGAGTGTTCCTAAAGCTTCCTTTTGTTCAGTTCTTTGCGTTCATCTTGAAATATAATAATTTATTAGTATTTGTACATTCCAGCTGCTTTCACATACTTCCTATGCTTTTCTAATTAGGAAAGAAAGTTCCTATTTTGGCCCCTTTTGTCCATCCTTATGTCCCTCTTTTTTTAGAATCTCGATATTGCTAGTGTGTCCTTTTGTGTAATAGAGCTTCACAACAATAATACACTCTGTAATATGTCTTTGAAGGAAAGGTTAAGTGTTTGGAACATGAAGAAATATTCCTAACACTAAAAGAACAGCTTTTTTTCCACTTGGGTAGGGTAAGGTAGGGTTCCTCCTACACTAATGTCACCCAGTGGAGGGACCTAATGCACATGTGCAGCAAGCACCATGCATTAGGCCTTCCCTATAGGAAAGCGTTGACTCTATGCTTTCTTATGAGGTTTTAAAAGACACTGGACATCGTGATGCAAAGCATGACTACATCCAGCATCATTTCACTGAGCTAATCTCCATGAAAAGCATGGAAGCATCTCTTGTTGCGTTCTGATTTCTCTAAAACAGAAATGTTTGTAGCTGCAAGGGCATAATGACACAGAATGCAGATGACTTTAATGAGATGAAGTGGTCAGGGTGCCTATTGTGTCCCTTTAACCTACAATAAATACTATATGATTAGAAATGAGTCTGTGTAAATAAGATACATTGTTTTTGTTCTAAATTACATTTTAGTTTTATATATTATTAGTAAGTCACTCAAATTTTCGCAGAACAGGTCTGCCCATGACCACTACCTCACTCACACCCCTAAAATAAAAGTGTCCCTGTTTGTCCATGTGAAATGTCAGGAGGTATGTAAATACATGGAATGAATTACCAGGGAATATCACATTCGTCAACAGTGTAAAATCCCTGAAAACATCTGCATCCATATACAGTCAGGTCCATAAATATTCGGACATCGATACAATTCTAATCTTTTTGGCTCTATACACCACCACAGTGGATTTGAAATGAAATGAACAAGATGTGCTTTAACTGCAGACTTTCAGCTTTAATTTGAAGGTATTTACATCCAAATCAGGTGAACGGTGTAGGAATTACAACAGTTTGTATATGTGCCTCCCACTTTTTAAGGGACCAAAAGTAATGGGACAGATTAACAGTCATAAATCAAACTTTCGCTTTTTTAATACATGGTTGCAAATCCTTTGCAGTCAATTACAGCCTGAAGTCTGGAACACATAGACATCACCAGACGTTGGGTTTCATCCCTGGTGATGCTCTGCCAGGCCACCACAGTGGATTTGAAATGAAATGAACAAGATGTGCTTTAACTGCAGACTTTCAGCTTTAATTTGAGGGTATTTACATCCAAATCAGGTGAACAGTGTAGGAATTACAACAGTTTGTATATGTGCCTCTGTCACATCATGCCTTGTTCTGCGGATCATTCTGCGGATCATCCGCACTCTTTTAATTCTTGTTTAGTTTTTCTTGGTTTTTTGGTTTTCTATTCCATGTTTGGTTTTCCTTATGCTGGGTTTTCTGGGTCCATTCCATTATTCCGTCCCTGGAATTCCCCGTCTCCTGGATTCATTTATATGTTTGTTTTATGTTGCCACACCTGTTTGTTTTCCATTTTCCTTTTGTTTCAGTATGGACCTGCAGCAGTGTTTCAAGTCTCTGCCCTTTCTTGCAGGTAAGTGCTATTGTGGTTCAGTATGGTTCTTTTAGCGAACATTAGACAGTGTAGGACCTGCCGAATATGGGGTACATTGGCGTTGTGGCAGGCGTATGCAATGTATGATCATATAATGTAACTAAATCCCCATACTTTTCATATATAGTGCTTAGTTATGTCTCCTCTTGTTTTACCTTGTATCTCTTGTCTTGTTTTATTTTGTCTTGTATTCCCAGTTCATGTACAGTCCTGTCCTGCCCTGTTCTTGTTTTCCTCATGTCTTGTGTACATATTCTGGGTTCTGCTTTCTGTCCTATTCCGGTTCTGAGTTCTCCTAGTTTTGTCTTGTTTTCATGTATGGTGCCTATCTCTAGTCTTGCCTTGCTTCTGAACTGGATACACTCCTGCTGCAGAGCCTCCCTATTCAGCTCCTGGGAGGTCTGCTTAATTCCAAGCTCCTAATTCCTGGGATCCGCTGTAGCTGCATCAGGGTTCTGGTATATGGCCACGCAAACGCTGGTGCTCAACCCAGAGGACGTGTGGTTACCCTGCACCAGGCCATTACCATTCTGAAGACTCTGACTTCTCATCAGGCACTTAGGCGTCCTGGTTTCCATACCGCCACCCGTGACAGCCTCCCACTTTTCAAGGGACCAAAAGTAATGGGACAATTGGCTGCTCAGCTGTTCCATGGCCAGGTGTGTGTTATTCCCTCATTATCCCATTTACAAGCAGCAGATAAAAGGTCCAGAGTTCATTTCAAGTGTGCATGATGTAAACCATTGGTGAGCCTCAAAAACAGGAAGGCCAGATTAGAGTTTGCCAAACAACATCTAAAAAAGCCTTCACAGTTTTGGAACAACATCCTATGGAAAGATGAGACCAAGATCAACTTGTACCAGAGTGATGGGAAAAGAAGAGTATGGAGAAGGAAAGGAACTGCTCATGATCCAAAACATACCACCTCACCAGTGAAGCATGGGGGTGGTAGTGTCATGGCGTGGGCATGTATGGCTGCCAATGGAACTGGTTCTCTTGTATTTATTGATGATGTGACTGCTGACAAAAGCAGCAGGATGAATTCTGAAGTGTTTCGGGCAATATGATCTGCTCATATTCAGCCAAATGCTTGAGGAACTCATTGGACGGCGCTTCACAGTGCAGATGGACAATGACCCGAAGCATACTGCAAAAGCAACCAAAGAGTTTTTTAAGGGAAAGAAATGGAATGTTATGCAATGGCCAAGTCAATCACCTGACCAGAATCCGATTGAGCATGCATTTCACTTGATGAAGACAAAACTGAAGGGAAAATGTCCCAAGAACATGCAGGAACTGAAGAGAGTTGCAGTAGAGGCCTGGCAGAGCATAACCAGGGATGACACTATGTATTAAAAAGTGAAAATTTGATTTAGGACTTTTAATCTGTCCCATTACTTTTGGTTCCTTACAAAGTATGAGGCACATATACAAAGTGTTGTAATTGCTACACCGTTCACCTGATTTGGATGTAAATACCCTCAAATTAAAGCTGAAAGTCTGCAGTTAAAGCACATCTTGTTTGTTTCATTTCCAACCCATTGTGTTGGTGTAAAGAGCCAAAAAGATTAGAATTGTATTGATGTCCCAATATTTATGGACCTGACTGTATCTGAAATTATACAGCAACTGAACCTTTTGTATGTTCTCTCCAGCACATCCTTGAAAATGAGCTAAATGCCAATGTATCTTTCTTGTTAAAATAGTTGCTAAACTAAAACTATTGGTTCTCCCAGTGGTGACATTCTCTAGGTTCTCTATCCAGTGATGAATATATAGGGGCTGATGGAGCTGGCACTCAGGCAAATCTATCAAGGAAATGTACATGTGTGGTGGGCTGCATGGGGTCATAAATGAGCCCTCCTGACAAAAAGTAATTGCTGTCTTCAGGACTGCATGATACACTACTATGGGCCAGTTGTGGAGTACAGATATCCCAAGTCTGGTTCTCTCCTGGTCTTTTAAAACAGAAAACAGTCTGCACTATGTTAGAGGACAGACTGTTTGCTTCATAAATGAATCAGGGCACTACTTTGCTTCATAAATGAATCAGGGCACTTCCACAGGGGCCATGACATGGTGAATCGTTCAACCACAGCCCAAAAGAGGACCCAAGATAAATCTATCCACATAGCACTGGGGATTAAAACCAGTAAGCAATCGGAGTGACCTGAAATTTGGGGCCCCCCAAGGAGAACATTTGGATTAGGGGAAATAATTCTCCATTGACTATAACCCTCTGTTGCCTGTCACTCAGCCACTGCCTTACGCATTCAACAACATTGGAATCCAAACTTAAAGATTGCAGTTTATTAATAAGCCTTCTATGTGCAACAGTGTCAAAAGCCTTACTGAAATCTAGGTAAACAATGTCTACTGTACCACCCTGATCTATTATTTTAGTTACCCAATCAACAAAAATCAATAAGATTAGTTTGGCATGATCTCCCTGAATTAAACCCATGTTGTCTCTGATCTTGAAATCAATGTGATTTTAGATGTTCAAGAATCTTATCCTTTAACATTGTTTCCATTACTTTCAACACTACTGAAGTAAAGCTTACTGGCCTATAGTTGCCCGACTCCTTGTGTTGTAAGTTGTTGTAAATACATCTTCATTGCCTTCAGTTTTATTCCAGATGACACTGTTGATTGATGGAATTGATACATTCTTGGGAATTAGTTGAACTATATTCTGTAACCATCTCTGATGATACTCAGGACCCAATTGTCCTTGATGAACTCTGCCTAGATTGGAAAGAACAGTTTTAGACAGCTTTCTACCATTCCGGTCTGGGTGATCCAGCCTTTATAAAGTTTTAGGAGTTTGTCTGAATCCTCTTCCTCTGGATCCTCTAATGGAGGAGGAGATGGATCATTGAAACCTCCATTTTGAGGGTCTAGAGTACTCCCTTCCAGGCTTATATGACTTGCTGTCACAAAATGTCCTCTCTTTGTTTCAGTTGTCTCTCCATGTCATGTTAAATGGCTTTCAGTAGGATTGAGGGAGAAAAGCCTTTTTACCATCAGCAGCCTTTTGTATAGCATATAGCATAAAGTCTGTCGCCAGCCTAACATCTTTCAGAGAATTTATAAGATGATCTCTGCTCACTCTGCTGGCTATATCTTCTTCTAAGTTGTCAATCCAGACTTTTACACTTATATCTGTAGCTATGAGTGCTGTTGCTGGATGTAATCCCAATCCAATGGCAAGATAGAGTTTAACTAGGTTAGAATTTATCCTTTTCTCCATGGCTCTTTTAAATAAGCCATGCAGTCTACAGAGAGCATTGTTTTCTTCGTCAGCCAAATCACTGCACCATCAGTTTTAGGAATTGTTTCCCAGTCTTTAGCTTCTTCAGGGGGGAATGGATACACTTTGGTCTGAAGAGAGAGTCGTTTTTCTGCTTTCACCAATCCAAATAAATGAATTCTCTAATGGTAGTGCTTCTCACTAACTCTATTAACGTATTCACTTTCCTGGAGTCTGATGATTTATTCCAGGCTTCATACATCCTCTTCCAAATCCAGTTCATGTTGTCCCATACTGGATACTGAAGAGACAGAAGCTTCTCTGTACCTTTTGGTTGCCTCTCTGGATACAGATTGAAAATCTTCAGCAATGGCATCAGTAATCCATTTTATTTACATCTGTTTGGGGTGAGCTTCTATGTGATTGTCTGTTTCTCAGCCACATCTTCCATACACTAGAAACATAAATTCTTCCCCTCTTGGGCCTTAGAACTACAACCCATGAGGTGATTAGTGTGACAAGAGCAATCTCGCCACATTGCATTGGAGAAGCCTGGTTGCTCGCCTGCTGCCTTTGGACTATGGCCCCCATGTTAAAAGACTTTGTTTCGCCTGCAGAAAAGCTTTATTTGTGCTTTTCTGCCGGGTGTTCGGTAGATTCAATCTACCGAACAATCACACGAATGAATAGACCACCTGGGAGCTGGAGTATGCCGGCAATTAACCTCCCTGAAGCTGCGGTTAACCGCAGCTTAATTGGCGAATACTGGGTGGCCGCCATTCATATAACGAACACGAGGTTGTGGCCATTTTAAACATGCGAATGCACAGCGGTGTTCAACGCTTAATTCATGAAACTAAAATCGGACACAGTTTTGCGCGAACACCGCTGAAGCCACCGACCTCCCTTCTTGTTCGGTGGAAGTACACGAACGGCCGGTGTTCGGTAGTTTTACTTGTCTATGTTATACCCCAGATAGGAATCCCATGGAGCCCATTCGCATGATTGCTAGGACTGTGTAAAGACTTTGGCTACATGGCGATTGAACTGTATTCATGTAGTCTGAGCGCCATTCGCTTAATAATGTGCGTTCAGACCTGAGCTATCTGGGGATATGTTAAATGTATAGTTTTAATGTAACATGTCCTACATGGTGTATTTTAACATTAATTCATGTTTTAGTATCCCCATGTTCATAATGGCGATTTGCCTTTGTTACTTCTCAATTATCTCCAAGGCAGAGGGGAGGAGGCCAGGATGCATTGTGGGAATATAATGTGACTGTGTGTCCTATTTGTCTACTTGTCTGTCTTTTGTCACAGTCTCCCATTTGGTCCCCTAGGGGAGTGTCCACCAGGTGGGAGACTTGCATAAATACTGGGCAGGTAGCCCTCATTAAACTGCTTGACCCTCAACACGGAGCCTTGTCTCGTCTTTGGGGGGATTTACTGAATGCTGATAGAGACTGATTGCTAGGAGTGTAAGCCGCTTGGATGCTTTTCCTATTCGTCTGCTAGCAGCGATTCGTATGGTTCCTGTTCGTTTGTTTGGAGTGCTATATTGGATGCCGTTCAGGAGTTTGGAGCATTCACTTATTGGCGGTTTGTGTGTTTGGTGTTTTACAATAGCTGTGCCTGCATCTCTGGAAAGGGGGACGATCGCCTAAACTGTTTTTACCCCTTGTGTGCAAAACGGTCCATTACAATTAGTTTTTTGTCTCTTTTTCCTTGGAGAGGATTTGTGAGAGTTTCTAGGGCTGAAATAACAGGGCCATATGTTAGAACTTTTAGACAGTTGTAGCGGATGGCACTCGACTGTCCTCAAGGGTTATGTTTAAAAGACAATTTGTGTGTTTATTTTCCTGTATGATTAAAATTGTATGTAGGATTCGTATGTTTGTTCGGTAGTTTTCATCCGTATTCCATATGAATGAAAACTACCGAACCCGTAGACCACCCCAGAGAGAAGTGTGTACCTTATTAGGCTTTCACACTTCTCTAACCGCAAGTCAATCGGTACTTTATTGCTGTATCTGGGTGGCCGCCATTCGGTAAGCGAACACATGGCAGCGGCCATCTTACGCACAAAATCTCAGTGGTGTTTGGTCGTTGAGTGTCTGGAAATCAAATCTGACACTCGATTACCCGAACACCGCTGAGACCTCCAGAGCTCCATAACTCCCTAACGGAGGGGCCAATTAGCCCCTAGTTCGGTGAATTCAATGTACCGAACAAGGGGATTCATACTAACACGTTTTTAATAGTGGATGGCAAAGGTTTATGTATGTTTCATCTCCCGAACGGAGACCAAAATACATGGAACCCTTTTCGGCTACAACCTCGTGTGCGGTCGGTCAAATTGTTTCTCCCACATAACTCCCGAACCCCTGGTCCGATCTGGGTGAATTTTGAGTATCTTAGCCACCCAGATTAGGGCTACCAGAGGGTACCACTTAGACCATTGTACCTCACAGTTTTAGGGTACATACAGAAACCGGGTAAAACTGTAACAGAGATAAGTGGATTAAGTGTCACACTGAGGGGAGGAGATGTATGGGAGGTAACTACTGTACTATTGGCTACTGTCCCAATTATTGTAAATCCCTCCCTTGCATGGGAGAAGCCTTTATAAGGAATCTGTGTGATTAAAAGTTCAGTTCTGCTCCTGATGCTGTGTGTCATCCAGTCATTTGGATTGAGGTTGGGATATTGTTGGAGTGTTTTGCCTGCTGGAAATATTACCTTCTGGATTTATAATACTTGTTCCTGAGCCTTACTGGAATCTAAAGTGGAGATAAGCTGTGTAAGAGCAGCTCTCCGCTACAGCAGTCAATGCACTTTTTTGTATCCCCCTGAAACAAGACTCACCTTTTTCTTCTAGATTCGCTCCTAAGGGAGATGGGAGAAGAAGCCATCTTTAAAAAACAAAACAAAAAACAGTTCATATAATTTCCATTAGAACTTATATATAATGAACTATTTTACAATAATCTATAAATTTAGAAAGAAGAGAAAAAAATAATACAAATGTAACACTGAAAGAAGGTATAGGAATTTGAACTTAGAGTTTTTGCAACAATTAAAGTACGGTAAAAGTACTATGCTGCACATGCTCATTATGGTTTTAGCGCGTCCGTCGAACTGCGCATGCACAAAATTGAAGAACGCTTAAATAAGGTATTTTGAAGTTGCAGCCGCCATCTTGGATTCTGGGGACCTGAAATCAGAGCACAGCCAGGCTGTAGGGGCTCCTAACTCACTTAAAATGTGACCAAGAATGCGGCAACCAAAGGTAAGTTGATGGTTTCCCACACTCCTTAGGAAAAAAAGGGGGAGAGAAGGCTATTTTTGCCCTCCTGCTTAAACTGGTATTTTATGAGACATTATTCCCATGGTGGCAGGGCCGTTTGAAGGAATTTGGGGCCCCCAAGCAAAATGGACATGGAGCCCCCCCCCAAATGCACACAAAGCCTACAGGAACCACAGCATACAGCATAGCCATACAGTTTAAGTTCACCCACACTTTATATAAATAAAAAAATTTACAGTGCAAATACTTCTGTTGCATATAATGTGCATAAAATTTTAACATTTTCAACAATTGAACATTTGCAAAAAACACCACTGTACCTTAAAATCAAATATACATTAAAAAAGTGCACAATAACTAAATCCAACATACTTAAAACACACACACACACACATTAAAAATTTTCAGTTCTCACAAACATGCAACTTATCTAAAACTGCTCCCCAGTGTCCTTCTTACTCCCCTCTCCCCTCCCTGTGTCCTTCTTACTCCCCCCGTTTCCTTCTTACTCCCACCTCCCTGTGTCCTTCTTACTCCCCTCCTCCCCTCCCTATGGTTTTTTTACTCCCCTCTCCCCCTCCCATGTTTTTTTTACTCCCCTATGTTATTTTTACTCTCCCCCATGTTCTCAGTTCTCACCTCCCTTTCCCTGTAGCGTGGCCGAGCTCCTCTTCCTCCTGGCTGTCAGTCCGGCCAGGTACCGTGCGGTAACAGGAGATTCAGTTTCCTGTTCTCGGCCGGACTGAAAGGAAGTGAACACTCAGTGTGCACTTCCTGTCAGTCCGGCCGGGAATAGGAAACTGAATCTCCTGTACCGTGCGGTACCCGGCTGGACTGACAGCCAGGAGAAAGAGGAGCTCGGCAACGCTACAGGGAAGGGGAGGTAATGAGAGAGGAGTGCTGCAGCCACCTGAGGCTCTCTATAGAGCACTCAGGTGGCTGCAGCCTTAAAGTAAGCACCAGTTCTGCTTGGGGCCCCAGGCCAGCTCGGGGCCCCGAGCAATTGTTTGGTTTGCCTGCCCGGTATCGACGGGTCTGCATGGTGGAGTCTCTTGTGCTAACAAGGGACTCAAACCAGTTAGTGCTGCCAACACAGCCTGTTTACTGGTTTCTTCAGAGTGAGAGAGGCTTCTATTAACTATTTTTAATTGTTTGATTCATTATTCCTGTCCTTACAGCTGGGGAGGAGCTAACCCATAAGTGATACTGCCATGTTTGGCCAGAAAAACAGCATAAATTGGGGAAACAGGTGACTCATTGTGAATAAAAAGTAAAAAATATAGATGTTGTTAATCATTAAAACTCGAATTACCCCAAGCTGAGTCCTGCCATGGTTCTTGTGGTTTTGTGTGTGTACTGGGACACAGAAAGTCACATGGTAATACAAATACATGAAAAATAGTGGAGCAGAGCAAAAGAAAGGGGTGGGTATATGAGGGCGGCAGCTAGTCCTATTAGGAAAATACCTTAAATAGGAATAACCTCTCAATAAATATGTGAACAAGTAAGCTGCATACCACAACCACATACAAAAATGATACAATTTTATGTACAAAGATAACAACCAACCAATACAATTTAAAAATATAATTTATTGATCCTTGTATATATAAAAGGCTATTCTTTTTAGCAATGTTTGCAATTTCTGTTAATTTAGTTAAAAAAAAAACAGAAATACATTTAAAACTGAAAAAAATTATAATAATTCCATATAAGAAAACAATACTGAGCTTTGCACTTCCCTGTAATAATGTCCAGTTTCTGAGGTAGTTTAGTGAGAAAAATCATTTTTACTTCCTTTTGGTGAGTAAAGCAGGGTAGTGACAACGTGTTTTCCAGTACCAACCTGACACAGGACAGTGAGCGTTATAAGAGAGAAGTGCAAGTTCCAGTATTTTTTTATGTTTTTTTTAACTACATTAACAGAAATCACAAACTTTGCTATAAAGAATAGCCTTTTGTATATAACAGGATCAATTAATTAGATGTATAACTTTGATTGGTTGGTTCTTTTCTTTGTACAACAAAAGTATATTTTTTGTATGTGGTTGTGTTACACAGCTCAGTTATTCTCATATTTATTGACAGAGGGTATTCTTATTTTAGGGAAAGCACAGTCACATTTTTCTTTATATAGTCATATGGTAATAATTATTCTTTCAGCATTTGGTAGCATTTGATATCCTTTGATAGCATTTGTCCGTGCTTCCTTTTATATATGTTCACTGTGCCTTTTCAACAGCTCCTTATGGAAGAGCGGGCTATAATGCAGGTGTCACACAAGTTGGGTATATTAACAATAACAAGAGATAATGACTGATGACTAGAGGAAGAGATAGGAATGGGTTTTCCAGTCAGATGTTTGTCCAGGTGGAGATATAGGCATATTCCCCTGGCTTTCACCACTGTGTAGATATGATGGCAGTTAATGAAGAACGAGATGGTAGAATGCTGCCTCTACTGCATGGAGGGATAAATAAAGAAGGTTCCTAGCAGGAAGAGATCATTGGATCATAGTACTGGCCCAGAGGAGCAAAATATTGAGTGTGATAAGGTGCAGAATGTGAGTTGCCCTTGTGAGATGATGATGTGGAGTTGAGGTTCTAATTTCCCTGTTAACAGGTCCAATATTTTTGTCTTATAAAGCTCCATCACTATGTAAGAAGAGTGCATTACACAGATTTTTCGGGAAAGAAAATCTTCTTTAATGAAAGAGGAGAAGTTCCGAGTAAATATTTTCTACTTAATATCAAGGTCATAGAAAATAAGGAGAGTTTTAAAATAATACAATATGATGTCGGTGTCTTAGACATGTCACTTGCTAACGATCAGCCACTTCATATTAAACAAGACAAAATTCTTTGGAAAAATGGCAAAGTAAGTAATTTATTAAGCATTCCCACTGAATAATAAACAGATGCAATGGATGATATTACCGGTTAATCTTATCGATTTGCCATAATTATATACTATTATAGTATAATTACATAATTAGTCATAGAAATGTCACAGAATATTTCGCCATGGTTTATTTAAAAAGCAAATAGAAATAAAGCAATGAACCTATGATCAATCTGTGCGAATGCTGGGTACGAGTCATATAAGATTGTATTATCCGTTTCAGCTGGAACAAAATGTTGAAAAGACTAATATTCACTTAATTACCCCAAGATTTGAAAAAAAATAAAAAAAAAACAGTCACAGATGGGGCGGAGTTTTTGAACTCTCATGGAGTCAGATGTGTGAGCCATCAGCTCTCTCTTCCCCGAGCTACTAATCCACCTCAATCAACTTTATTGGGGAAATTTTTCAGGCTCTCTTACCAGAGGCCTCCAAACAATAGAACAAGCCCATCAGGCTTTACGCACCCCAGTGTCTAACACCTCAAACCCGAGAGATGTAATAGTGAAGCTACTTCACCAAAGAAAAACTGATGAAGATTGCAAGGGTCAACCCTCCAACCGTCCAAAGTTAGACTCTACAGTTCTAGTAGGACATAGCTCATTCTACCCTCAGGAAGAGAAGGGAGCTCAAGCCATTTACCGTTGCCCTAGTCCAACAGGGCTGACAATATATGTGGGGACACTCTTTTTGACTCACTGTCCACAAGGACAATCAATCCTTTCCTCTCAAAAAAAGTAGCTGCTATGCAGGTCTTCGCTGACCACATCGAACCTACCCTCATCGAATATAATGATGTAGCAGCTGTGGGAGCATGACTCCCCTGACACAGCAAGCAATATTAAGTGCCTCTACTTCCCAGCCATCAAAAATGTAAGTGGCCTACTCCTGGTACCAGAAGCCATTCAACGTCAAACACCTGACTCATCTAGCCCACCACCAAGAGCTTGTCTCTGGAATGATGGTTCCCATCAATCCTCATCCCAAGGTTATAGGGTTCAGACCTTTTGTTGTTCTGGTTTATTTTTATAATTGTTACATGCATATTATCCTTACTTGGTACCCCAAATTAGCACCTATTGCCTTCACTCATGCACAGACAGACAAATCGGTAAATTCCCTCTCTCCTCATTACAGCGGGCACCCGCAATAAAAGTGACTCCCTATGCACATACCCCAAACCTCACTACATCACCTGGTTTCCCAGCTAGCAGAGGAGACTGGGAAGAAGTTCCTTGATGCAACCCTTTCCAGGTAAAAAAAAAAGTGACTTCCGAGCCGCACAACCCAAATGCAACACCAGGCCTAAATCCACCTTACAAGACAACGTCAGATGAAATTGGGCCTGAAATTCGCAGTATCCTAGCCTTAACCCTGACAAAATTTTCTCCCCATCATAATACTCTTTATGCCTGTAATTCTGGCTAATATAACGTTTTGTGAAATGTCATTGTTAGTTTTTGGTTTTTTTTTACCTTGTTTACATTTTTTAATGTCTATATGCAATGGAAGAAAAAACACAATGATAGTGCAGATCGTTTGCAAAAAAGATGTAAACATATACACATGTAATAAATTATGAGCTGAGAATCATCTCTTTAGTAAATTGTTTGAAAGGCTTCAATGAGAAAAAATAACATTGATTTATTGTCTGCCACATGCAGGGATAAAATTACATATATACATAGATTGGAATAAGAGTGATAGAAAAAATAGGGTGGTAAGCCCCTTACTAGATATGGTGGTGAGTATGACAAATATATGTCTACTCACTACAAAAAAAGTGAATCATATTTGTTGTTTAAGTTAGTAGTCAGAACTTGGACATAATATATTTCATGAATAGAATAAGTTTTGCAAAATGGGTAGTAGGGAGCATCAAGTTGTTTCGGGTAAAACACTAATTTAGTCGAGAGGTGAAGAATTTAAATAAACTTCTAAATAGAAGTGTACCTCATATTCCCCATCTCAAATAAGTAGATAATAATTTTGTTTATCCCAGACTATTAACCCCATCAGAAGAAGCGAGAAATAATATTTATTTGGAGAAAAAATATACACATCTCACTTAAAGGGTAATTCAGCCAGTATTATATTAGATTGATGCTTTACCTTCTGATATATTAATGGACTCATTTCATAAATAGACTAAGATCCACTTGCTACATATTACATAGAATAGATTCGATACGAAGTAAAAATTATAATGAGGAAAAAGAAAGTATAGGCTAGATAAAAGGGGAAAATGAGAGTCCTTCATTAAGTCCTTTTGGACTTAGGGTTTTCAGTTCATATATCCACTAGCATTCTCTTTGTCTTAGGTGTCTATCATAGTCACCTCTTCTTAGATCTGTCTTGACCAGTTCAAGTCTGCAGGACCTCAGTCCCTTGAATCATTATTGAATAATGTATCTATATTTTTTGCATATATTTAATTATATACATGTTTAATTATACACACTTTGTTTCCATCCTTACCCTTTCTTTACTGCTGTTTTTTGTTTGTGTGTTTACATCCATGTTTTGGACCCCATTTTACATTGTACTGGAAGTGAACCTTGATCTGTTTTACATAATTCTGTGCAATATTTTGTGTTAGACAGGTATAGTTAGTGTTTAATAAATATTCTATCTGAATACTATTTGATCAGTATCTTGCAATATATGATTAGTATATCATCAAGTCTGTATTACATTCCTTATTCCAGATTCCCAGAGCACGATGTAATGACTTTTGCCCTGCTGGAACCAGGAAAGCCCCCAATGGGGGCTATCACTCCTGCTGCTATGCCTGTGTCTCATGTTCAGAAGGGGAAATATCTAAAAAAGCAGGTACAATGGTGTAAAATGAAGTCATGCCCTGGGTGTGCATAGAAACATCCTAATTCAGGAAACATAAACATAGAACACGAGAAGAGACAAAGTTTGGTTAGTGCCGCTTTCAGTTACAGAAAGAAGCTATACCATTTGCATATCAGACTAATCCCACCCACAATAGAGAAACAAATGCCCAGACAATTGTGTTGGCTTTATTTGAGCCTCATCAGGAAGATGTAGATGATACCCCACAATGAGCAGGGTGTCCACATCTGTTTTACCCATTTAACTTATGTAGAGCCTGAGTAAATGCATTGCAGCAAAAACAAAGAATATGAGAACTATGATATTAATCAAAAACTCAGTGAGACGTAAATAGCTTACTCGTCATTTAGGCCCAGTTGTAGGTCTCAAAAATTTTGGATAGCAAGTCACAAATATCTTCACACTTTAGCATAACATTAATAAGAAAAACATTGTAAAACATATATATATTTTTTTAAATATAACTATACATTTTATATTTTTAACATATATTTGATTTATTTAATAGATCGTCATTTAACTTATTACTTTATTTTGTAAATTTTCCAAACATCATTCTTTATTCAAAAAAGCAAGATATATTAACATTCAAAATTATAAACTGTGGAGGTTTATTTCTTGACAAGATCCTTCCAAGTTTATTAAGGTGATATTATGTTTCAGGAAACAAGCAAATGTACATATGTTCTATTTCTAAAAAAAAAAAAAAAAAAGTGTGTCTGTCATAGTGATGTCGCGAACCCGAAATTTTCGGTTCGCGAACGGCGAACGCGAACTTCCGCAAATGTTCGCGAACCGGCGAACCGCCCGAAACGCCATTGACTTCAATGGGCAGGCGAATTTTAAAACACACAGGGACTCTTTCTGGCCACAATAGTGATGGAAAAGTTGTTTCAAGGGGACTAACACCTGGACTGTGGCATGCCGGAGGGGGATCCATGGCAAAACTCCCATGGAAAATTACACAGTTGATACAGAGTCTGGTTTTAATCCATAAAGGGCAGAAATCACCTAACATTCCTAAATCACAATCAATATGGATTGACACCTGACATATGACATATTGACACCTTGACATATGGATTGACACCTGTCCTCAGAGCCCCTGATGCACACGGACACAGAGCAGAATAGAGACTGGTCCCCTACATAGGGTCACTTGGCAGATATGGATTGACACCTGTCCTAAGGATCCCTGATACACACTGACACAGAGCAGAATAGGGACTGTTCCCCTACATAGGGTCACTTGGCAGATATGGATTGACACCTGTCCTCAGAGCCCCTGATACACACTGACACAGAGCAGAATAGGGACTGTTCCCCTACATAGGGTCACTTGGCAGATATGGATTGACACCTGTCCTCAGAGACCATGATACACACTGACACAGAGCAGAATAGAGACTGTTCCCCCTACATAGGGTCACTTGGCAGATATGGATTGACACCTGTCCTCAGAGACCATGATACACACTGACACAGAGCAGAATAGGGACTGTTCCCCCTACATCGGGTCACTTGGCAGATATGGATTGACACCTTGTTACAAACTGCTATTTGTAACGGGCCCTTTAAATGGCAAATTGCCCTGCTTCCCTGGGTTGTGGAGAAGCCTATTTGCCAGCCTCCTCCCGCATGACTATGGCCCCTGGGAGATTGTGAAAATGTATGCACTTTTATTTGGTGTGTATGGCCCTTTAAGACTGTCGGTGGGCATATTGGGGCTTATGGACTCTTTATGTGACTGGTGCTGGCCCTTTAAACACCTTTTTTGGGACATCAGGAAGATTGGGACACTGCCCCTTTAAGGCCGTGTCCCCAGACTTGTTGGGGACACGGCCCCTTTAAGACGGTGTCCCCTGTGTCCCCAGACCTGGTGCAAACCCTTTGTGCCTGCCTTGCTATTTCCCACTTGGTTCAGTAAATGGAAATTATTTCAGCTGCAGAGACTAAGTCCCATTCGGCGATGGGACTTAGTCTTTTTTTCAGCCGTTTTTTTCAGCCTTATTTCAGCTGCAGAGACTAAGTCCCATTCGGCGATGGGACTTAGTCGTTTTCTCAGCCTGAAATAGACCGACCTCACAGCCCAAATCTATGGAACTGTTTTGGGCAGGAAAATGTGCTTGCGGTCGGTCATAAAGGGACCTCCAGCTAACTTTTTAACCCCTGGATGGATTTGGCTGATTTTTGGTTATGTTTATGTTTTAAGTGTGCTGATTCCAAATATGTAATTATGAAGATGGGATGTGTAGTTTTAAAGTTACAGTGTATGGCTAAAAACTGTATTTTTACTGCCTGTGTTTAATTATGTTAATCTCTTCCCAAACGTCATTTCGTTCAAAGTGGAGAGAATGTTAAAAAAATATATTTTTGTTCGGAGTGTGAGAAATGCTTTTCAGCCGCTTCTAATCTTAAGCATCATTTGAGGAGCCATACAGGAGAGAAACCTTATTTGTGGTGTGTTTAGTATTGTTCTGATCAGTTTAATACCTTCCGCGTCTCCTATCAGTGGACGTGTATATGGCAGCCATTTTAGGAACCGTACACCTGGGACCCGAGCAAGGTCACCTCGTTCAACAGGCTTGCAGCGTATCCTCCAGGAAGAAGAGCCTGAACCCTTACCGGCTGCACGTGTCTTACCTGTACATGGAAAGCTGCTGTGGTTCCTTGATGAGCCAGCTGCCCGTGAGTTAACATGTCCCGTGGAGAAGCACTCTGTCCTGTAAAGCCTCACCAAAAAAAAGGAGTGGTGTGTTTAGTATTGTTCTGATCAGTTTAATACCTTCCGCGTCTCCTATCAGTGGACGTGTACACGGCATTGATTTTTATCTAAGCAGTAAACTTTTGCACAGCGAAGTATATTCACTGCCATTGAAAAGGAGTGCATGGCGGTGGTGTGGGCCCTCAAAAAGCTGCAGCCTACTTGTATGGACAACCGTTTACCTTACTCACAGATCACAACAAATTTGGGGCACTGCGCGTGCAATCTAATGTACCACCAGATAGGAGTGGTGTGTTTAGTACTATTTTTATCAGTTTAATACCTTCCGCGTCTCCTATCAGTGGGCGTGTACACGGCATTGATTTTTGTAACAGGGAGATGGAAGAAGAGGCTTAGTGGGGGTCCTCGCCCCGCATATGGAATTTGGCTGGCAGTCAAGCTAATGTGACGCAGATAGGAGTGGTGTGTTCAGTATTGTTCTGATCAGTTTAATACCTTCCGCGTCTCCTATCAGTGGACGTGTACACGGCATTGATTTTTGTAACCGGGAGATGGAAGAAGAGGCTTGGTCGGTCCTCTTACTGCAAATTTGGGGCACTGCGCTGTCAAGCTAATGTGACACCAGATAGGAGTGGTGTGTTTAGTATTGTTCTGATCAGTTTAATACCTTCCGCGTCTCCTATCAGTGGTCGTGTACACGGCATTGATTTTTGTAACGGAGATGGAAGAAGAGGCTTGGTCGGTCCTCTTACTGCAAATTTGGGGCACTGCGCGGTCAAGCTAATGTGACACCAGATAGGAGTGGTGTGTTTAGTATTGTTCTGATCAGTTTAATACCTTCCGCGTCTCCTATCAGTGGTAGTGTACACGGCATTGATTTTTGTAACAGGGAGATGGAAGAAGAGGCTTGGTCGGTCCTCTTACTGGAGACTGTGTTGCCGTACGGGTGGCAGGTGGAGCCATTTGTAAAAGTACACACTGCTTTATAAAGCCATTTATAAAGTACACACTGGCGGCAGACCTAGTTGGTGGCGGACGAAGTCACGCCAAATTAAGCAGGCATTCAGAGCTAAAATACAGCAGCGTGCGTTCATTTTAGCCCCAAGGCAGCTCATCTCATCAGGCCTTTTTACATCGGGTCACTTGGCAGATATGGATTGACACCTGTCCTCAGAGCCCCTGATACACACTGACACAGAGCAGAATAGGGACTGTTCCTCCTACATCAGGTCACTTGGCAGATATGGATTGACACATGTCCTAAGGATCCCTGATACACACTGACACAGATCAGAATAGGGACTGTTCCTCCTACATTGGGTCACTTGGCAGATATGGATTGACACATGTCCTAAGGATCCCTGATACACACTGACACAGATCAGAATAGGGACTGTTCCTCCTACATAGGGTCACTTGGCAGATATGGATTGACACCTGTCCTCAGAGCTGCTGATACACACTGACACAGATCAGAATAGGGAATGTTACCCCAACATAGGGTCACTTGGCAGATATGGATTGACACCTGTCCTCAGAGCCCGTGATACACACTGACACAGAGCAGAATGGGGACTGTTCCTCCTACATAGGGTCACTTGGCAGATGGATTCAAGCACCTGTCCTAGGATCCCTGATACACACTGACACAGAGCAGAATAGGAGACTGTTCCTCTACATAGGGTCACTTGCTTGAATGTGGTTGACACCTGTCCTCAGAGACCATGATACACTCTGACAGAGCAGAATAGAGACTGTTCCCCCTACATAGGGTCACTTGGCAGATATGGATTGACACCTGTCCTAAGGATCCCTGATACACACTGATACACACCTACTTGGATGGTATAGACATTTTAGCTGCTCCTGGCCCGAACACCTGACCCACATAGGAGCCGTAATAGACCGGATTAGGGAGTCCGGACTGACCCTAAAGCCCAGTAAGTGCCATATAGGAACGTGTAAAAACCTCCCCAAGATAGTATGGGCCCCAGAGTGTGAACAGGCCTTCCAACAGCTCAAGACGGCGCTCATTAAATCACCTGTACTTTCTTCTCCTGATCCAACTAAACACTTTCTCGTCCATACAGACGCTTCTATGCTTGGATTGGGAGCAGTATTGAGCCAAGTCGGAGCAGATGGTGGCTAGCAACCGGGGGCTTATCTAAGCCGTAAACTTTTGCACAGCGAAGTATATTCACTGCCATTGAAAAGGAGTGCATAGCGGTGGTGTGGGCCCTCAAAAAGCTGCAACCTACTTGTATGGACAACCGTTTACCTTACTCACAGATCACAACAAATTTGGGGGCACTGCGCGTGCAATCTAATGTGCCACCAGATAGGAGTGGTGTGTTTAGTACTATTGTTATCAGTTTAATCACTGTTACGTCCCCTATCCGTTGATGTGGAGCAAGACGCAGCAGCAGAAGAGAACTCAGCTGAGGAGGTTATGGAAGAGGATGGAGTAGGAGGAGTAGGAGGTGGCAGCGTACTGGCAGAGTTGACGCTGTAGGGCTGACACACCTGCTTGAAGATAA
>OW240917.1:13348386-13374311 GCA_933207985.1 Pelobates cultripes
GGGAATAGTCTCTATTCTGCTCTGTGTCAGTGTGTATCATGGTCTCTGAGGACGGGTGTCAATCCATATCTGCCAAGTGACCCGATGTAGGAGGAACAGTCCCTATTCTGCTCTGTGTCAGTGTGTATCAGGGATCCCTAGGACAGGTGTCAATCCATATCTGCCAAGTGACCCTATGTAAAAAAGGCCTGATGAGATGAGCTGCCTTGGTCCACACGCTGCTGTATTACAACTCTGAATGCAGGTTGACTTGCGTGACTTATCCGCCACCAACTAGGGTTCAAGCCGCCAGTATGTACTTTATAAATGGCTTTATAAAGCATTGTGTACTTTATAAATGGCTCCACCTGCCACCCGTACAGCAACACAGTCTCCAGTTAGGAGGACCGACCAAGCCTCTTCTTCCATCTCCCTGTTACAAAAATCAATGCCGTGTACACGACCACTGATAGGAGACGCGGAAGGTATTAAACTGATCAGAACAATACTAAACACACCACTCCTATCTGGTGTCACATTAGCTTGACCGCGCAGTGCCCCAAATTTGCAGTAAGAGGACCGACCAAGCCTCTTCTTCCATCTCCCTGTTACAAAAATCAATGCCGTGTACACGTCCACTGATAGGAGACGCGGAAGGTATTAAACTGAACAGTCTCTATTCTGCTCTTGCATTTCTATTTCTTCATAGAAAACGAAAAAATTCTGAGAAGACGTTGGCAGGGCTATTCACTTGTGTGATCTGTCATGAATTGTCATTTGAATGTTATTTTGAACTGTGGGGCACAAGAACTTGAATCTGACAAAATGGCTGCCTGTACCTCACAGTCAGCAGACACATTCCAGCCAATTAGCAGCACACCCTCCGTAGCAGACCCTCCCACCTCCTGGAAGGCATCCATTTTAGATTCATTCTCAAGCTGCATGCTTAGTGAGAGGAGGGAAAGTGTAGCTGCTGTTCATTAGATAGGGAAAAGCATAGCTAGGTTAGGTCCACTGGTAGGAAACGCGGAAGGTATTAAACTGATCAGAACAATACTAAACACACCACTCCTTTTTTTTGGTGAGGCTTTACAGGACAGAGTGCTTCTCCACGGGACATGTTAACTCACGGGCAGCTGGCTCATCAAGGAACCACAGCAGCTTTCCATGTACAGGTAAGACACGTGCAGCCGGTAAGGGTTCAGGCTCTTCTTCCTGGAGGATACGCTGCAAGCCTGTTGAACGAGGTGACCTTGCTCGGGTCCCAGGTGTACGGTTCCTAAAATGGCTGCCATATACACGCCCACTGATAGGAGACGCGGAAGGTATGCCTCAAATGATGCTTAAGATTAGAAGCGGCTGAAAAGCATTTCTCACACTCCGAACAAAAATATATTTTTTAACATTCTCTCCACTTTGAACCAAATGACGTTTGGGAAGAGATTAACATAATTAAACACAGGCAGTAAAAATACAGTTTTTAGCCATACACTGTAACTTTAAAACTACACATCCCATCTTCATAATTACATATTTGGAATCAGCACACTTAAAACATAAACATAACCAAAAATCAGCCAAATACATCCAGGGGTTAAAAAGTTAGCTGGAGGTCCCTTTATGACCGACCGCAAGCACATTTTCCTGCCCAAAACAGTTCCATAGATTTGGGCTGTGAGGTCGGTCTATTTCAGGCTGAAAAAAAGCCGAATGGGACTTAGTCTCTGCAGCTGTAAAACCAGTAAGGGAGAAGGTAGAGCTCAGCGGTGTTCGCGGAAATGTGTAGCCGATTTTAGTTCCATGAATTTGGCTACACATACCGCTGACCTCGTCGAATGATCAAAGATGGCCACCGCCACGTGTTCGGCAAACGAACAAAGACCTCCCAGCATTGTCAATTAAGCTGCGGTTAACCGCAGCTTCTGGGAGGTAAATTGCCTGCACACTTCCACTTCTGGGTGGTCTGCCTGTGTGGTACCTGGTTCAGTAAGCCCCATTTACTGAACCAAGTGGGAATTAGCCAGGCAGGCACAAAGGGTTTGCACCAGGTCTGGGGACACAGGGGACACCGTCTTAAAGGGGCAGTGTCCCCAACAAGTCTGGGGACACTGTCTTAAAGGGGCAGTGTCCCAATCTTCCTGATGTCCCAAAAAGGTGCTTAAAGGGCCAGCACCAGTCACATAAAGAGTCCATAAGCCCCAATATGCCCACCGACAGTCTTAAAGGGCCATACACACCAAATAAAAGTGCATACATTTTCACAATCTCCCAGGGGCCATAGTCATGCGGGAGAAGGCTGGCAAATAGGCTTCTCCACAACCCAGGGAAGCAGGGCAATTTGCCATTTAAAGGGCCCGTTACAAATAGCAGTTTGTAACAAGGTGTCAATCCATATCTGCCAAGTGACCCGATGTAGGGGGAACAGTCCCTATTCTGCTCTGTGTCAGTGTGTATCATGATCTCTGAGGACAGGTGTCAATCCATATCTGCCAAGTGACCCTATGTAGGGGTAACAGTCTCTATTCTGCTCTGTGTCAGTATGTATCATGGTCTCTGAGGACAGGTGTCAATCCATATCTGCCAAGTGACCCTATGTAGGGGGACCAGTCCCTATTCTGCTCTGTGTCAGTGTGTATCAGGGAACCTTAGGACAGGTGTCAATCCATATCTGTCAAGTGACCCGATGTAGGGGGAACAGTCCCTATTCTGCTCTGTGTCAGTGTGTATCAGGGATCCTTAGGACAGGTGTCAATCCATATCTGCCAAGTGACCCTATGTAGGGGACCAGTCTCTATTCTGCTCTGTGTCCGTGTGCATCAGGGGCTCTGAGGACAGGTGTCAATCCATATGTCAAGGTGTCAATATGTCATATGTCAGGTGTCAATCCACATTCATTGTGATTTAGGAATGTTAGGTGATTTCTGCCCTTTATGGATTAAAACCAGACTCTGTATCAACTGTGTAATTTTCCATGGAGTTTTGCCATGGATCCCCCTCCGGCATGCCACAGTCCAGGTGTTAGTCCCCTTGAAACAACTTTTCCATCCCTATTGTGGCCAGAAAGAGTCCCTGTGTGTTTTAAAATTCGCCTGCCCATTGAAGTCAATGGCGGTTCGGGCGGTTCGCCAGTTCGCGAACATTTGCGGAAGTTCGCGTTCGCCGTTCGCGAACCGAAAATTTCGGGTTCGCGACATCACTAGTCATTAGACCACACCCCTTCTCATTACAGAGATGCACATCACCTAATATGCTTAATTGGTAGTAGGCTTTCGAGCCTATACAGCTTGGAGTAAGACAACATGCATAAAGAGGATGATGTGGTCAAAATACTAATTTGCCTAATAATTCTGCACTCCCTGTATTATTCCTGATGTTATTTGTGTGGGTTTTAAGAGCTCACTAGCTTGTACGAATAGCGACCACACAATGAAGCACCCATTAATTGTTTCACTTTGCAGTTTGTGGTTTTGACACTTATGTTGTGAAGTGTGGAGGTTCTAAACTAACATTTTAAATGAGGTATCGGGTGGACCCTGTGACAGATCCCTCTGTCTTGGACTAAAATTACCGTATGGCTTGTTTGTTTATTTAATTTGTTTTTCTTGTTCCTGTGGACTCTATGGCATTCCCCTGTTTCTAACCGAACAAACTACCGAATGGCCGGCCACCCAGTAGAGGAGTGTGCTGCTGATTAACCTCTTGGCCCCATTCGAACGTTCAGGATTAATCGCAGACACCTCGTAATTGATACAGCAGTTGGGTGGCCGCCATTCGAATGTCGAACACGAGGTCGCAGCCATTTTAAAACACACAAACGCACAGCGGTGTTCGACGCCTATCTCATGGAACTAAAAACTGACACATTTTGGCACGAACACCGCTGAAGCCGCCGACCTCCCTTCTTGTTCGGTAGATTGGCACGAATGACTCTATATTCGGTGGATTTAAACAGAATACACCGTACCCCAGATAGGAATCCCGTGGAGCCCATTCGTATGAAAACTGACTGTGTGAACACTGCGATTAGACTGTGTGTATAGGATCTGAGCGCTATTCGGTACTTTGGTACGCTCAGATTCCAGCTATCTGGGGACCTGTGCAATGCCTATATAAATGTGTAAAATGTAACAGTTATAGAATTTTATGTGTTTTTATGTACTTATGTTTTTAAAATGGCGTTTAGGCTCTGTCCGGGGAGATAATTGAATTACTTCACAATTATCTTCCTGGGCAGAACAGGGGGTTCTGGGCAAGAAAAGAGGAATGGCATATTGTGTCTTCTGTGATTGGCTGATGTATTGTCCTTGTCACAGTCCCCCATTTGGTCCCGAGGGGAGTGTCCACCGGTTGAGGGACTTGCATAAAAGCCGGGCATGTAGCCCCCATTAAACAGATTACTGCTGACCCTCAATACGGAGCTGTGTCTCGTCTTTGGGGGGATTATTCGTATGGAGTAAGCGTGTTGGGCTGTTTGGAGGAATACTTGCTTCGTATGGTGGCTGTTCGACAGTTTGGGAGGAATATTGCATTTGTATACTGGCTCTTCGGTTATTAGGGAACTGCTGCATCCGTACGGCTACTGTTCAGTGCTTTCTAACACGCAGTGGCTGCCTTCGCATTCGGTAAGGGAACGTCTCATACGGCTGCAACCCCTCGCATACTGGGGGAGCCGTAACAATTGGTGGCAAGCGGCGGGATGTTCCTACAGCCCAGGGGGTCAGCTACAGAGCCATAGACAGATGGAATTACAATATGAACAACTGAAACGCTCTACCCTTAAGGATTTACTGCAAGTAACAGAAAGAAAAGGGACATTATCACAGATCTGGTAGAAATGGATAACAGCCAAAGACCCAGCATCACAGACAGGAGGCAAGTTTTGACCGGGCAGTCCACATAAGGCTGGCACATTTTGGCCCCAATCCCTCAGCCGAGATAATTGAATGGGTCATAGCAGCCGTGGAGGCGAATCAGCAAAGAGGTACTGCAGCAGCTGAAATATCCATTGCACCAGAAAAGAGAAAGGTACCTTTTGCCGCTTTTAAAATTTTTAGTGAAGCGGAGGGGGAGATTGATGGGTACCTGACCGACTTTGAGAGGCAGTGTGCCCTGCACCGAATACCCACGGATGAATGGGTTGCTATTTTGTCGGGGAAATTATCAGGGCGGGCCAGTGAAGCATTCAGGGCCATACCAGATGAGTATATTACAGATTATGGACTGGTAAAGGAAGCATTACTAGCCAGGTACGCCGTTACCCCAGAGGCGTACCGCAGGAGGTTCAGAGAAACTAGTAAGTTAGCAAGTGACTCTCACGTGGAGTGGGCTTGCCGAGTCCACCGCAAGGCGACTCACTGGCTAGCCGGATGTCAAGCGGTGTCAGGGGAGGAGGTGTTACAACTCTTCCTGCTGGAGCACTTTTATGAGAAAATGGCTCCAGGGATAAGAGAATGGGTACGAGATAGGAAACCCCTCACCATGGCAGAAGCGGCTCATCTGGCAGATGAATACACCGACGCTCGCAAACTAGACGGCCAGATCCCGAGAATGCCAAATCGCATGGATCACCGCCCGCTGACACACACCCCAGCGGCAACAACCCCACCACCGGCATACCGGGCTGCACCGTCCCCTCAGACGACTCCTCATTCCCAAAACCCCAGGTTCAGCGCCCGGAGTTATTCACACCAACTGAGGTGTTTTGGCTGCAATCAAGTGGGGCATCGGAGACATGACTGCCCTTTGAATTCAGCCAGGCAGTCCCAGTCATGGAGAAGGCCAGCAGAGAACAACTACCGCACAGCAACGCCGGCTGCCCATTGCGTGGAAGAAGAAGAGTGTTGGGGTATCTTACATGAAGCCGATCCCGTACAGGCGGCTAACCGGGACAACCGACAGCAACACCGCCAAACCGTTAAGATCAATGGGAAGGTTGCGAGCGGGTTGAGGGACACTGGTGCCACGATGACCTTACTGCAAAAACATCTGGTATCCGAAATCCAGCACACCGGGGACACTGTTGCTGTACGGGTAGCAGGAGGCACTGTCTTTCGCCTACCTATGGCCCGGGTTCACTTGGATTGGGGGGTTGGTTCAGGACATGTTAATGTGGGAGTGATGAAAGACTTGCCAGCCGATGTACTACTGGGGAATGATTTGGCCGCTCTGGTTTCTGCCTACGCTCCGATGGGCCCTGCGGAAGCCAACCCGGTGACAACCCATGCCCAGGCTTGTGCCACCGAAACTGGCCCACCTGCTGCTGAGACCCAGGTAAGACTGTCTCCCCCGACTTGTACGTTAGACCAGGTTCCTTTAGACTGGGATACCCCTGAGGCATTTGGAAGGGAGACCCGGGAGGAGCCGACACTACAGAAATACAGGGCCAAGGAGGAAGGGATAGACGGGGAACGTTTTGAATGGGTAGGGGACAGACTGTACAGGATTCCCAAACCATCCTCAGGGAATAACACCCCTTCACAGAGAAGACAGCTAGTAGTGCCCGCCAAATACCGGCAAGAAATCCTACGGATAGGGCATGATGTACCCTTAGCGGGACACCTAGGGTCCCGTCGCACCGCTTACAGGATCACCCAGAATTTCTTTTGGCCCAATTTCAACCAGGCAGTGCGACAATACTGTAGCACGTGTGACACATGTCAACGGATAGGGAAGAGGGGGGACCACCCTAAGGCTAGACTAATGTCCATGCCTATTATTGGGGAACCATTCTCTCGTGTAGCCGTTGACATTGTGGGCCCACTGGCCAGGGCTAGTCCCTCCGGGAAGAAGTACATTCTTACCGTGGTGGACTATGCCACCCGTTACCCAGAAGCCGTAGCCCTATCCAACATTGAGGCAGAGACAGTGGCGGATGCTTTAATGAAAGTCTTTTCTAGAGTTGGATTCCCCAGGGAGATTCTCTCCGATCAAGGAACCCAGTTCACCGCCGTATTAACTCAGCAATTGTGGAAGGTGTGCAATATTAAATCCTTGCTTAGCTCCCCGTACCATTCCCAAACTAACGGGCTCTGTGAACGTTTCAATGGAACCCTCAAGCAAATGCTGAGGACTTTCACGGATGCTTGCAGAGACTGGGAGCGATTCCTGCCGCACCTGTTATTCGCATACAGAGAGGTGCCCCAGGAATCCACATGGTTCTCTCCTTTTAAGTTACTTTATGGGAGAAGGGTCCGCGGACCCCTTGATCTCATCCTGGGGCATTGGGAAGGAGAGACAGAGCAGGAAGGGACCCCCATAGTACCATACATTCTAGAGCTTCGGGACAGCATGGAGCAGCTGTCTCTGATGGTCAGAGAGAATCTCCAGGCGGCCCAAGGAAGACAGAAAAGATGGTATGATCGCAGTGCCCGACAGCGAGTGTTCCAGGTAGGACAAAAGGTCCTAGTACTCAAGCCGGTCAAGCACAACAAGATGCAAGCATCTTGGCAGGGGCCATATAAAGTCGTGGCCCAGGTGTGTGACACCACATATATTATTGCCAGCTGTGCGGATGAAAGTATCCAACAGTCCTTTCATGTGAACATGCTAAAAGAATATCAGGAGAGACAGGAGGACGTGGCTGCTGTATGTGCCCCCGCTACTGACGATCCAGAGAGCCTACTGTTACAAAATACTGAAACTAACTATGTTACTGTTTGTTAACCGATGGATACTGTTTGTCCCTGCATAAGTTTAAAACGAAAAGACGCACGAATGGATTACCCGAACCATTATAAAGGCCTCATTCGTGGTACGAACAGAGGACCTCCCAGAATTGGCGTGTGCCGCCACTTAACCCCGTCACCCCGCAAACTGCCGAACGCTCGACCACCCAGCCAGCGGCGTGTGGCGGCCATTAACCACCCAGGCGGCTGCGGTTTGCGGTTAACCACAACATAATTGATAGGCCTGGGGGCATCGACGTTCGCATCTAAATACCGAACGGGATCCACCGAACGACCAACCGAACGACGACCCCCTACAGCGGGCCGCGTGGTGGTCATTAACTTGTGGTTTCTGCGGTTAACCGCAGGCCAAGTACCCTGCTACCAGGTGGTCCTCATTCCCGGACCGAACGAGCCCCACTACCAGACAGCGGGACTTCGCATGAACTGATACCGAGTTTAGTTCCACGAGTTAGAAGCGAAGTCCCGCTGCCCGCTGCCCGCTGCCCGCTAAACCAGCAGAAAACATGGCCGCCAACAGAGACTAACAATCTCAAAATGCCGAACGGACTTCATACAGCAGAAACAGTCCATTCTGTTCGCGGGATTAGAGCGCCATTCGCATGTTTTATTTACACGAACGTGAGCCTTCAGATGAATGGTAGAATGAGTGAGTTCCCTGTAATAATGTAAAAGTTATGGATTGTCATGTGGTACTAATTCAAATGATACAGTGTACTATGATTGGTTACCTGTTTGTACTGTACCTGTATTCCATCAGGTCCACAGGGGGCTGTCCTTGGACCTGAGGAATCACATAAATTGCCATGCTATGTGCCAGTAAAGCCAGTTCGTTTTGACCCTCAACTTGCAGCCTCGACTCATGTTGTAGGGATCCGGGATATTGATGCTTATTTCGTGCTTGGGAATATTCTACACTTGCAGCTTACTACCGAAAGACCTCCGTTCGACTCTCTGCAGCGGGAACCAGGACATCCAAGCGATCAACCCTCCTGCTAGACTGGGGGCAATCGTAACAATTGGTGGCAATGGCGGGATCATCCTGGCATTCCTGAGAGAGATATATAAGACGGATGGAGAGCAACTACGATAAGCTGAAGCGTACCACGTTAAAGGATCTACTGGAGAGCCGTGGGGGAAACGCAAGTAACCGGCCGAGAAGGGAATTGATTGCCGATCTAAACGAGTTGGATCTAAGCTTCACCATGGCAGAACCGACGGTAACCCCCAGCGATGAAAAGACAAGGATTGTCCGGGAAAGGCTCCCTCTATACGGGCCGAACCCCTCCGTAGAACTGGTGCAGCAACTGATGGCAGAAGCCGAGGCGGACATAAGCGGGCTCGAGCCCACGAGCTGAACCTGGTGACCGCACAGCAGGGAGCCGCCGCTAATAGCCATACTGGCTCCCCGGAGACTACAGAACAGCCAAAAATTCAGTTCGCGGCATTCAAGCCGTTCGCAGAAAACGAGATGGGGATAGATGAAATTTTGGCAGATTTCGAAAGACAGTGTGCTCTACATCAGATCCCCGTTTCAGCATGGCCACGTATCCTGGCAGGGAAGTTGACCGGGCGGGCCATGGAAGCTTTCAGGACACTCAGCGCCGAAGAGGTAGCCCAGTATCCCACAGTGAAGGAGACGCTATTGAAGCGGTACGCTGTGACCCCAGACAATTACCAAAGGCAGTTCCGCAACACAAAGAAAAAGGCAAATGACACACATGCCGAATGGGCACACCGCATGTGGAGAGCTGCTACCCATTGGATTACCGGGTGTCGGGCCGTCACGGCCGCGGAAATATTGGAACTTTTTCTATTGGAACATTTTTATGAGGGTCTGGAAAAAAAAGACAGGGAGTGGTTGAAAGACCGGCGTCCCGCTAATCTACATGAAGCAGCCAGGCTGGTGGACGAACACCGGGATGTGCAAGTTCAGGAGTTCAGCAATACCCGAACGGTAACTCGCCCCGAAGCAAGAGAGGGGTACCGACCAACTCCACGAACGGAGTTTCGCACCCCTGTACCGGCAGGTCCTACACGGGACCACCCAGCCACAACAATTACCCCGCACGGAACTATAATTCCTCTCCAACGGGAAACAATCGCCCAGCTCGAGCGTTTTGCCTGGAACAAGACAGCCCTCTAGAAGAGTACCTGCGACCCCTACATGAAGCTAACCCTGTGTATGCCGCCAGTGACAATAGACAACACCACCGGCAAGAGGTACTGCTGGAGGGTCGTCCCACACAGGGGTTAAGAGACACCGGGGCCACGATCACCTTGGTACAAAGCCGGTTAGTCCCCGAATACAAACGCTCTCCTGACACAGTGGCTGTCCACTATACAGCAAAGGTACACTTGGATTGGGGTGCGGGAAAAGGACTTGTGAGGGTGGGAATTATGGATAATTTGCCAGCCGAAGTTTTGCTGGGAAACGACCTGGGACCCATGACCTCAGCTTATGCCCCTTCTTACAACGCTGAGGCACATCCCGTGACGACCCGGTCACAAGCAGGACGAGTTTGAGATCCTTCACCAGTGCGGGAGGCTCAGGTAAGACTTAACCCGACTGTGACCACCCCTCCTAACCCTTTGCCCTGGGACACCCCTGCAGCCTTTGAGGCTGAGACCAAAACTGATCCGACGCTCCAAAAATATAGGGAAAGGGCTGATACAGGGGCTGGGGGACCAGACCAGGAGACTTTTGCGTGGGAACAGGGCCGACTGTACCGACACACGGAGAAAAAGGGCCACCGGAGGAGACAGTTAGTAATACCCCACAAGTATAGGCGGGATATCCTCCGGGTGGGTCATGATATTCCCTAAGCTGGGCACCTGGCAGTAACCCGTACCCTGCACCGTATTACCCATACATTGTTCTGGCCAGGAGTACATGCAGATGTGAGGTCCTATTGTAATACGTGTGAGGTGTGCCAACGGGTAGGCAAACGAGGAGACCACCCCAAGGCACACCTCGTTAACATGCCCATTATCGATGAGCCATTTAGCCGGGTAACCATCGACTTAGTTGGGCCTCTAGCCACCCCTAGTGGCAAGAGATACATTATTACCATAGTGGACTATGCTACCCGCTACCCAGAAGCTGTGGCTTTATCTAATATCCAGGCAGACACGGTGGCTAATGCATTAGTGCAGGTATTCTCTTGGGTAGGATTCCCTAGGGAGATCTTATCCGACAGAGGATCACAGTTCACGGCAGAACTGACCCAGCAGCTATGGCACGTTTGCAAAATAAAATCCCTTCTTAGCTCCCCGTACCACCTCCAGACCAATGGGTTATGTGAGCGGTTCAACGGAACCCTCAAGCAGATGTTAAAAACCTTTACTCAGGAATATAGGGACTGGGAACGTTTCCTGCCGCACCTCCTGTTCGCTTACCGGGAAGTGCCCCAGGAAACCACCGGGTTCTCTCCCTTTGAGCTGTTATACGGTCGCAAGGTACGGGGTCCCCTGAACCTGATCCGTGAGCACTGGGAGGGAGAGACCGAGAACGCCGGGGTCCCCATCGTGCCTTACGTACTAGAGCTCCGGGACCGAATGGAGCAATTGGCTAAGTCAGTCCAGGCCAACCTCCAGGCGGCCCAGGGGCGACAGAAAGTCTGGTACGACCGGGGGGCACGGCGGAGAAGCTTCTGTCTCGGGCAGAAAGTCATGGTACTAAAACCAGTTAAGGCAGACAAGCTACAAGCAGCCTGGCAGGGACCCTACCAGATAGTAGAGAAGAGAGGAGACACCACTTATGTGATTGCCAGCTGTCACGATGAAAACTTAAGAAAGATATTTCACGTGAACATGTTGAAGGAATACTTGCAGAGACCCGAGGAAGTGTCAGCCATATGTAGCCCTGCACACGAGGACGCAGATAGTCTCCCCATACCCGACTTATTAACCCCTAACTCCCCGGTTGAAATAGTGAGCCAAGTACAGATCGGGGACAGACTTAGCCCAGTTGAGAGGGAGCAGCTACACAAACTGCTCCGAGAGAAACAAGCCATGTTCTCCCAAGAGCCAGGGTACACTGAGCTGACCACTCACCAAGTAGATACCCCGGGCCAAAACCCTTTGAGACAGGCGCCCTACCGAATTCCGGAGGCAGTAAGGACAAGCATGAAAAAGGAAATAGATGAGATGCTGCGACTAGGGGACATTGAAGCTTCCCTGGGCATCCCCGGTGGTTCTGGTCCCCAAAAAGGACGGCACCACCAGATTCTGTGTGGACTACCGGAAACTCAATGACAAAACTGTAACCGATGCCTACCCCATGCCCAGAGTGGATGAGCTGCTGGATCGCATAGCCAGGGGGAACTACCTAACTACCATTGACCTCTGTAAGGGTTACTGGCAAATTCCCCTGGCCAGGGAGGCTGTCCCCAAGTCGGCCTTCATCACCCCGTTCGGTTTGTACCACTTTAAAGTCATGCCGTTCGGGATGAAGAATGCCCCTGCTACATTCCAGCGCTTGGTGGACAGACTCCTTGATGGCTTCCAGGAGTTTGACTGCGCATACCTGGACGACATAGCGATCCATAGTGAGTCCTGGGAGGAACACTTGGCTCATGTGGGAATAGTCCTGGACCAGATTCGAGCCGCCGGTCTGACGCTCAAGCCAGAAAAATGTCACTTTGGGATGGCTGAGGTGCAGTACCTGGGCTACCAGGTAGGCTGTGGGAAGCAATGACCGGAGCCGGCTAAAATAGAAGCGGTCGCCAACTGGCCCACTCCACACACTAAAACCCAAGTGCTAGCCTTCTTGGGTACCGCTGGGTACTACAGGAGATTTGTACCCGAGTATAGCGCCATTGCCAAACCCCTGACTGACCTGACACCTACCACTCCCTGACTTATTAGTGAGGGACCCCCAGACCGACTTGACCAGCCTAGTGCAGCTAGCTGCACTAGGCTGGTCAAGTCGGTCTGGGGGTCCCTCTCTAATAAGCCCCTCAGAAAAGGAACAGGCTAAAGGGCTGTTATGGGAAAAAAGGGCGACCTTTTCTCAGGAACCGGGTTATACCACTCTAGCTGTCCATAAAGTAGAGACTCCTACCTACCTACCGTATCCCTGAGGCAGTCCGAGAAGGAATGCAAAAGGAAATACAGGAAATGACCCAGCTAGGGGTCATCAAGCCCTCCGACAGTCCCTGGGCTTCGCCTGTAGTCTTGGTGCCTAAGAAAGATGGAACCACCCGGTTCTGTGTGGACTACAGGTGCCTCAACGAGAAGACCACCACTATTAGACTGCATAGCCAGGGGACGCTATCTGACTACCATAGATCTATGTAAAGGTTATTGGCAGATTCCCCTGGCCGAGGATGCTATCCCCAAGTCGGCATTTGTCACTCCATTTGGTCTGTACCAGTTCAAGGTCATGCCTTTCGGGATGAAGAATGCCCCGGCTACTTTCCAGCGCATGGTGGATAGGCTCCTCGATGGCTTCCAGGACTTTGCGTGTGCATACCTGGATGACATTGCGGTCTACAGTGGGTCTTGGGAGGAGCAAGTAGGGGTGGTTCTGGATAAGATTAGGGCCGCTGGACTGACCCTTAAGCCAGAGAAGTGCCATCTGGGCATGGCAGAGGTACCGTACTTGGGACACAGGATAGGGTGTGGGAACCAGAGACCCGAACCGGCCAAAGTGGAGGCCGTAGCAAACTGGCCCACACCCCGAAACAAGACCCAGGTACTAGCCTTTTTAGGCACAGCGGGGTATTACCATCGTTTTGTACCCGACTATATTACGGTAGCCAAACCCCTGACGGACCTTGTGACGAGACCAATCTCGCCACATTGCATTGGAGAAGCCTGGTTGCTCGCCTGCTGCCTTTGGACTATGGCCCCCTTTTAAAAGACTTTATTTTTCCATGCAGAAAAGCCATATTCATGCTTTTCTGCCGGTTGTTCGGTAGTTTCAATCTACCGAACAACCGTACGAATGACTGGACCACCTGGGAGCTGGAGTGTGCCGGCAATTAACCTCCCTGAAGCTGCGGTTAACCGCAGCTTAATTGATGAACGCTGGGTGGCCGCCGTTCGTATCCCGAACACGAGGTCGCGGCCATTTTAAACCATACGAATGAACAGCGGTGTTCGCCTCTATTTTCATGGAACTAAAATCGGACACAGTTTTGCGCGAACACCGCTGAAGCCGCCGACCTCCCTTCTTGTTCGGTGAAAGCACACGAATGACCCGGTGTTCGGTATTTTTGTGTGAATGTCTTATACCCCAGATAGGAATCCCATGGAGCCCATTCGTATGAAACTGACTGTAAAGACTTTGGCTCCATGGCGATTGAACTGTATTCGTGTAGTCTGAGTGCCATTCACCTAATAATGTGCACTCAGACCTGAGCTATCTGGGGATGTGTTACATGCCTGTGTTTAATGTAGTAAATGTTACTTTGTGCATTTTAAAGTATAATGCTGTTTTGTGTTCCCACGTGTGTAATGGAGTTTTGCCTTTGTCTTGGGAGATAATTGAGTTACTTCCCAATTATCTCCCAGGGCAGAGGGGAGGAAGCCAGGATGCATTGTGGGAATATACTGTGACTGTGTGTCCTTTTTGTATACTTGTCTGTCCCTTGTCACAGTCTCCCATTTGGTCCCCTAGGGGAGTGTCCACCAGGTGGGAGACCTGCATAAAAGCTGGGCAGGTAGCCCTCATTAAACAGACCACTGCTTGACCCTCAACACGGAGCCTTGTCTCGTCTTTGGGGGGATTTACTGTATTCTGCTAAGGACTGATTGCCATGAGTGTAAGCCGCTTGGAAGCTTTTCCTGTTCGCCTGCTAGCAGCTATCCGTATGGTTCCTGTTCGTTTATTTGAAGTGCTACCTTATTCTCTTGTATGCCGTTCGGGAGTTTGGAGCATTCACTTTGTAACGGATCACCTGGCACCCCGACTGGGTACCTCCGTTGAAGGATACTCCTAGCGCTTCCTGAGGACTCCAAGCACTGCAGCAGACACCACAACCACCGAACCGGAGAAGCATATGAATCCTCTCAAGCATATGAATGCTGTAGACAGTTGAATAGGAACCATACGAATAGGTTTACTCTCCTAGCAGTCAAACTGGAACAGCATACAATAAATCCTTCCCCCAATAATGAGACGACACTTCACTTTGAGGGTTAAGCAGGAACTCTCTGTACTGTCACATACAGTCTCTTTTATTCCCAATCCACAAACATAGTACAGCCCACAGGGCGTTACAAAACAGCCAATCAATCCATACAATACACCCAGACACTCCCACACAAAATCCTCCCCTCTGGCTGTGATATGATTACTGAACACAATGGGTAATCTAATTATCACAGCCAGAGAAATACAGTTTCATAAAACACATCACAGGGACCCCAAAACATGCAATAACCCCATAAAAAGTACTGGGGGATCTGGGTGAACCACATATTCAAAATTCACCCAGATCCGTTCAGTACTTTGGAAAATACAGTCCAATGCAGATTCTGCAGAACATATACAGGCTAAATAAAAAACAATCACTGAATAATGTGTCCCCTGCTGTACAGTCCAAAACCACCGCACGATGTCTCTGTGCAACAAACACTGGCGAGATGGCACCGTGTTGAAAAGTCCACACAGTGTCTGTGAGTTAAAATGGCCGCCATCCATTGTTCTCACCATGTGCTTCTGATACAGGAAATGGTGGCCACCCAGTAACTCCACAGTATGTCCCCAGATGGTTCTTAAAAGGGCCAGCAGCAGCACAACACAAATCCATTATGCCCAAATCATGTCTTTAAAGGGAAATACATCCCAGGGGCCATAGTCACATTGCAGGAGGCTGGCAACCAGGCTTCTCCAGTGCATAGTGGCGAGGTTGGTTTCGCCACACACTTATTGGTGGTTCGTGGGTTTTGGTGATTCTACAGTAGCTGTGCCTGTCTCTGAAAGGGGGATTATCGTCTAAGCGTTTTTTTCCCCTTTTATGCTAAACGGTCCGTTACAGACCTGACCAAAAATAATCTTCCTAAACAGGTCCTGTGGTCTCCAGCTTGTGAAGCCGCGTTTACCGCCTTAAAGCAAGCCCTCGTGAATGCCCCCGTCTTGGCTGCCCCAGTACAAACGTTTTCTCGTCCATACAGACGCTTCCATGTTTGGACTGGGTGCTGTGCTAAGCCAGGTCGGGGAAGATGGTGGAGAGCACCCCGTCGCATACCTGAGCCGGAAATTACTACCACGAGAAGTGAGTTATGCGGCGGTGGAAAAAAAATGTTTGGCTCTTGTCTTGGCCTTTAAGAAGCTCACCCCCTACTTATATGGACAAGAATTTTCTCTGATCACCGATCACAACCCCTTGGTATGGCTTAACCGGGTTGCGGGGAAAACGGCAGGTTATTACGGTGGAGCCTAGCCCTGCAACCTTACAATTTTACCATCACCTATAGACCTGGCAAACACAATGGGAATGCTGATGGACTCTCACGACAGACGGAATTGACTTCAGCTCTTCAGTCCAGACATCCCCAAGTTGACCCGTTAAAGGATCAAACCGGGTTTGCCGGAGTGTCCCACAAGGAGGGACCGTATCGCTTGTTCGTTTATTTAATTTGTTTTTCTCGTTCCTGTGGACTCTATGGCATTCCCCTGTTTCTAACCGAACACACTGCCGAACGGCCGGCCACCCAGTAGAGGAGTGTGCTGCTGGTTAACCTCTTGGCCCAATTCAAACGTTCAGGATTAATCGCAGACACCTCGTAATTGATACAGCAGTTGGGTGGCCGCCATTCGAGTGTCGAACACGAGGTCGCGGCAATTTTAAAACACACAAACGCACAGCGGTGTTCGACGCCTATCTCATGCAACTAAAAACGGACACATTTTGGCACGAACACCGCTGAAGCCGCCGACCTTCCTTCTTGTTCGGTAGATTGGCACGAATGACTCTATATTCGGTGGATTTAAACAGAATACACCGTACCCCAGATAGGAATCCCATGGAGCCCATTCGTATGAAAACTGACTGTGTGAAAACTTTGGCTCCACGGCGATTAGACTGATTGTATATGATCTGACCGCTATTCGGTACTTTGGTGCGCTCAGATTCCAGCTATCTGGGGACCTGTGGAATGCCTATATAAATGTGTAAAATGTAACAGTTATAATATTTTATGTGTTTGTATGTACTTTTTTTTGTGTTCAGTGCTTTCTAACACGGAGTGGCTGCCTTCGCATTCGGTAAGGGAACGTCTCATGCGGCTGTAACCCCTTGCATACCGGGGGAGCCGTAACAGACCCCATTCGGTAGGTGAATTAATTCCCTTTGTAAAGGCACTCCCGAACAGGGAGTGGGCACATTATTCAATGGGATGGGGAAACACACATAATAATCAAAAGGCAAATCACAGACAGGCAGCAGTCCCACCACACAGCTTTCCAATAACCACAAGCCAGCATACACAGTCTGATCCCAATGAATAGGCTTGGGGATATATAGGGGGAGTGCTCACAGGTCACTTCTCTAGGGCTGTCTGTCTGGACCACCCGTCGGCATTCCCGTTTTGTTAACTAGGTCTATAATGAATTGTGAAGTTGTAGTTCTGTAGGGCCAGGCTCCACCGTAACAGCCGGGCATTGTCTCCAGATGGTTAAGCCATACCAATGGGTTGTGATCCGTGAGCAAGGTGAATTGCTGTCCATAGAGGCAGAGCTGCAGATTCTTGAGGGCCCACACCACCACCAGGTACTCCTTTTTGATGGTGGTGCAGCTTACCTCCTGGGCCAATAGCTTCCTGCTGAGGTAAGCCACGGGATGTTCTCTGCCATCGACCCTGACCTGGCTAAGCACCTCTCCTAATCCAAACCTGATTAGACAAGAAAATGACAAGAAAATGTTTTTTTCAGATTAGAAGCAGCCAGGACAGGAGCATTTACCAAGGCATCCTTAAGGGCTTGGAATTCCTACTCACACTCTGGGGTCCAGTTTACCTGTCTGGGCAAGGTCTTTCGGGTCACATTGGTGAGGGGCTTAGCTAGGGCGCTGTAATTGGGGACAAACTTCCTATAATAGCCAGCAGTCCCTAGGAAGGCCATCACCTTGATGTTGGTGCGGAGATGGGGCCAACTGGCTACTGTCTCAACCTTGGCTGGATCAGGCTTCTGCTTTCCACACCCCACCCAGTGTCCTAGGTTGCACTTGCTGGGATTTAGGGTTAGTCCTGCCTCCCGAATCCTGTCTAGTACAGCTCTTACCAGGGTAGGTGCAAGGATTCTTGCCGCTCTAGGCAACAATCCATTTTGCCACCCCCTCATGAATGCAACTACATTCCATTTAGATGTTTATTCACTAAACTCTGAATTACAGAGAAGAGACATTTAGGGAAAGAGATGCACTGAGTAGGCATTAAAGAGAAACTATAGCGCCAGGAAAACAAACTTGTTATCCTTGCACTATAGCTTCCACCTTTGTCAAGCACACCTCCCTTGTTGTGCAGAAGGGGTTAAACCCCTTCTGTCACTTACCTGGGTCCAGCATCAACTTCTTTTGTGCTGGCTTGGGTCCGCCTTTGCTCCTTAATGGTCGCGCTTGCAGTGGTATTTCCATGACGCTAGGTTTTGTCCCCCCCATGCATAGCCAATAGAGGAGTTAACGTTAACCCAAGACAGTAATTTAAAAAGTTTCTTAAAAATTGCAATAATTACATTTGCAGTGTCACTTACACAATCTCACTAATACACACACTCTCTCACTAGCATACACACTTACACATTCTAAGTAATCTACACACTCTAACACACACACATTCTTACTGGCATACACAGTGTCACTTGCACACTCTCACTGACATACATAGTGTCCCTTACACACTCTCACTGACATACAGTGTCACTTACACACTCTCAATAACACACACACACACACTCTCACTGACATACATAGTGTCCCTTACACACTCTCACTGACATACAGTGTCACTTACACACTCTCAATAACACACACACACACTCTCTCACTAACCTACACATTGTCACTTGCACACTCTCACTGACATACACAGTGTCACTTGCACACTCTTAGTGACATACATAGTGTCACTTGCGCACTCTCTCACACACACAGTGTCACTTGCACATACTAACAGTGCCACTTGCACACTCTCACACACACACACACACACAGTGTTATTTGCACATACTAACAGAGTCACTTGCACACTCTCCCTAACACACACACTGTCAGTCAAACACAAACTCACACCACTCTGCATAAAGTCACACTTTATTTACACACACAAACACAGTAATTTAACACACACACACACACCAATTTACAAGCATGCATACAGGGAGTGCAGAATTATTAGGCAAGTTGTATTTTTGAGGATTAATTTTATTATTGAACAACAACCATGTTCTCAATGAACCCAAAAAACTCATTAATATCAAAGCTGAATATTTTTGGAAGTAGTTTTTAGTTTGTTTTTAGTTATAGCTATGTTAGGGGGATATCTGTGTGTGCAGGTGACTATTACTGTGCATAATTATTAGGCAACTTAACAAAAAACAAATATATACCCATTTCAATTATTTATTATTACCAGTGAAACCAATATAACATCTCAACATTCACAAATATACATTTCTGACATTCAAAAACAAAACAAAAACAAATCAGTGACCAATATAGCCACCTTTCTTTGCAAGGACACTCCAAAGCCTGCCATCCATGGATTCTGTCAGTGTTTTGATCTGTTCACCATCAACATTGCGTGCAGCAGCAACCACAGCCTCCCAGACACTGTTCAGAGAGGTGTACTGTTTTCCCTCCTTGTAAATCTCACATTTGATGATGGACCACAGGTTCTCAATGGGGTTCAGATCAGGTGAACAAGGAGGCCATGTCATTAGATTTTCTTCTTTTATACCCTTTCTTGCCAGCCACGCTGTGGAGTACTTGGACGCGTGTGATGGAGCATTGTCCTGCATGAAAATCATGTTTTTCTTGAAGGATGCAGACTTCTTCCTGTACCACTGCTTGAAGAAGGTGTCTTCCAGGAACTGGCAGTAGGACTGGGAGTTGAGCTTGACTCCATCCTCAACCCGAAAAGGCCCCACAAGCTCATCTTTGATGATACCAGCCCAAACCAGTACTCCACCTCCACCTTGCTGGCGTCTGAGTCGGACTGGAGCTCTCTGCCCTTTACCAATCCAGCCACGGGCCCATCCATCTGGCCCATCAAGACTCACTCTCATTTCATCAGTCCATAAAACCTTAGAAAAATCAGTCTTGAGATATTTCTTGGCCCAGTCTTGACGTTTCAGCTTGTGTGTCTTGTTCAGTGGTGGTCGTCTTTCAGCCTTTCTTACCTTGGCCATGTCTCTGAGTATTGCACACCTTGTGCTTTTGGGCACTCCAGTGATGTTGCAGCTCTGAAATATGGCCAAACTGGTGGCAAGTGGCATCGTGGCAGCTGCACGCTTGACTTTTCTCAGTTCATGGGCAGTTATTTTGCGCCTTGGTTTTTCCTCACGCTTCTTGCGACCCTGTTGACTATTTTGAATGAAACGCTTGTTTGTTCGATGATCACGCTTCAGAAGCTTTGCAATTTTAAGAGTGCTGCATCCCTTTGCAAGATATCTCACTATTTTTGACTTTTCTGAGCCTGTCAAGTCCTTCTTTTGACCCATTTTGCCAAAGGAAAGGAAGTTGCCTAATAATTATGCACACCTGATATAGTGTGTTGATGTCATTAGACCACACCCCTTCTCATTACAGAGATGCACATCACCTAATATGCTTAATTGGTAGTAGGCTTTCGAGCCTATACAGCTTGGAGTAAGACAACATGCATAAAGAGGATGATGTGGTCAAAATACTCATTTGCCTAATAATTCTGCACTCCCTGTATAAACAATCCCCCATGCCATACCTGGGTGCTGTGAAGAGGTAGAGGCAGCAGGATCCAGGATGTTGTTTTTCTTGCTGCTGGGGGAGCAGGAGAGCAGTGCACTGTGAGCACAGGCTGCTTCCTGTTCCCCTCAGAGTGCTTCCTGTGTTCACAGGCAGGGGGCAGCCAGGATACCAGTTCACATCCCGGCTTCCCCTGCCTACAGGAAGCACAGTGCTCTGCTCGGGGGATGGGTTTACAGCACACCCCACTCCCTGGGCAGGTATTCGGCTACAGAGGGAGCCCAGCAGCTGAATGGCTAAGGAGCCACCCGCCCAGCACAGCATCCCCAGACAGCTATAGCAGGGCAGCCCACTGGGTTGAGCCTCCTGCAGTCTACACAAAGCCTTGTGGCTCCGTCTTGCTTTGGTATCAGGGCTACTGGGGAGGCCCAAGGACTCGTGGATGGTTCAAGGACCTTTAGCTGGAGCATCTTTTGTTTATTGCTCTTTGGGACTTTTTTATTTATTTTGCATTGTTATACTTATCTGTATATTTTACACTGCTTAATTTTCCCAAGGACTCGTGGATGGTTCGAGGACCCTTAGCTGGAGCATCTTTTGTTTATTGCTCTTTGGGACTTTTTTATTTATTTTGCATTGTTATACTTATCTGTCTATTTTACACTGCTTAATTTTCCCTTATTTTAATTTGTATGCTCAATACATTTTTGTTTTACCATATCTGATGCCTGTGCTGCTCTCCATCCAGGATGTTGATTTAGCCTGTTTAGGCACCCTCCTGCTCATCATATAGAACCTGGGTTGGCTCTATATTCTGTGAGTCTTATGCTATATAGGGGCCTACTTCTTGTATATACAGTTTGCACAATGTATTATATTTTTGTTTTTTTAGATTGATCCTGTAATTAGAATCTTGCTGACTGGTGTAGTATTTATTTATTTTTTTCTCTGCCATTTATCTTTCAAAGTGTTGTGGGATACCCTTATATTACACATGTTACTATTATTTGTATTTGGTAGTGCCTACACACCTTCTGTAATTAGGCCCATCATAATTGTTAGCACCAGGCCCAGTGGGTTCTTAATCTGGCCCTGGACACACCCAATGCACATCTTTATAAACTACAAGGCAATATAGCTTAAATTTAAACTTTAAAAAAAATGAAAAATAAAATGTGCTGGATTATACTTTACAAAGTTCATTTGACCTGTGTAAATAGCCTTGATTTTCAAAGGGCTTCGTGAGCATACCTCTAGTGGTTGTCCTACCAGAAATGTGTTTATGGACAAATTAAAATGTTGCTTCTCTAGAATTATCTGTGAAACATCTTTCCAGCCATTGAAGTGGATTCTCTTTGTTGATGATGGAAACCAACTGACCATTATGGAATTGATAGAAGTTTTATTTATTTATTTTTAAAATTGCTTCTATGCTAATTCTTACTGGTTTGATAGGTTTTAGCTATGATAGGCCTAGCCCTGCCAGTTAAGATGAATCAAGCTCCCCTTCTTCAGTGGGAAATTATAGGCCTATATCATTAATAAATGTTGATATAAAAATAATAGCTAAAGTCCTTGCCCTGAGATTCTCTCCCCTACTTCCTTTTCTGATTCATCCAGATCAGGTAGGTTTCATTCCAGGTAGACAGCTGTATGAGAATACACGTAGAGCAGTTAATGTTGCTTGGGTTATGGCAGTAGGGAAGACACCATCAATACTTTTATCATTAGATGCAGAAAAGGCATTTGATAGGGTCGCCTGGCCTTATCTATTTTATTTGCTTCAATATTGGGGCTTTCCAGTCAATTGCATTACTATAATCCGCGCATTATATTAAAATCCCCAAGCAACAATACAGCTCCCTAGCTCAGTTAATACTCCGTTTGGAATATACAATGGCACACGTCAAGGATGCCCTCTCTCTCCTATTTTGTTTGCACTTATATTGGAACCCCTTCTGATCTATATCAGGGGAAGTGGCAATATACAGGGTATTCAAATAGGGAGGGAGATTTATAAAACAGCGGCTTATGCCGATGATATTTTAATCTCTATAGCAAACCCTTCTGAATCTATCCCTGAATTGTTTAAGTTGATAGAACAATTTGGAGCCATTTCAGGCTATAAGGTAAATTATAATAAATCGTGTGGAGTGCCTTTTCATTTATCTGAGATAGAACAAGACCAGCTAAAAACTAAATTTGATATGAGTATAGATAAATCTCTAAGCTATTTGGGTATTAAAATTGGATACGATTATAATACATTATTTAATGACAACTATGTACCTTTGATTAAAACTTTGAAAAAGGACCTAGAGAATTGGCATGATAAGCCAATTTCATGGATTGGCAGAATTCATTCTATAAAAATGAATATTTTACCGAGGCTTTTATTTCTATTTCAAGCATTGCCTATAAAGGTCTGTAAAGAGGACTTATTGGGTATTCAGAAAGCTGTAGACACATTTATTTGGCAGGGCAAGCGACATAGGATAGCTAGAACTCTCTTGTATAGACCGAGAGTTAAAGGGGGACTAGTTCTCCCCAATTTAATTATTTATTATTATGCAGCCCAATTGGCTCAAATTGTTGGTTGGCATGTAAATCAAGGGAAATACAGATGAGCGGATATGGAGGAAGATTTAATGACACCAGACTCGCCAGGGTTGTATATGTGGTTGAATAAGGTTTCAAGACCAGGGTTGAAACAAATATGCCCTTCTACGGCAAACTCCCTCCACATTTGGGATAAACTTAAGTTAAAACATGGTCTAACTAATTTCCCTTCACCCATGACCCCTGTTTTTTGGAATAGACAATTTATTCCTGGTATGGAAGAACACAATTTTCAAGGCTTAAAGGCAGGAGGAATCTATAGATATGTAGATCTTTGGTCAGAAGGAGAGGTAGTTTTATTTTCTAGTTTGTTGACCAGAGTAGAACTGAGGACAGGAGATTTTTTTCGTTATTTGCAGATTAGAGATTTTGCGTATTCAATGGAGGTAAAAACGGCAGTTAAATTCCCCTTTACTAATTTTGAAAAAATGTGCAAAATAGGTAGGTTAAAGGGAGGTCTTATCTCTGATTTGTATAATCAATTAAGTGAGGAACCTACGGTTTGGGCTCCATTAAAGTATATATCCTACTGGGAGGCAGATTTAGGTTCTTCTTTGGAAACTAAGGATTGGATAGATATCTGGGAAACAGCATCCAAAATATCGATTTGTGTAATCTCGCAGGAACAAATGTTTAAGATATTATTTAGGTGGCATGTGACCCCTGTTTTTTTGTACAAAATAGGTAAAAATCTGACGGATCTTTGTTGGAGGGGATGTGGTTTACAAGGGACATATTTACACATGTGATGGGATTGCCCAAAGATTAAAAGCTATTGGGAGGAAATAAGGGAGCTAATTCAAGTGATAATACAGGGAAATATAGAACTCAATCCTTGGATATTTTTGCTATCGAAATCAATAGCAGGTATACCCTGCCATTCGCAGAAATTAATATTTTTAGTTTTATTGGCCGCACGTAGATGTATAGCCGCTAGTTGGATAAATCTAGATTTACCATCAATGAGAGAGGTGGAATTAAAGATTCAAGAAAATTATATAATGGATGAATTATCATCTAGAGTAAGACATTCTTATTATATGTTTGGTAAGGTCTGGGAACCCTGGAAGGTTTATGCGAATAGGAAGGGTATAGGTAGATAGAGAGGCAGAGGGGGGGAGAGTGTATTAAATGTTTTTTTTTTGTTTTTTTGTTTTTTTTGTGTGTGTAAAAATTTGTATTGATGAATAACTCAAAATGGTGATATTAGAGCTTAAATGCAATCTTTTAGGTAATATTGCTGTTAAATGCATGTTAAAGATTGTATAATGTATAATGAGTTCTTTTTTGTTGTTTTTAGTGTTAAATAAAGAAAGAATATTAAAAAAAGATGAATCAAGCTCTACAAAATTAGACCATTATTGTCTACAGCCAATCAATCACCATGGTTTATGTTTGAGAATAATTGCAAACTTCTGACTATGACATTAGTACATGATGGTTTTAAATTCCAGAATATAGAGAGTCTGGAAGCCATCTGTATCCTGCAAGTTCCTTAACAAAAAAATAATAATATTACAAGTAAAATCTGGTAGACAAACATCACACCACCATACCAACAGCTGCGTACGAAAAATTCCTGTTAGAATATTGAATACTGCATAACAAGTTCTAAAAACTAAAAAATGCATACCCCTTTTCTTAACAGTGTGTTTTGACAAGATGGAGGGCCTACAATGATTAGATGAACTGACATTTTTGGCACAGGGATGCTCTCAGACTTATATGGACATATGAACACACTGGATGTTAGTTTTTTACATATCGACTCCAGACAGGATGTCCAGGGGAAGGGCGGGAAACAAAGGGCTTTGTTTGGTCTCGGGTTACCGGTCCGGCCTGTTTAGGGGCTAAGATTCCATTCTCTTAGTTTGCTTGTTGCTTTTCTCCATATCATCCTTCGGGAAGGATTCCATGCTTCCAGTACTGGAGCATGTTCATGCCTTGTGGGGAAGGTGTTGGGGAATACCAATATTAGCCAGCTGCTTATTGACTTATGTAACAGAGCTGATCAGGGTCTGACTACATACAATGTCTATGAAGTATTCTCTCAAACAGTAGCATCTAAGCTTACACTTGTCCATTCTTAACCCCTTAAGGACACATGACATGTGTGACATGTCATGATTCCCTTTTATTCCAGAAGTTTGGTCCTTAAGGGGTTAAACAGCACAGTGTGGTCAAAAAAAAAAAAAAAAAGAAAACTGTTATTTTTAGAGACCTTTTGTGTCTTTTTTTTCACTGCTTATTACTATTGTTGCTGAATGACAATAAAACTTTAATTTATGGAAAAAAAATAAAACTGGCAGACTATAGATGTCAGAAGAATTATATTCTTCCAAAATAATTAGTAGAGAACAATATTTTAACCACATAGAAGTCTTTTTATAAACAAAAATCTCAAGTGCTTTGGAGGATCTGCTCTTGCACTATTAATCATCCTATTTTGAGGTCAGGTGAGTGAACATATTGCTATTGTGGACAAATGAGAGATCTGGTCACACACACGAAGCAATCCAAGTATACAAGGAAAGTTTTCACATTAATTATGTAGTATCAAAGTTAGTGTACTATTTTAGTGTTTTTCTTTAGGTTATTTATTTAATTTTATTTAGGGTTTGGGCACTAACATCTTTGTTTTCAGAAATCACATTAAAATGCAGAATAGTTTCCCCAGTACATAAATACATATGCTATTCTGTATGTACTTTGCAGTAAATTTGCTGAAAAAAAATATCTTTATTATGACTTA
>OW240917.1:13380386-13391265 GCA_933207985.1 Pelobates cultripes
GTCCCCATTACACACACTGCGTCCCCATACACACTGCCCCACAAACACTGTCCCCATACGTACATTGCCCCCCATACACACACTGCCCCACAAACACTGTCCCCATACACACACTTCCCCACAAACATTGTCCCCATATACACACTGCCCCCCCATACACACACTGCCCCACAAACACTGTCCCAATACACACGCTGCCCCACAAACACTGTCCCCATACACACACTGCCCCACAAACACACACTGCCCTCCATGGGCCACACACCGCCCCACAAACACCATCCCCACATACACACACTGCCCCCCATACACACACTGCCCCACAAACACTGTCCCAATACACACACTGCCCCCATACACACACTGCCCCACACACACACTGCCCCACAACACACACACTGCCCCACAAACACTGTCCCTGACATACACTGCCGCACTCACACACTTCACCCTTAACACACACCACTGCTCCTATACCCTATATCCCAGCAGACCCCAGGTAAGTTGTCAAACTGTTCTTAAACGGTATGACTACTTACTCTGGGGTGGAATCCTGGCACTACTGACACCATAACTACTACACTGAGCTGTAGTGGTTATTGTGCCTGGATTATTTATTTAAATAATCTACAAGTGCCCCTCCCGAGATCAGGCTCTGGATCCGCCACTGACATATACACCCCTGCATTTATACCTTTATGTATGTGTGTATCTGAGTGTGTGTGTATATACCTGTGTCAGTGTGTGTATGTGCCAGTGTGTGTATATCAAAGAGCTTGTATATCTTGTGTGTGTGTGTGTGTGTATGTGCCAGTATGTGTCAAGGTGTGAGCATGTGTCAGTGTGAGCATGTGTGTATCTGCGTGTTAATGTGTTTGTGTATATGTGTTATAGAAATCACACAACATGCAAACAGACCCCTGCAAACACAAACATTACAAACACACCAGTTTGCTGAAACACTAATACTACACACAAATGTACACATGTATTTAAAAGACAACACTAGATCCAAACACCCCCCTGCATGCAAATACAAACATTACATGCAAACACATTCCTGTATTAAAACGCTAAAATTATATACAAACACCAACTCTACACACAAAAGTACACCTGCATTTAAAAGCCAACACTACAAACAATCACACATCCCTGCATTAAAATGCAAACACTACACACAACTACACCACTGCATTCCAATGGTAACAGTACATACAAATACACTCCTACATGCACACATACACTCTATACAATAACATGCTGACATTCATTTGCACAAACACTGCTCAAAAATACAACCCTGCAAGGATGGTAGAATCCTAGCTGGCATAGCATCGCAGGAGTTGTATGACAGATGGGGATCTATCTTTTCTTTACTCTTGTGCTACAGGGCAGGCCTGAATTTTTTTTGTTGCACCAAGGCACTCTCTACATTAGTTTCATCTCTAGGTTGGGGTGGAGGGAGTGATTGCATGCCTAGGGTCCAATCAATATTAAAGACGGCCCTGGTTCCACCACATCCTCACCCATGGCTGTAACAAATGGATGCAATGGTTATAATATAATTGAGGACATAGTTACATAGTTACATAGCTACATAGCTACATAGCCACATAGCTGAAAAGAGACTTGCGTCCATCAAGTTCAGCCTTCCTCACATTTGTTTTTTGCTGTTGATCCAGAGACGTGCTGCGGTGGTCCTCGCATGTCCACATCCTGACACATAAGTGGTTGTGCATGTACTTGGGGACATATACAAGAGAAGGACAAGGTCATCCGGTATTATTTCTCATTTTGTCTTGATATTCAAACATTTTGGACATATAGCCCCACATGTACAATTGCAAAAAAATTGCCATTGTTTTTCCAGCTTTATATTACCCAACCAAGCAAAATATTATCACAGATACACTTTTTAATCCCAGGGGGAAGAGAATTGAGGTGCAGAACTGGATCTCCTGAGACTCCCTTTACTACATTCATATAAAACCCATTTTGTTTTTAGGATGTACAAGACCTTCACTTCAAAATAAACTTGTTAGACCTCCTCAATGAGGTTTAGCTGGTACCCCTCTAGGTATTGTGAGTAAGGGGTCCAAGCCTGGATTACCCTTTTACCTTTGGGAGAGCAAACACGTTAAAACAGGTTACAAAAGAATACTGACATTGGATAACAACTCAAATAGTTTTCCCTTCAGTGTGTCCCCACATATTTCTGAGAATTTTTAGCTTATCACGTGCCATTTGCAGAGAGAGCCTAAACCATTTGTTTAATAGACTGATCCTACCCAACATGGCCGATTCTAGGGCCACAGATGCTTGGATGCAGATTTTGTTTTGTTTCTCACGTGTGGGTGTGGTCATCTTACTAACTCCTCTCCTTGCACATGCTTGTTTCTATGGCAATCACTCCACCTCTCCATCTATAAGCCACATCCATTTTTCTAATAAGACACACTGACAATCACACACTCTCAGTTACAGACATACAATCACACTGATTTGAAAAACACTCACTGACAGACACACACACACACACTGACACACACATTGACACAAATTCTCAATGACAGATACACTCTCAATGACACACACCCATCTCACTGATTTGAAGCACACTCAGTGACAGACATCAAAACAAACCAGAGAGTAAGCGCTAAATAACAGATGGGCAGCAACCCTATAATGGAATCCCTCAAACACCCTTAAGGAGTAGAAATAGAAAGTAAAATAAAAGATAAGGGCTGCGCCAGAGAAAACTAAGTATGAGATAAAAATAACAAATAGTCCAAATAAAATAAGGAAAAAGTCTTATCTAACATGATCTTTATGGAGTCGTAGATTAAACATAACAAAGACCCAAGAATGTTGAAATGTATTGGAATAAAGAAGTATACTACTCCACGGAGGGGTGGAAATATTAAAAAACATTTTAGGTAAAATAGAAATGGAGTGGGTGTACAAACTCAAAACCCTTACACCCCATGGTCTTAATGTTGATTTTGATTTATTTAATTTTTTATAACTAAAAATGTTTTTATATCATTTATTACTGGATGTTTTTAAATATTTTTTTAATTTTATTTTTAATTTAAATTTTTATATTGATTTTTAACTTATTATAGGATGTTTTACAATGTTTTAATTAGGTTATTATCCCCAGATGGGTTATATTTATGGTGTGTCTTTATATTTTAGTTTTGATTATGCCTGATTACACTTTTTAGTCTATCAGGCATACTCAACACCTAGCCGGCCGCATGCCGACAGTTTTTTTTTTTTCTTTCTCATTGCCTTTCTCTTTGCTAATTAGTTTTCTCTCCATGACGATGGCCGCACTTTTGTGCGTGCCGCCGTCGGCTTAATGCACACCCCCTTCTTCTGACGTCAGCCGCAATTACTATGCGAGCTGACGTCTCATTCCCACCTACTCGTTTAGACACCAGCGGCTGCGCAGTACGCGCCTGCGTCTAGCTATCTCCCACCATTCAGTGCGGCTGGTCACATGACCACACAACATAGACGCCGGCGGCTGTGCAGTGCGCGCCAGCGTCTAACTACATTCTCTGCGGTCGACCGCCGGTCACATGATTATACAATATAAAGCAGGGTAAATAGAAAACTAACCCCCGTTTTTTATATATTATTGTATAATAACGTTTCTTATGTTCAGTACAATGTATGTCTGTTAAAATAATCCTGTTTTATTTTGTTTTATTTACATTTGTATTATCAACATTCTGATTGGCTGTTTTACAATTTTGGCGCCAATTTCAAAGAATTGTATGTGTTATTTAAACTCTCTCTTGCCAGGTATCAGATTCTTACTCCATATTGATAAAGCCGTATAGGCGAAACGCGTTTTTGGACATTATATTGTGTATTTTTATGTATTAAAGATTATTTGGTTACTTTTTATTTGTGCCATCTATCTTTTTGATACACCTTAGATAGTTTTTTTACCTGGCATCTTTTTTATCACCTCGGACTCCAAGTAATCCTTAGTTAGGGATCATACCACCAGCGCTAACCTCAAGGAGCAGTCGGTCTGCTCCTGTCTTGTGAGTACCATTTTATATATTTTATTTCCAGTATTTTACTCAGTGAACACTATTGGCTGTTTCTTTCTACCCGAGTGCTGAATATACCACTGACGGAGGAAGTCCACCTTATATCCCATAAGCGGATCCACACGGAGGAAAACAGCAAGGACAATTGTTCTGGACCAAGCACTTATATACTCAACGACTCTATAAAGATCATTTTAGATAAGACTTTTTCCTTATTTTATTTGGACTATTTGTTATTTTTATCTCATACTTAGTTTTCTCTGGCGCAGCCCTTATCTTTTATTTTACTTTCAGTGACAGACATACACACACATACTTTGCTTTACAACATGATATGACCTTGTACTTTGGTTTAATACTTAATGAGATATTTCATTAGTGTGAACCCCTCTAAAAAATATTTTTATATATATATATATATATATATATATATATATATATAAACATTTATGGCTGTGCTCCTTATTCAAATTTGTGTATACACACACATACTGACACACACACAATCTCACTGACTTGAAACACACTCACTGACAGACTAGTGATATACCGAACGGGTCTCGGCGAACATAGCATGTTCGCGTTCGCCACGGCGGGCGAACATATGCGCGGTTCGACCCGCCCCCTATTCGTCATCATTGAGTAAACTTTGACCCTGTACCTCACAGTCAGCAGACACATTCCAGCCAATTAGCAGCACACCCTCCCTAGCAGACCATCCCACCTCCTGGAAGGCATCCATTTTAGATTCATTCTCAAGCTGCATGCTTAGTAAGAGGAGGGAAAGTGTAGCTGCTGTTCATAAGATAGGGAAAAGCATAGCTAGGTTAGGGATAAGGGTATGCTTTTTTTTTATTTTTTTTATCTATGTAATGTAAATGCACTTAGTTGTCTGCCACTGCTGCCAGCTTCTGTGTCAGGCTCACAGTGCATACTGTGCCCATTTCCCCAGTCAGTGCCACCAATTACATCTGGTGTCACAATAGCTTGGATTTAAAAACAAAAAACTTTTTTCACTGTTATAGATTGAATAGCAGTCAGTTGTCTGCCACTGCTGCCAGCTTCTGTGTCAGGCTCACAGTGCATACTGTGCCCATTGCCACCACTTAGATCTGGTGACACAAAGCTTGGATTTAAAAAAAAAAACTTTTTTCACTGTTATAGATTGAATAGCAGTCAGTTGTCTGCCACTACTGCCAGCTTCTGTGTCAGGCTCACAGTGGATACTGTGCCCATTTCCCCAGTCAGTGCCACCACTTATATCTGGTGTCACAATAGCTTGCTTTTAAAACAAAAAACTTTTTTCACTGTTATAGATTGAATAGCAGTCAGTGTCCTTAAAGCGGGTGTGTTACGCTAACAGTGGATACGGTGACCAGTGCCACCACTTAGATCTGGTGACACAAAGCTTGTATTTAAAAACAAAAACACTTTTTTCACTGTTATAGATTGAATAGCAGTCAGTGTCCTTAAAGCGGGTGTGTTACGCTAACAGTGGATAATGTGACCAGTGCCACCACTTAGATCTGGTGACACAAAGCTTGTATTTAAAAAACAAACACTTTTTTCACTGTTATAGATTAGCAGTCAGTGTCCTTAAAGCGGTGTGTTACGCTAACAGTGGATACGGTGACCAGTGCCACCACTTATATCTGGTGTCACAATAGCTTGGATTTTAAAAAAAACCACTTTTTTCACTGTTATAGATTGAATAGCAGTTAGTTATCTTCAAGCAGGTGTGTTACGCTAACAGTGGATACGGTGACCAGCGCCACCACTTAGATCTGGTGACACAAAGCTTGGATTTAAAAACAAAAAACTTTTTTCACTGTTATAGATTGAATAGCAGACAGTGTCCTTAAAGCCGGTGTGTTACGCTAACAGTGGATACGGTGACCAGTGCCACCACTTATATCTGGTGTCACAATAGCTTGGATTTAAAAAAAAAAAAACACTTTTTCACTGTTATAGATTGAATAGCAGTCAGTGTCCTTAAAGCGGGTGTGTTACGCTAACAGTGGATACGGTGACCATTGCCACCACTTAGATCTGGTGACACAAAGCTTGTATTTAAAAACAAAAAACACTTTTTCACTGTTATAGATTGAATAGCAGTCAGTGTCCTTAAAGCGGGTGTGTTACGCTAACAGTGGATACGGTGACCAGTGCCACCACTTAGATCTGGTCACACAAAGCTTGTATTTAAAAACAAAAACACTTTTTTCACTGTTATAGATTGAATAGCAGTCAGTGTCCTTAAAGCGGGTGTGTTACGCCAACAGTGGATACGGTGACCAGTGCCACCACTTAGATCTGGTGACACAAAGCTTGTATTTAAAAACAAAAAACACTTTTTTCACTGTTATAGATTGAATAGCAGTCAGTGTCCTTAAAGCTGGTGTGTTACGCTAACAGTGGATACGGTGACCATTGCCACCACTTAGATCTGGTGACACAAAGCTTGGATTTAAAAAAAAACAAAAAAACACTTTTTTCACTGTTATAGATTGAATAGCAGTCAGTGTCCTTAAAGCGGGTGTGTTACGCTAACAGTGGATACGCTGACAAGTGCCACTAATTAGATCTGGTGTCACAATAGTTTGTATTTAAAAAACAAAAAACTTTTTTTCACTGTTATAGATTGAATAGCAGTCAGTGTCCTTAAAGCGGGTGTGTTACGCTAACAGTGGATACGCTGACAAGTGCCACTAATTAGATCTGGTGTCACAATAGTTTGGATTTAAAAAAAAAATAATCTTTTTTCACTGTTATAGATTGAATAGCAGTCAGTGTCCTTAAAGCGGGTGTGTTACGCTAACAGTGGATACGCAGACCAGTGCCGCTAATTAGATCTGGTGTCACAATAGCTTGGATTTAAAAAAACAAAACTCTTTTTTCACTGTTATAGATTGAATAGCAGTCAGTGTCCTTAAAGCGGGTGTGTTACGCTAACAGTGGATACGGTGACCATTGCCACCACTTAGATCTGGTCACACAAAGCTTGTATTTAAAAACTAAAAACACTTTTTTCACTGTTATAGATTGAATAGCAGTCAGTGTCCTTAAAGCGGGTGTGTTACGCTAACAGTGGATACGCTGACCAGTGCCACCAATTTAGATCTGGTGACACAAAGCTTGGATTTAAAAAAAACAAAACACTTTTTTCACTGTTATAGATTGAATAGCAGTCAGTGTCCTTAAAGCGGGTGTGTTACGCTAACAGTGGATACGGTGACCATTACCACCACTTAGATCTGGTGACACAAAGCTTGTATTTAAAAACAAAAAACACTTTTTTCACTGTTATATATTGAATAGCAGTCAGTGTCCTTAAAGCGGGTGTGTTACGCTAACAGTGGATACGGTGACCATTGCCACCACTTAGATCTGGTGACACAAAGCTTGTATTTAAAAAAAAAACTTTTTTCACTGTTATAGATTGAATAGCAATCAGTGTCCTTAAAGCGGGTGTGTTAAGCTAACAGTGGATAAGGTGCCCAGTGCCACCACTCACTGGTGTCACAATAGCTTGCATTTAAAAACAAAAAACTTTTTTCACTGTTATAGATTGAATAGCAGTCAGTGTCCTTAAAGCGGGTGTGTTAAACTAACAGTGGATACGGTGCCCAGTGCCACCACTCACTGGTGTCACAATAGCTTGAATTTAAAAACAAAAAACTTTTTTCACTGTTATAGATTGAATAGCAGTCAATTGTCCTTAAAGCGGTGTGTTGCGCTAACAGTGAATCACGTGACAAGTGCCACTAATTAGATCTGGTGTCACAATAGCTTGGATTTAAAAAAACAAAAAACTTTTTTCACTGTTATAGATTGAATAGCAGTTAGTTATCTTCAAGCGGGTGTCAGGCCTACGGCCTGTGCTCTGCACAACTGTGCCAGTGCACATTGCCACTCATATCTGGTCTCACAGTAGCTTGCACGCATAGTACCACTAATCCCAACAAAAATGACAGGCAGAGGCAGGTCACCCTGCAGGGGCCATCGTGGTCGTGGTGCTGTGATTCCCTTTGGCCCTAGAATAATGCCCAGTTTTCAGAGGCCACGTACCCTGAACTTGAAAAGTTCTGAGGACATAGTTGACTGGCTAACACAGGACACCCAATCTTCACAGCCTCCGCTCAGAACCTTGACGCACCATCCTCCTCCAGCTTAGCTTCAGGCACCTCTCAAGATACCACTCACCCGCCTGCCGCCACCACCAAAACTAGCACCACAGCGGCTTCAGTTGGTATGTCAGAGGAGTTATTCACACATCCGTTTGAAGAAATGAGTGATGCGCAACCATTATTGCCAGAGGATGTAGATAACAGGGATATGTCTCAGGCAGGCGGCATTACACACATGGACGTACGGTGTGATGATGATGATGATGTTGTACCCGCTGCTGCTTCCTTTGCTGAGTTGTCAGATACAAGTGAAGCGGTTGATGATGGCGATGCGTCCATGGATGTCACGTGGGTGCCCGCTCGTCAAGAAGAAGAACAGGGCGAAAGTTCAGATGGGGAGACAGGGAGGAGGAGGAGACGAGTTGGAAGCAGGGGGAGGTCGTCGCAAGGAGCTAGTGGCACAGTCAGACAGCATGCATCGACACCCGGGGTCAGCCCGACAGCACGCCAATCAAGCATGCTGTGTCCACCACCAGAATGCCGTCATTGCAGGGAAAGCTCAGCAGTGTGGAATTTTTTTTGTGTGTCTGCCTCTGACAACAGCGATGCCATTTGCAACCTGTGCCAAAAGAAACTGGTAGTGGGGAAGTCCAACACCCACCTAGGTACAACTGCTGCGTAGGCACATGATCTCACATCCTAGCGCCTATGGGATCAACACATGAGTACAAGCAGCTCTCGCCTACTCTAGCCGCCAGCCTCCTCCTGGTCCAGCATCTTCAGCCACGTCAACCACTGCTGTCCTCCTTGTCCCCTCTCAACCATCCGCCACTCCGCCTCCCGCCTTGAGCAGTTCACGCTCATCTTCCACAGTCATGTGTCTGTCAAGGACATGTTTGAGCGTAAGAAGACAATGTCAGAAAGTCACCCCCTTGCCCAGCGTCTGACTGCTGGCTTGTCCGAACTATTAGCCAGCCAGCTTTTACCATACAAGCTGGTGGAGTCTGAGGCGTTCAAAAAATTTGTAGCTATTGGGACACCGCAGTGGAAGGTATCCGGCCGAAATTACTTTTCGCAAAAGGCAATCCCCAACCTGTACTCAATTGTGCAAAAGGAAGTAATAGCATCTCTGGCACACAGTGTTGGGGCAAGGGTCCATTTGACCACTGATACCTGGTCTGCAAAGCATGGTCGGGGCAGGTATATCACCTACACTGCGCATTGGGTAAACCTGCTGACTGCTGCCAAGCATAGAATGCATAGCTCTGCAGAGGAGTTGGTGACACCGCCACGACTTGCAGGCAGTCCTGCTGCCACCTCCTCTACTCCTCCTACTCCATCCTCTTCCATAACCTCCTGGGCTGAGTCCTCTTCTGCTGCTGCGTCTTGCTCATCAGCGGATAGAGGCATTAACAGTGATTAAACTGATAACAGTAGTACTAAACACACCACTCCTCACTGGTGTCTAATGGCTTGGATTCAAAAACAAAAACTTTTTCCTGTTATAGATTGAATAGCAGTTGGTTATCTTCAAGCAGTGTGTCAGCCCTACAGTAGGTAATACTCTATGATAAGCATACCTCCTCTACTCCTCCTATAAATATCTTCCACCAACCTCCTCGTGATCCTCTTCTGCTGCTGCGTCTTGCTCCACATCAACGGATAGGGGAAGTAACAGTGATTAAACTGATAACAATAGTACTAAACACACCACTCCTATCTGGTGGCACATTAGATTGCACGCGCAGTGCCCCAAATTTGTTGTGATCTGTGAGTAAGGTAAACGGTTGTCCATACAAGTAGGTTGCAGCTTTTTGAGGGCCCACACCACCGCTATGCACTCCCTTTTCAATGGCAGTGAATATATACGGCTGTGCAAAGTTTCACGGCAAGATAAGCGGGTTGCTAATACCATGCTCGACTTGGCTCAGTACTGCTCCCAATCCAAGCATAGAAGCGTCTGTATGGGCGAAAGTGTTTAGTTGGATCAGGAGAAGAAAGTACAGGTGATTTAATGAGCGCCGTCTTGAGCTGTTGGAAGGCCTGTTCACATTCTGGGGCCCATACTACTATCTTGAGGAGGTTTTTACACGTTCCTATATGGCACTTACTGGGCTTTAGGGTCAGTCCGGACTCCCTAATCCGGTCTATTACGGCTCCTATGTGGGTCGGGTGTTCGGGCCAGGAGCTGCTAAAAATGTCTATACCATCCAAGTAGGTGTGTATCAGTGTGTATTAGGGATCCTTAGGACAGGTGTCAATCCATATCTGCCAAGTGACCCGATGTTGGGGTAGCATTCCCTATTCTGCTCTGTGTCAGTGTGTATCAGGGATCCTTAGGACAGGTGTCAATCCATATCTGCCAAGTGACCCGATGTTGGGGTAACATTCCCTATTCTGCTCTGTGTCGGTGTGTATCAGGGATCCTTAGGACAGGTGTCAATCCATATCTGCCAAGTGACCCGATGTTGGGGTAACATTCCCTATTCTGCTCTGTGTCAGTGTGTATCAGGGATCCTTAGGACAGGTGTCAATCCATATCTGCCAAGTGACCCTATGTTGGGGTAACATTCCCTATTCTGATCTGTGTCAGTGTGTATCATGGATCCTTAGGACAGGTGTCAATCCATATCTGCCAAGTGACCCTATGTTGAGGTAACATTACCTATTCTGCTCTGT
>OW240917.1:13391365-13448353 GCA_933207985.1 Pelobates cultripes
TGTTAGGGGCCCCACAATTTCTGATGGCGGCCCTGTATATAATACCTGAGTTATGTATTTTTATGTTGTTTTCTGGTTCGTAATAAAGCATGGTCATTTTGGGCGCTTGGAGATAATTAGATTGTATAACCGTTGGCCTCATTATCTCCAAGCTGGGCGGGTACAAGTTTGAATGATACACTGTGTTATGATTGGTTATGTACTCGTACTGTACCTGTATCCCATCAGGTCCATGGGGATCTGTCCCTGGACCTGGGGACTTGCATAAATTGCCATGCTTGTGTGCCAGTAAAGCCAGTTAGTTTTTACCCTCAACTCGTAGCCTCGACTCGTGTTGTAGGGATACGGGAATACTAGCGCTTTCTTTGCTAGTGGGATATTCTACACTTTCAGCTCCTACCGAAGGGAACCACGTTCGACTCTCTGATTTCGTGAACCAGGACATCCAAGCGATCAACCCCCCTGCTAGACGGGGGGCAATCGTAACATTCAGTATGGGAGAAGGTACAGGTCAGCGGTGTTCGCGGAAATGTGCAACCGATATTAGTTACATGAATTTGGCTGCACATACTGCTGACCGTATTTGAATGAATAAAGATGGCGCCGCCACGTGTTCGTTTGCGCGAACGGTGGCCACCCAGCGTTCGACAATTTACCTACAGCAGGCTCCCAGCCTGGGAGGTGAGTTAAATTGCCTGCACACTTCCACTTCTGGGTGATCTGCCTGTGTGGTACTTGGTTCAGTAAGCCCCATTTACTAACCAAGTGGGAAATAGCCAGGAACAAAGGGTTTAAACCAGGTCTGGGGACACAGGGGACACAGGCTTAAATGGGCAGTGTCACAAACAACTCTGGGGGCATTGTCCCAATTTTCTCTATGTCCCAAAAATGTGCTTAAAGGGCCAGCACCAGTCCCATAAAACGTCCATAAGCCCCAATATGCCCACCGACTGTCTTAAAGGGCCATACACACCCAGTCCATAGTCATGGGGGAGGAGGCTGACAAATAGGCTCTTCCATAATCCAGGGGAGCAGGGCAATTTGTCATTTAAAGGAACAGTTACAAAAGGCATTTTGTAACAAATAATATAGTGCTGTTCTCTGTATAATACAGGTCTGTGTGTGTATAATATCCCGGGATAGTCAGTGCTTCCTGTATAGTGCTGTTCACTGTCTTGGGATTTTATACACAAACAGACCTGTATTATACAGAGAGTAGCACTATACAGGGAGCACTGACTGTCCCGGGATATTATACACACAGCCCTGTATTAAACAGACAGTAGCGCTATACTGTGATGTATGGGCGGTTGGGCTGAGTATGAGTGTGTGAGTGTATGAGTGTATATATTGTGATGTATGGGCATTGGGCAGTTGGGCTGTTGTTGGCTGTGAATGATGCACTTCCTTTCTTTTAGTTCTTTACTTCCTGTTCCTGTTGGCAGTTGGTGGAATGTTCCAGGGATTTGAAATGGCGGCTGTAGAAACCCTGTGTAACAAGGCTGCAATATGAAGATCCTGCTATGTATGTATTAATAAAGCGAGTACTTCATTATACAGGAATTATTGGCTTATTTGTACAAAACATCACAGTGGCGACGAGGTTGTAGAACCCTACCTGACATGGCAGCCATTGGCACTATAAAGGACTTTGATCCTGACTCGGATTTATGGGCTTCTTGGGTTGAACAATATTTTGCAGCTAATGACATTCCTAACAATAAACAGGTTGCTGTTTTCCTAACAGTTATAGGAGCCAGAACGTATGATACGCTAAGGAGCCTCTTACACCCAGAGAAACCTGCCTGCAAGCCATTGGCAAGCCTGATTACTTTGTTAACTAGCCATTTCCAACCAAAACCACTAGAGATAGCAGAGAGATTTAAATTCTATAAAAGAAGACAAGAGCCTGGTGAATCAGTTTCAGCATATGCCTTTGCGTTACGGAAACTCGCCAGCACCTGCTGTTTTGGGGACTACCTGCCCACTGCTCTGCGAGACCTGTTTGTAATGGGCATTGCAAGTGATGCAGTGCTAAGGAGACTGCTTACAGAAGAAGATTTAACATTTAAAAATGTAATGAACATGGCAAGCATTATAGAACAAGCCTCTAAGGATGCTAATCTATTACACAGCAGACTGGACAACACACAGGAGGTAGAGGTAGAAGTTTTAAAATTAGACGCTAGAGCATGGAGTATACCACAGGGAAAGAGACTTTCAAAACTGGAACATTCACATTACAAATGTTATCGCAGTCAATCACGACAGCAGCAAGACTTCAGAGGTATGCCTTAACTCTGGGGGCTTATCAGTGTCAGATACAATATCGTCCAAACGCTCTGCATTCTAACGTGGATGCATTCTCTAGACTTCAATTGAAAATGGATTCACAATTAACTACCACAGAAAGATCTACAAATAATTTTAGTGAGGTGATAACAGCCAGAGAAATTGCATAGGAGACAACCAAGGACTCTTTGCTGAATGAAATACTTATTTTTGTACGCAAGGGTTGGCCACTAAAGACTCCAATACATATCAAGTAATTATAAACAAGAGCTTAGTCTGGGGAGAAAGGGTGGTTATTCCTTTTGTGTTACAACAACAGATTCTTGAAATTTTACATGCAGGTCATCCTGGCATAGTCCGCATGAAGCAGAAGGCAAGAGGTCGTATTTGGTGGACAACCATTGATGAGGATATTGCCCGTTATGTTTCAGGTTGCACTGGTTGTGCACAAGCACAGCGTGACTTGCCACATGGTGCCATACAACCTTGGACCTGGCCTCTATCACCATGGCAGAGAATTCACATAGACTTTGCTGGACCAGTGGAACATAAAATGTATCTGAATGTGGTAGATGCACATTCTAAATGGCCAGAAGTTCTATTCATGTCACAGACCACTTCAGAAGCTACTGTTAAAGCATTACAGAAACTATTTGCAACATTTGGCTTGCCCAGAGTGCTTGTTTCAAATAATGGACTGCAGTTTGTTTCTGGACAATTTCAGGCTTTTCTCAAGGAAAACGGTATTCAGCATCATCGTACAGCACCGTATTATCCTGCTACTAATGGTTAAGCAGAACATTTTGTTCAAACATTCAAGGGTTTTCTGAGAATTCTGAAAGCAGAAGGAAAGAGACCCGAACCTCATTTGTCTGAGTTCCTTCTATAGTATCGAAATACACCTCATCTAACCACTGGACAACCTCCAGCATGCTTTATGTTAGGCCGTGAACTCAGGACAAAGCTAAAACCAAAGATTCAACAAAGTGTCATCCAGCAACAATCGAAGATGCAAGTCGGAAAAGCAGGCCGTTGTTACCAGACAGGGGATTCTGTTTGGATGCGTGTATATCATCAGGAGAATCGTTGGAAAGAAGCAGTGATAATGGAAGTTCTGGGGCCGGCGCACTATAAAGTTTTAACCATTAATGGATATTACACACAGAGACATACAAATCAACTTCGATCACGTATAAAACACAACCTATCAAAGTGGGTACTGCCACTCATGCAACCAGACACTGATATCTGGCATGGAGTTTGGCATGATGACATTTCTGAAGTCTGCAATACACCTGGTACAGAGGCTTGTGATGTAATAGGGGATGATTTGGAGGAAATACCCCATAAAACTCAGGAACAAGAACTGCCAAGCCACAGTTCAAGTAACCATGAAGGCTGTGGTCATGAAAATACTGGCCATTCAACAAGAGAGAGAAGGGCCACAAACCACTGGCAACCAGAAGATCCATTAAGGGACTATAGTGAGAAGGCGGAAATGGTATCCTAGTAGCAGTAGAATAAGCTGTCCTGAAAAAAAGATTGTAGAGCTTGAAGATGATGGACAGAATGATGCAGATTAAGGACACATTTTTAAATGGTTATTTTATTATTGTTTTTACTATTTTTTTTGTTTTCTTTCTTTGGTAGAGAAAGGATGTGATGTATGGGCGGTTGGGCTGTATTTGAGTGTATGAGTGTATGTATTGTGATGTATGGGCATTGGGCAGTTGGGCTGTTGTTGGCTGTGAATGATGCACTTCCTTTCTTTTGGTTCTTTACTTCCTGTTCCTGTTGGCAGTTGGTGGAATGTTTGAGGGATTTGAAATGGCGGCTGCAGAAACCCTGTGTAACATGGCTGCAATATGAAAATCCTGCTATGTATTTGTTGTGGACAAAAATATTACCCCAATTTATATTAGTAAAATACCTATTTTCTCAACATAACTACAATCAGCATTATTCAACTTTCTATGTGATTTACCTAAAATGGGCGCTAGGGAGTTTCCCCTTTGACATCGACTAACACCCTCATTAACAAGATGGCGCTGGAATCTGGGGGAGACCTCCAAGATGCCAGTGACATCACCCTCAGTAGGCAGAGCACTAAATGAACCACTTAACACCTAACCAATTATTGATGTATTATTCCATGTTATCTCTGACAATGCTTATGATGTAATTTTGCTTTATAAGGGACATGTTGTCCCCCCTGAATAAACATTCCTCAAGTTTTTCATTAACCCGAAACTTGTGTCTGGTGTGAATTACTTCAGGAGCGTGCACACATTATTTCTTTAATTTGGCCGGGGGCAGATACACAAGATAATCAATTGATTGATTGATTTCCACATCAGTATGTATTAATAAAGTGAGTACTTCGTTATATAGGAATTATTGACTTATTTGTACAAAACATCACATATACAGGGAGCACTGACTGTTCGGGGATATTATGCACAGACCTATACCATACAAAGAGTAGCACTATATGGGGAGCACTGACTGTCTTTGCATATTATACACAAACAGACCTGTATTATACAGTCAGTGCTCCCTGTATATTGCTGCTCTCTGTGTAATACAGGTCTGTGTGTATAATATTCTGGGACAGTCAGTGCTCCATGTATATTGCTGCTCTTTGTATAATACAGGTCTGTGTGTATAAAATCCTAGGACAGTCAGTGCTCCCTGTATAGTGCTGCTCTCTGTATAATACAGGGCTGTGTGTATAATAATATCATGGTTGAAATAGTGCAGCTGAATGGAAGAATGTTTCTAACTAGGCTACATTGGCCTTAAGTTTAAAATTACCATCTCAATCCCTGTAAATATCTCTTTATTGAGTAGACTGTAATCTGTACTGTGATAAGTAGGCGGAGATTAATTATGTTGGTTGGACATAGTGGGCCGAGTTTTGCAGCAGTGGGTGTGGTAAACTTTCAAGGTAGTAATTGATAGATGTGCTGAAAAATGTCCTTGAAATTTTTTTTTCAAATGTTGGCAACTATGGCACTCTATCAAGGAAAATGTGTTTGTAAAATAATGAATCCTCCACCAGGGGATTATAAAAAAAAAAAAAACAACAACACATTGTGTCTGGGGCGTAGCTTAATATGCGGCAGGAGCGGGGTCAAACTGTGGTGAAGGTGGGGTTAAATGTGCCCCCCTACTTTTGACCCTGGCCTACCATGTGCCCCCCCTCAAAATGTATCCTAGAGACGTCACTGCTCTGGGAATCTCTAGCCGAGGTAGTTGTGAATAGTATTTTGATATTATCCTTAGAACCACATATAGCTAGGGGGAATTTAGCCTAATTGACATCCATGAAGATCTGAACATCATTTAGCCTTCTTAGCTGATATTAGAAGTGATTCAGTATACCCTAGAGCAAATCATTATTACTGAATCTAAGTTCATTTGTAGAAGGTGTTTGATGCCACCAGCCATGTTTGAGCATATTACCCACAAGCAACGTTTGATGGATGTTTATTCACTATATGATGTACTACTATCTTGATATTTATGATATAATACTTAGGTCTCCAGCTGAAGCACCCCATATAGACTCTTATACTAAGTAACTGCTTAGTCGATCTCTTTACAATTAACAAGGTCCACACCTGTGAAAGTTAATGCATATTACTTGCCACAATTTATCTATTTAGAGATTCATCTCTTTAGACCTTTTTGTATCCACTCTTTTGGAATTAAGAGTTTTTCTCTCTGTCTCCGCTATATCGGTTTGCACTGCTTATTTATATAGTTGGGATAATTTGTGGCTAATACATTTTTGGCAATTATAAAAAAGCCTATTAGTTTATCCACTTCAGTGATATTCTGTGCCTTGATATACATTATAGATACTTTCCTCGTTATGTTTTAAATATTTTACTTATTTGCTTCAACCTCTCATACACCAGTACCCAAGAGGAATTTCCTTGATAAGGATTTCCTCTCTTTGCTTTCTATATCAACTCAACTTTAATGCATTTGATAGGTTTGGGCACTGATTGGATTTTTAACCGTTGCTGTACCTGTGTGGGAGTGAGAGATAGTAGCCATCTGCTTGGAAGAAAAATTGCTTTGGCCAAATCCCTTTGTCCAATAATACAAAAAAAACTGAGTTTTGTACGCTGAAAGATTAAGGAAAATGCATCCAACAAACCAAAAGATCAAGGTGCAAAAGAGTACTGAGAACAGACAACAGCTCAATTAGCCTGTCTTCGGTGGGTCCCCACTCAGATCTCAAGCTGGTGTTAGCTCTTCTTGTGCCATTACAAAAAGAACAAGGGCTATTTGCATATTTGAATGATCCAAGGCAGGGAGGGCAGTGCTGCAGCAGCAATAACAGTGTTGCAGGCAGGATTTAGCATCATTGAAGATAAAAGCTTGTATTAATCATTATGAGAGACAGAGAGACAATTGACCTATATACAGCAAACTCTGCACACTGGTTGCACGTTGAAGCTTCGGCCTTCCACCAAGGAGCTAACTATCAAAACTGAATCAACCAGCTAACTATCAAAACAGATGAACACAGGGGGTGTGTCCTGGACTCTGAACTACACCCTGTTCCAAATTATTATGCAAATTATATTTTCCTAATTTACCTAAATAATTGATGTAAATAACATTCAGCATAATTCTCAAGTTATCAACTATTAAGAGTACAATTCAAATTTTATTGAACAAACCTCCTAATGATAACAGTATTTTTTTAAACAAAAAAAACTTACAATGCAATTTTCCAAATTATTATGCACAGTAAGTTTCAAAACACTTTATAGGTTGTTAAGAACTGAAAATTGTCATTTGTTGTGTTTGCAGCATATTTACTGAAACCAAAAGCTATTTCAATCAAACTTATAACAACATTTTAACGTTTTAAACATTTAAACAGGTCACGTTACATTTTAACATAGGAACCCTTTATTGATAGCAGCTTCACAAGTCTTGCATACATTGAACTTGTGAGTTTTTGGACAGTTTCTGCTTGAATTTGTTTGCAAGATGTCAGAATAGCCTCCCAGAGCTTCTGTTTGGCTGTAAACTGCCTCCCACCCTCATAGATCTTTTGCTTGAGAATGCTCCAAAGGTTCTCAATAGGACTGAGGTCAAAGGAGGATGGAGGCCATACCATTACTTTCTCTCCTTTTATCCACATAGCAGCCATTGATGTAGAGGTATTCTTTGCAGCATGAGATGGTGCATTGCCATGCATGAAGATGATTGTATTACGGAAAGCATAGTTCTTCCTTCTGTACCAGGGAAGAAAGTGGTCAGTCAGAAACTCCACATACTTTGCAGAGGTCATCTACACACCTTCAGGGACCCTAAAGGGGCCGACCAGCTCTCTTCCCATGATTCCGGCCCAAAACATGACTCCACCACCACCTTGCTGACGTCGCAGACTTGTTGGAACAGGGTGTCCATCCACCAACCATCCACTACTCCATCCATCTGGACCATCCAGGGTTGCACAGCACTCATCAGTGAACAGGACTGTTTAAAAAATTTGTCTTCATGTATTTTCTGCCCAATGCCGCAGTTTCTGCTTGTGAGCAGTGGTTAGTGGTGTCCGAATAGAAGGTTTATGCACAGTTGCAAGAGTTTGGAGAACGCTACACCTTTATGTCCGCCGGACTCCAGAGGCACCAGCAGCTTCAAATATCTGTTTGCTGCTATGTAATGGTATTTTAGCAGCTGCTCTCTTCATCTGATGCATGGATCTGGCAGAAATCTTCTTCAATGTGCCTTTATCTGCACAAACCCATCTGTGCTCTGAATCAGCCACAAATCTCTTAATAGTGCGATGTTTACGCTTAAGTTTTCGTGAAATATCTAATGGTTTCATACCTCGTCCAAGGCATTGAACTATTTCACTCTTTTCGGCAGCAGAGAGATCCTTTTTCTTCCCCATATTGCATGAAGATGGTGCTCTGCTTAATAATGTAGAACACCATCCTTTAGTCGTTTTTTCCTTAAATTGAGCTCACCTGGCAATCTAATTATCACAGGTGTCCGAGATTGTTTTCAGTGATAAAAAGAGCCCTGAGGCACAATGCCATCCATAAGTTAAACTGAAAAACAAAATATTTAATCTTTGTGACACTTAGAATAGAATTTGCATAATAGTTTGGAACAGGGTGTAGTGTTCCACATCCTGATAGCAACAGTCACACTGATAGCAAGAGCATGGAAAGGGGAAGAGGCACTGACATGGTGAGCCCTGACCCAACAAATCTCAACTAACTTAGACTACGAGCACATGGCACGAAAACATCTCAGATCAGGGAAACACATACGTAATGTCAAAGTGAAGTGGGGAAGCTATCTAGAACAAAACACAATGCAAGACGAAGTTAGCACGTAAAATATATATTTTAACACGTGGAAAAAAAATCTAAAAGCCCACCCGGCAGCAGTACACCACAAGCCACCCCTCACTCCCTTCAGCTAAACCGCAAGGGTCCTGTAAATCCAAAACCGCCAATACCCACATTGTAAAATTCCAATATGTATATATAACCCCAAACCCAAGTAACTAATTTACAAAAATACATCACATGCTTATTAATCACATACTTACTATTAAATCTAAAACATGGCATGGAGTATACAAAATTACAACACTGTATAGCTGAATCTTAAAGGAATAGTAATCTAATACACTGCCTGCCCAAAAAAAAAGGCGCCGCCAAAAAAAGGTCACACACTCTAATATTTTGTAGGACCTCCTTTAGCTTTGATTATGGCAAATCATTTTTCACCAAGATCTTGTATTGATGATGGGAGAGTCGGACCACTGCGCAAAGCATTCTCCAGCACATCCCAAAGATTCTCACTGAGGTTAAAGTCTGGACTCCTTGGTGGCCAATCCATGTGTGTTGAAATGATGTCTCATGCTCCCTGACCCACTCTTTCAAAATTTGAGCCCAATGAATTATGGCATTGTCATCTTGGAATATGCCTGTGCCATCAGGGAAGAAAGAATCCATTGGTGAAATAACCTGGTTATTCAATATATTCAGGTAGTTAGCTGATCTCATTCTTTGGGCACATAATATTGCTGAACCTAGACCTGATCAACTGCAGTAACCCCAGATCATAGCACTGCCCCCACAGGCCTGTACTGTAGGAACTAAGCATGATTGGTGCATCACTTCATCTGCCTCTCGTCTTACCCTGATGCACCAATCACTCTGGAACAGGGTAAATCTGTACTCATCAGACCACATGATCTTCCATTGCTCCAGAGTCCAATCGTTATGCTCCCTAGCAAATTGAAGCCTTTTTTTTTCTATTAGCCACACTGATTAGTGGTTTTCTTAAGGTTACACAGCTGTTCAGTTCAAATCCCTTGAGTTCCCTTCACATTGTGCTGATGGAAATGCTATTACTTTCATATTAAACATAGCCCTGAGTTCTACTGTTGTTTTTCAATAATTTGATTTCACCAAACGTTTAAGTGATCGCCAATCACGATCAATCAGGGTTTTTTTTTTAACCACATTTCTTCCTCGAAGACGGTGGTTCCCCACTATCCTTCCAGTTTTTAATAATGCTTTGGACAGTTCTCATCCCAATTTTAGTAGTTTCTGCAATCTCCTTAGATGTTTTTACTCTGCTTGATGCATGCTTGCCAATAATTTGACCCTTCTCATACAGACTAACATCTTTTCAACGTCCACGGGATGTGTCTTTCGACATGGTTGTTTAAGAAATGAGAATATACTTATTGCATCAGTTGGGGTTAAATAACTTGTTGCCAGCTGAAAGATAATCACCCATGCAGTAACTACCCAACAGGAGGCTCTTACCTATTTGCTTAATTAAATCCAGGTGGCCAGGCAGTGTATTAGACAATATGACAATGTATAAATGAAAAACTAACATTCTTGATTATAATCTAACAATAAGTCAGAGATGAACTGAGGGCTGTAAGTATGCTATAGTAAAAATTGCAGTACATGTAAAGGGCAACTCGGTCTGGAATATAGTATTAACTGTTTATTTGATCTCTTCATGTAGTCTGACAAAGTGTCAACAAATGTTTAATCCTTTTACGATATATGCAGATTATCAACATGAATGTATAATCATCATTAGCATATTAACCATTCAGAACACATGAGCATCTCATTGGAAATGAAAATAGTGTTTTTCAGGTAAGTAAAAATTCTCGCCATGTGAAGCCGCCATGAACCTGGTAGACACAAGAGGGTAAGACTTCTCATCAAAATACACTATAAAACAAAAGAGAGAAATAATCTCAGTATATAAATGGAGAATGGGAACACATACAATTATATATAGGAGGTTAATGACAACCACTTATTGAGTCCCTTGGGACATAAAGTGTCTAACGTGTGAATCTTTTCTAAGTTGGCCTTGATGTTTGCCACCTCTCCTCAGTGGTGGTATGTGATCAATTACCTAAAAGCTTAGTTGAGATATATTATGATTGAACTCCATGAAATGGGCAGGTATCGGCAGTTCTATTAGGGCAAAATTCTTCCCTGGGGATTCTGGCTGCAGATTGCCCTTGGAACTCAAACTAGCTCAAACACACCTACGAGCAGCTCGGGAAAAAAACTGAAACAAAACACGGTCTCAAATCATATCTCAAAATTTATTGGCTTCAGTCAGGGTTTATATAAAAAAACAGAAGAAGATTACTTAGCACTACGTCGTATTACACAGAGTCAGCAATTCAGCAACTATTTTGGATCATTGATAGAAAACTTAGTTCATGGTCAAAAGGTAGAGAGGTCATGGCCAAAGGTAGACATCTACCTGATAATTTGGCAGATCACTACTTTCTAAAAATATAATTGAACATCTTTAATTTATTTGTAGACATTGTTTCATAATATATAAATAGTTACATAGTTACATAGCTAAAAAGAGACTTGCGTCCATCAAGTTCAGCCTTCCTCACATTTGTTTTTTGCTGTTGATCCAAAAGAAGGCAAAAAAAACCAGTTTGGAGCACAATTTTGCAACAAGCTAGGAAAAAAATTCCATATTGACCCTAGAATGGCAGTCAGATTTATCCTTGGATCAAGCAGTTATTACCCTACATTAAAAGATTATATCCTTGAATATTCTGTTTTTGCAAGTATGCATCTGAACATCTGTATGGACTCTAATAAAACCACTTCTTCAGGCTTAGAATTCCACATGCTGATTGTTCTTACAGTAAGAGGCTGAACTTGATGGACGCAAGTCTCTTTTCAGCTATGTAATTATGAAATGTAATTATGTAAAAAAACCTTTCCTTTGCCTTAGACAAAATCTTTTTTCTTCCAGTCTAAGCGCATGACCTCGTGTCTTATGTAAAGTCCAGTTTGTGAATAGATTTTCACACAATGGTTTGTATTGGCCCTGAATATATTTGAATAATGTTATCATATCCCCTCTCAGGCGACGTTTTTCTAAACTAAAGAGGTTTAAATTTCTTAACCTTTCTTCATAGCTGATATGTTCCATTCCTTTTATTAATTTTGTCGCCTGCCTCTGCACTTTTTCTAGTGCCATAATATCCTTCTTTAGAACAGGTGCCCAAAATTGCACAGCATATTCAATATGTGGTCTTACCATATAATATTTGATCAGCTCGCAGAATGTATTTCTGGATATATACTTCCCCTTTTAGAGAACATCTGTTTGTATATGATACAGTACGCCTTAACAAACAAATAAATAATACTTAAGATTTTATTCTGTCTTTATAAAAAACTATAACAGCTTTTTAACAATACCCTAGAAAAATAGAATCAGATTTAAAATGGTTAATGCTTATGAAATGGCGGCTGACTTTTAAATGGATTCTGATTATAAAATGGCTGCCAGTTATAAAATCATACCTAACAGTCCATTATTTTATTCTGTGTAAGAATAACTAACCATTCAAGGAATATGATTAGTAGATTTCGAGTGCAACAGAGGGTTCAAGAGGGAAAGGGACTTCAACATTAGTATCATGTTTGAGAGGTCTCATTTCTACATATAGACAGCAGCCTCATTTATGCATTAAAAGCAAAATACTTTCAAAATTATAACAATCACATATAGAGGTATTAAAAAAAAAAAAAAAAAGACTGCTGTACAAAACCTTTTTTCCAACATTCCAAATAATCCCATTATGTCAAAGGCCAAATAAAATCCACAAAATAAACCAGTAAATTGGAAATGAATCTGTTCCTTACAAAACCTAGCCTGCACTTCATGTAATTCTAACTGCTCATGCACAAGGAGAGAGTCAAAGAAGACTGACCTCCCTTATATGAAAAACACATAACACATATTGTATACAGTGTAAACAACACATCTTATGTTCCAGGAACAGCATAGTGACAAAAGATCAGTATCTAGATATCTGCAATATAAACACAGTACCCTAAACCTAGTCATCCTGCTATGGTCAGTTCAATCTACGCTAAAGTGATAACCCACCTTTGCCTGTTTCCATTGTGATCATTGAATAGATAAACAAGTTTCTTAAAATACTACTTGGAGCACAATAAATCAGAAACACATGTCCACACTTTACCCTTCATGCACACAAAATCCCGCAGAGGGCAAACATGGTTGATATAAGAATATCATGGCTATCAACATTTAAAGCCCTCCCTTTTTCTTCTTAACAGTTCCTGTTTAGAGTTGAGCAAACCCGGACTGTAAAGTTCGGGTTCATACCGAACATTATGTTTTTTGGACCCCGGACCCGAACACGGACGTATCACTGTATCTTCGGGTTGGAGTTCGGTGCTCGGCGATTTAATGGCGCATTTTCAAAGGCTGCAAGGCAGTCAATCAACAAGCGTTTGACTTGTGTGCCCTTAGAAGCCATAACGGCTGTGATTGGCCAGTGCAGCATGTGACCCAGCCTCTATGTATAAGCTGGAGTCGCGTAGCACTGCACGCACATGAGGTCTTATTAGTGTAGGGAGAGGATGCTACCGCTGTGAGGGACAGCTTAGGAAAGAATTCTGCAAACCAGTACATTAGTGGGGTGGGGTGCACTTCATATCTGAGTCAAATCGAAGCGTCAAATACTGTGGTTACTGCACAATTGTAAACTTTCTAATTGTTTTTGCAGCTAATCTGCCAAATAGTACATTTTGGGGCCTGCTCTTCATATCTGAGAGTCAAATCGAAGCGTCTAATAGCTGAGTAAAATGACACAAGCTTGAAATCCACCAATCAGAGTGCTCTGTGTCATTTTACACAGCGTGGGATAGTTCTTTGGAATTTTCCCACGCTTTGTAAAATGACACTGACCACTCTGATTGGTTACTCCACCAATCAGAGTGCTCTGAGCCTAATTGCAGGGCGGGGAAAGGCTTTATAAGACCTCGGTCTGCTCGGAGCCCTCCATAGGTGAAGAATGATTATTATTTTCTTGCGCTCGTTTTTTTTAAATTATTTTTTAAAGTGAGTCAGTTATTCTGGATTTTTATTTGGCCTTTTTTTTGGGCTGGACAAATAAGATTTTAGAAGACATCAAATGGTAAGTCTATTTTTTTTTTTTATAGGTATTTAGACAAGTGTCCCTCCTCATTATTTTTAGGATGAGGGAGGTAAGGGTAAATTTTTTGGTGGGAAGGGGGTGACTAGGGGTTTGAGGACCCCTAGTCACCAGGGGTGGGGCAGGTATCGGCAGTTCTATTAGGGCAAAATTCTTCCCTGGAGATTCTGGCTGCAGATTGCCCTTGGAACTCAAACTAGCTCAAACACACCTACGAGCAGCTCGGGAAAAAAACTGAAACAAAACACGGTCTCAAATCATATCTCAAAATTTATTGGCTTCAGTCAGGGTTTATATAAAAAACTGTTGCCCCCAACCCGCCCCAACCCGCCGCACAGGGGTGGGGGCCGGGGGGGGCAATAGGTCCCCCCTTTAGTTTAAAAGCCCCCACTCAGGATGCTCAGGATGCTCGCTGTTTAATAGACACGCCCCTACTCACGGTACAGCGAGTAGGGGCAAAATTTACTAATGCTCAGTGACAAGCCAATATAGAGGCTGGGTCACATGCTGCACTGTCCAGTCACAGCCAGTGATGGCTTCTAAGGACACACGAGTCAAACGCTTGTTGATTGGCTGCCCTTTAGCCTTTCAAAACGCGTCATTAAATCTCCGAACTCCAACCCGAACATACAGTGATATGTCCGTGTTCGGGTCCAGGGTCCAAAAAATTTAATGTTCGGTACAAACCCGAACTTTTCAGTTCATGTTCACTCAACTCTAAATAGTACATTTTGGGGCCTGCTCTTCAGATCTGAGAGTCAAATCGAAGCGTCTAATAGTACGCTTACGGCGCACTTGTAAACATTCTAATTTTCTGGGTGCACATCTGCTAAATAGTAAATTTTTGGGGCGTTTACTTCATATCTAAAAGTCAAATCGAAGCGTCTAATAGTGCGTGTGACGGTACAATCCTTTACTCCGTCAAGCATTCCCTTCTTCCCATAAAATAAAATCACCAAGTAATCCACAGAGTAATAAATCGCTGGTATCGCTGAATAATCCACACATGAGCCAAGGCTTAATGCTGGAACAAGTCTCATCTACTGAGAAACAACGCACACATTTTATACAGTACATAACTCCTCCTCTGGACCAGGCTAGATAATTGGGTTTGAGCACTTATCAAACTCAATTATCTAGTGGCCAGAAAAGTTAAATTTTTTCCACATAACATATCAATAGCTGAGGGTGATGTGAGCAACCTATCCAAATTTCATGAGAATCCGTTTGGTAGTTTTGGAGTTATACCGCGTGGACGTTTGATCGGCTCGCCACGAGTTTATAGCCGACCCAGAGTTCCATGAAATCAGCGGTGCGAGCCGGTCTCCATTCGGATGAAAATTGCAAGAAAACCCCCATAGATATAATGTAGCTGGTTACATGAGAGTGCTCCCCTCGTTCGGTAGATTGAAACTCCTGAACGCCATTCATGTTCAATTCGTGTAAATGGGTCAGACGGGACTTCCATGGTGGACCAGGTATTGCTGGAGAGCCATGCAGAAATTAGTTCCAGGCGCTCAACGCCTTAGTCCTGCTGGCCAGCCGTTCGGGAGTTTAAGATGGCCCCCATCCATTGTTCTCGCCACGTGTTCATGTCCCGAAATGGCGGCCACCCAGGAGCACTCAATTAACTTGTGGTTTTGTGCAATAACACAGGATTATACATTCTAAAAGCTACCCAGGGTGTTCCTCGTTCGGTAAAATAGCTATTTTACCGAACAAGGGATTTGACGAATAGAAAGTAACGAATGAACTAGTAATACAGGTAATAAATCCACTAACAATGTAGCAGGGAGGGAAAGTACCGAATGCATGGAATGTGATTCTTCACAGTGCGCTTACAGCGCAGTTGTAAACATTCTTATTTTCTGGGTGCTGATCTGCTAAATGAAATGAGTCAAATCAAAGCGTCTAATAGTGCGCTTACAGAGCACTTGTAAAAATTCTAATTTTCTGGGTGCTAAATAGTACATTTGGGGTGTGCACTTCATATCTGGTGTATGTGTGCATTACTGGCTAGTTACCACTTCTCAAGAAAGTTTAAAGACAAATAAATGTTGCCGATGGTGCAGGTAGTATAGAAGTCAAGATTGAGACAAATCATTCGGGTTACGCCTGTTGACATTTTAATTATCTTAGACCATTAAAATGCAATAATCAATGAAAAAATATGTATTATAGACAAGTTAAAAACAAGACTACAAGTCATGCTATAACAAAATTAAACAAGTTTTAAAATATGTATGGGCCAACCAGTGGCTGTAAAAACAAAGTTTTACTGGTTACATTCATGACTACACACTCTAGTGAACAGGACCTTCATGTAGTGTGTTCTTTTTTTTAAAATCATACAGCATCCTTTCATGTGCTTTTCAGATGTCATATTGTTAATTACCAATTTTTGTTTAGCCTGATTTTTTTTTTAAAAAAGTGAAAAATAAGTGTTATTGTGATCGCTTCATATACAGAAGCATTAATATACATTTCTATATTGTGTAAAGACACAACTACAAAGTTAAAAACCAAACACCAAAACAACATGCCAGACAATCTACCTGTGCATGGCTAGTGTGATACAATAAGTCTACATCTTAAAAATGCAATAACCCACAGAAGATGGACGAGAATTTTTTTTGCAAATGGAACTTTGATTTGAATTTACTACATCGGTCACTTGTAATATTGTTTCACACCTACAACACTTGTTACACAGATCTAAGTGATAGAAAACATATTGATATTTTCTACACTAGAAACTACCAGATAACAAGCTGCTATATTTAAACCAGTTATCAACAGCTAAGAGGTACTTTAATAATATTGTAATTCTGGGGCAATACCCTTACAAGTCAAACTGAGAGGTCAGTTTATAAGGAAAACTGTTGCCTGGAGGAAATTTTAAAACAATTTCCATATGTCCTTTGCAGACTTTACATGCTGGAAAAACACAGGTGCCAACTGCTGTGGCTTTCTGCAGTGTGCATACCGGCAAAACTTTTGTATGCTGTCCTGATGAAAGCTCCCGAGAGGAGCTGAAACGTTGACCTGTGGAGTAAAGTTTTTTTTGGCTTATTTACAAATCCTGGGAGTGCTGATTTTTCTTTTGCTTGGTATTTATTGTGCAATCGAGCACCGGGTTCTATTTAAAGTTTGGTAGGAGTGCAAGGCTTTTTTTGTTATTTATATATATATATATATGTATACTGTGTTGGCTACCTCCTCCTCCACCGCCGCTTCCACCTACACAGTCACCGCCTCCTCAACCTATGGGTCACTTAGTATAAACTATGTACACAATAACAGAGGCTTGTGAAGGCCTTTTCTCCATGCATCAGGAGTTGAGCATTACTCCATGCATCAGGACTGTAAGAAATGCACCGCAAGCCGCAAATGTTTTATTTTTTTGTATGTCCCAATATTTTGGGGGCTACCCCAATTAAGAAAAATATGTATATATAAAAAACAGTGTTGGCTACCTCCTCCTCCACTGTTGCTTCCACCTACACCGCCATGGTCCCCGTCTCCTCAACCTATTGGTCACTTAGTATAAACAATGTTCACAATAGCAGAGGCTTGTGAAGGCCTTTTCTCCATGTATCAGGAATTGAGCTCACTTTGAACAATGAGAGAAGTGAAAAGAAGAAAAGAGAATACCCTGCACTCCAACCCTCTCTCAAATGGATAATTCTGGTGATCCTCCTGACAGCCATGCTTTAGATTTAGATTTATGTTCTTCCAAAGCTAAAATCAAAGATTCCATCTAGTGCTATTTTATGGTTCAGCTGTATTTAAAATTTTTATATTATTTTAAGTGATTTCCCTATCCACATTTATTTACAGGGCACTTGTCCTACTCTTAGCCCCATTTTACTTCCTTTTGTAGCCCACTAGCCCTTTCCAGGACTTTTTAGAGGCATTTGTGTGGCCAAAAGTTCGGGTCCCCATTGACTTCAATGGGTTTCGAGTTCGGGGTCAAGTTCAGGGTCAAGCTTGATCACGAACCCGGACTTTTTTTCAATGTTCGGCCGAACCCCCCCCCCCCGACCTGAACATCCAGGTGTCCGCTCAACTCTATTCCTGTTAATGAATCAATTAATAAATTGCACTGTGACAAGATGGAGTTTGTTGCGTAGTGATCTATGTGTTCATTCATTTCTGTTCATGTGAAACATCATACATTGCATTATCCAGAGTTTCCAGGTCTTTTAAATTTGGGAATTCTTCACCTTCCAACAAAGGCATTATGTGGCCAAGGCCAGTATACTTTACAATCAGCATGAGAAGAAAGAAAACATAGACACATACAATAACAAACAAAACCACAATAAGACCAGTCACCGGTTTTGCCCCAAGTGAAATCTTTCTTTTTTTTAAAAATAATATTTATTTTATTCACATTTTCAAGTATATTACAAATACCATTATAACATAACATTTTAGGCATATACATTCACATTAGTAATTCAAGTAAACATGTTAATCAATGTTAGAATATTCCTCAATTTAAATATTAAAACAAACATAGCCTAAAAAACACTTAATCGAGACACATGAGTACATAAACATATACTACACAAACTATGCAGATCAGGAGATTAACTTTCCTTTTCCTATGTCTTTAACCTTTCTACTATTGCAAGGAGTAATATCATAATTTGTCGCGTTTACATATTACTCAGCCAGTTGTCAAACAGGTCTTTTTTATTTTGTTTTGGGGAATTTAAATTGAACCTTTCCTTTTCCATCCGAAACTCAAATTGTAATTGTTGGAAATAAATATTTTTTTGAAAAGGTATACTTGACTTCCAATTTATGGCAATCACAATCTTTGTTGCAATAAAACTCTGTATTGCCAGACATTGGTTATCTTTTGAGAGTAATTCTAGATTCATATACAGGTGATACTCAAAAAATTTTTAATTTCATGTAAAAGTTCATATACTTCAGTCATGCAATGTAAAAGGGGAAACTAATATATGAGATAGACGCATTATATGCAAAGCAAGATAGTTCAAGCCGTGATTTGTCATAATTGTGATGATTATGGCTTACAGCTCATGAAAACCCCAAATCCACAATCTCAGTAATTTTAAATATTGTGAAAAGGTGCAATATTCTAGGCTCACAGTGTCCCACTCTAATCAGCTAAGTAAGCCATAACACCTGCAAAGGGTTTCTGAGCTTTTAAATGGTCTCTCAGTCTGGTTCAGTAGGAATCACAATCATGGGGAAGACTGCTGACCTGACAGTTGTGCATAAAACCATCATTGGCACTCTCCATAAGGAGGGAAAGCCTCAAAAGGTAATTGCAAAGGAAGTTGGATGTTCCCAAAGTGCTGTATCGAAGCACATTAATAGAGAGTTATGTGGAAGGAAAAAAAAGGTGCACAAGCAGCAGGGATGACTGCAGCCTGGAGAGGATTGTCAGGAAAAGGCCATTCAAAAGTGTTGGGGACTTTCACAAGGAGTGGACTGAGTCTGAGACAGTGCATCAAGAGCCGCCACACACAGACGGATCCTGGACATGGGCTTCAGATGTTGTATTCCTCTTGTCAAGCCGCTCCTGAACAACAAACAACTTCAGGAGCGTCTTACCTGGGCTAAAGAAAAACAGACCTGGTCTGTTGCTCAGTGGTCCAAAGTCCTCTTTTCTGATGAGAGCAACTTTTGCATCTCATTTGGATACCAAGGACCCAGAGTCTGGAGGAAGAATGGAGAGGCACACACTGCAAGATGCTTGAAGTCCAGTGTGAAGTTTCCACAGTCTGTGTTGATTTAGTGAGCAATGTCATCTGCTGGTGTCGGTCCACTGTGCTTCATTAAGTTCAGGGTCAATGCAGACGGCTTCCAGGAGATTTTGGAGCACTTCATGCTTCCTTCCACAGACAAGCTTTATGGGAATGCTGACTTCATTTTCCAGCAGGGTTTGGCACCTGCTCACACTGCCAAAAGCACTAAAGCCTGGTTCAATGACAGTGGGATTACTGTTCTTGATTGGCCAGCAAACTCGCCTGACGTGTACCCCATAGAGAATCTATGGGGCATTGCCAAAAGAAAGATGAGAGACATGAGACCGAACAATGCAGAAGAGCTGAAGGCAGCTATTGAAGCATCCTGGTCTTCCATAACTGTTACGCTACTTGGGTGATTTGGATTGGAACTCAACTGCAGCTTGTAAACCTCCCTAATTACATTAGTGAAGATACAAAGAAACTTTAAAGTATCAATATTGTAGCTTTAAGAAAAGTGAGAATTGCTGGTAACTTTATTCAAACAAAGTTTTAATAAGTGTTAAACTTAAATGAATTGCATTTAGGCAATAATCCCAAAAGAAGATGTGCTAGTAATCAACAACACAAAGTTCATTAATAAGTATTTCCTCAGAGAAGTATTAATTAACATTATTTGGTTAATGAGAATAATCTTCAATAGTAACATTAAGCAAGTAGTTGAGAGTATTTGCAAAGCAAGAACAGTTCATAGTTAATAAGCATGATGGGAGTTGTCCTCCATATAATTAGTAGCTAGAAGTAGCAAAGATTTGAGTAAGCAAGCATTAATTCCTTATTAAATGTTTGCAGACAAATAACTGAAAGATATACTTAAGGTTAATATGAGTAGTCCTCCAATAGTTCAAAGATGTGATCCACTTGTAATAAGCATGAGTTTCCGTTCTCCAGTAATCCTCTATGACATGAAGCATACTTGTCTTAGCCCAGATGGCTCGGACAACCTCAGAGCGTGTAGAGCCGGCGTGTCCCAGGAGCCGGCATGCATACTCTGAAGCACGACCCACATTGCCAGAGCCTGAGTCAGAGGGGGCGGGGTCCGGCTCCGCACAGCGGAGTGCCAAACCCGAAAGTGTTACCCCATGACAGGACCCCCCACCTAAGGAGCACAATCTGGGTGCTATTACCTTGGTTTTTGAGGGTATTTTCTGTGAAAGGCAGTAATCAACTTCTTGGCATGTATTTCAGAGGAATTTTCCCAGGTGTTATCTTCATCTCCATAACCCTTCCATTTAATAAGGTACTGCAAGTTAACTCTATGAAGTCTGGAGTCAAGAATTTTCTCTATTTCATTTTCTAATTCTCCTTGAACTTCAATGGGGTCAGGCCTTGACAATTGTTCCCTTTGGAAGGGATCTGGAAGAAAAGACTTTAGGAGTGAAACATGAAAAACAGGATGAAGTTTAAGTGATGGAGGAAGTTTCAATTTCACAACATTTTCATTTATAATAGATTCAATTTGAAAAGGTCCAAGAAAAAGAGGACTTAGTTTCTTTGAAGGACGGTTAGTAGAAATATTTTTTGAAGACAACCAAACAGTGTCACCAATGTTATATTTAGGAGGTACTCTCATTTTAACATTGTAATGGTGTTTATGTAGGAACATAGAACTTTCAAGGTTTTTCTTTAATTGCTTAAATAATGAAGACATTTCCATTTTTTGAATAGAAACCATTGAATCAGAAATTATCTTTGGATTATCAGGAAACAAAGAGGGATGGAATCCATAATTTGAAAAGAATGGTGTCATATTGCTGCTTGAATGTATAGAGTTGTTATATGCAAATACAGCCATTGGTAACCAATTACTCCAGTCATCTTGTAAATATGTACAGTAACAACGAAGGTATTGTTCCAAACATTGATTGACTCGTTCTGTTTGGCCATTTGTTTGGGGGTGGTATGCTGAAAAGAGTTTACATTGAATTTGAAGTGAAGAACACATTTCTTTCCAAAAACGTGAAGTAAATTGAGAACCTCTGTCAGAAATTATTTCTTCAGGGAATCCATGTAATTTGATTATATTGTCAATGAAAACTTTGGAGAGTTCAGAGGATGAGGGTAACTTTTTCAAAGGAATGAAATGTGACAAGGATGGTAGTGAATTTCTGAGAAGGAGGGAGTTCCACCATAAAGTCCATGGAAATAGATTGCCAACGTCTCTCAGGTACTGGTAATCCAGTCAATAATCCATAAGGAAGGTGACGTTCAGCTTTGGACCTTTGACAAACTGGACACGACTTTACATAAGTTTCAATGGTTTTGTCTTGACAAGGCCACCAATATTGTCTAGTAGAGAGTTCAATTGTCTTTTTTATCCAAGGATGTCCAGTAGTTGTACGTCCAATGATTTTATTGTTTGATGATATTGAGAAAGTGTTCTTTCCTGAAGAAGGATTGCAAGGAATTCTGGAAAGAGCATCAGCTTTTTTGTTACAAGATCCAGGTCTTAATTTTTTCTGACTTAATTGAAGTATGGGAATCTGTGGGAGGCAGTTATCCTTACAATATTCTGAGTCAAAGATGAGAGAAAAGGGAGTCCAACGAATGAAGGGATTATGAGTTTGTAACCAGTTGATACCCAAGATGATTGGAAAAAGAGGAGATTTTATTATATCATAAACAAGAAATTCTGAATGGTTGTTTTTGATAATTGTCCTGATAGGAATAGTTTCAGCTTTTTATAGGACCAGAAGGGATTAGAGATCCATCAATAACTCTGATGGAAACAAAAGATGCCTTTTTCACATAAGGAATTTTATTGGTTTCAACAAACGAAGAATATATGAATATTCCCGTAGCACCAGAATCTATAATAGCTTCAGTCTTGATTCTTTCTTTGTCTCATTGTAAAATTAAAGGTACAGCGAACTGATGAGAGCAGGAAGAGGGAAGTGTTTTCAGAATTGAGGTATTAATTTTAGACTTTCCTCCCTTAGCGCGTTTTAGTAGATGACATTCTTGCAAAACATGGTCCTTAGAAGCACAGTGCATACAGAGATTTACATTTCTCCTTCTTGTTTTTTCTTCCATAAATAAAGGTCATCTAATAAACCCAACTTCCATTGGTTCACTTGGTTGCAAGAGTTTATTAGGCATGCGCAAAGGTGGACAGGGTTTTTTTCCAATTTGAATTAAAGAGAGTCTTTTCAGCTTTATGTTCTCTGAATCTTCTATCTATACTGATAGAGAGTTGATTAAGGTATCAAGCGTTGAAGGAAGCGTGGTTCTAGATAATTTATCTTTAACTGTTTCAGACAATCCTAAACGGAACTGATTATGTAGAGCTATATCATTCCATTGGGTTTCAGAAGCCCATCTTTTAAATTCAGCTATATAATCCTCCACTGGACGATTTCTTTGTTGTAATAATCTAATAGTAAGATCAGCAGTAGCTTGTTTATTGGGGTCCTCATAAAGTAGTGACATTGCTTCAATAAAATTGTCCAAGGAATCCAAAATAGGATCTTCATTTTCCAGAAATGAAAGTGCCCAGGACATAGGTTCACCCCTTAAATAGGAAATCATTTAGCAGACCTTAATCCTATCTGTGAGATAAGCCCTGGGTTTGAGAGTAAACAGCAATTTGCATGAATTCAAAAATTCTCTGTATCTGGAGCATTCTCCCCAAAAAATTTCAGGATTGCAGACAGCAGGGTCACTTGAAAAATGTGGAACTTTATTTTGCATTTCTCTAATATAAGAAAGAAGTCTCTCATTAGCAATTTGCAAATCCTGCAGGCCTTGAGTGATCACGTCTACTCTATGGGTTTAAAGAGGTAATTTGGGAATTCACATCTGCTGGTTCCATTTTAAGGGCTTGGTGGTTTGTGTGTCTCTCCCTCTCTAAGGTGAAATTAGAAGACTATAGCTGTCCGTCAAGTTCAAAGACCTTTATATGCCCTTACTGCTCTCCCATCTTGTGAGTGCAATTTTACTAGTGCAAAATTTGGTGTTCAAATTTTCTACACTATATATTCTCTATTTTTATTCTTTTTTTTGTAGATTGTATTTTTTTATATTTGTATTGAGAAAGTCTGAGGGGTCTTCTTACAATCTTACATCTGGTAAAATAATTTTTATTTATTTTATCTTTTGTGGGAGCACGTGTGTTATATTTTGACATATATTTTCTTTTATTGGACTGTGTATGGCCCTTTAAGAACAGTCTGTGAGCATATTGGGGTTATGGACTTTTTATGGGACTGGTGCTGGCTCTTTAAGCACATTTTTGGGACATAGAGAAAATTGGGACAATGCCCCTTTAAGACGGTGTTCCCAGACTTGTTTGGGACACTGCCCTTTTAAGCCTGTTTCCCCAGATCTGGTTAAAACCCTTTGTTCCTGGCTATTTCCCACTTGGTTCAGTAAATGGGGCTTACTGAACCAAGTACCACAGAGGTGGACCACCCAGAAGTGGAAGTGTGCAGGCAATTTACCTCCCAGGTTGTGGGATTGCTGTAGGTAAATTGCCGAACGCTGGGTGGCCACCGTTCGCGCAAACGAACATGTGGCGGCGCCATCTTTATTCATTCAAATACGGTCAGCGGTGTGTGCAGCCAAATTCATGGAACTAAAATCGGCTGCACATTTACGCGAACGCCGGTGGCCTGTACCTTCTCCCATACTGAACTTTCAGCCGCAGAGACTAAGTCCCATTCGGCGATGGGACTTAGTCATTTTTTCACCCTGAAATAGACTGACCGCACAGACCAAATCTATGGAACTGTTTTGGGCAGGAAAATGTGCTTGCGGTCGGTCATAAAGGACTTCCGGCTAACTTTTTATCTACTGGATGGATTTGTCTGATTTTTGAGAGTGTTTATATTTAAAGTGTGCAATTCTGAATATGTAATTTTTATGAAGATTGGATGTATATTTTTCAGTTATAGTACATGTATAAAAACTGTATTTTTCCTGCCTGTGTTAATTATGTTCAGCATTGTGTGCCATAATTAGATCACAGGCAGAGGGGAGGATTTTTGTGGGTAATTGCTGGGAGTGTTTTCTGTAATGTACATGTGTTATTGGTTGTTCTGTAAAACCCTGTGGGTGGTCCTATGTAGGGAAAACCTCCATAAAAGAAGGCCCTTTGGTACCAAGTAATACAGATCTTCTTGACCCTCAATACGTAGCCTTGTCTCATTATTGGAGGGAACTGCTATAATCACACTGGGGATTGCTATGCTCTGCATACTCCCTTGAGCTTTTAATCACTTAGCTCTTTTAAGAGCTGTTCCTGTTACGCTCTCCTGGAGGAGAGGTCTTCCCCACACGGTCTTGGAGGACACAAGCTGATCCAGGGTGGACAGAAGACGGCGAGACTCCAGTTAAGCTATGGCGGTTGTGGAGTCTGCAGTGGTTGTGGTGTCCGGTGCGGTGAGGTGCTTGTGGTCCTCAGCACATTGCGTGATTGGTTGTACTGTGTCCCACCCTGTGGGATGTCCCCTTGCATGGGGACTTGCGTAAAAGCCAGTCTGTGGTCATTAAAAGTGAGATCATCTTGTACCTTCATGAAGTTTCGGCTCATGTTTGGGGGATTGGAGAACTACACTCTGGGGATTGCTATAATCATTATACTCCCCAGGGTATAATCACTAAGCTCTGCTAAGAGCTTATTCTTGTTCCTGCTCTCTGGAATTCGGAAAGAGGTTGACCTACTGGAAGCTGGACCCTGGTCTTGGGTCCAGAGTGGGTGGAGATGGCGAGACCCCAACCAAGCTGCGGTGGTTCGTGGGGTCTGCAGTGGTTATGGTGTCAGTTATGGTGGTTATGGTGTCAGGCAGAGTGCTTGGAGTCCTCGGAAAGCACTAGGAGCATCCGTCAGCAGAAGGTACCCGGTCGGGTTGCCAGCGGTTCCGTTACAATATCACAGGGACCCCAAAACATGCAATAACCACATAAAAAGGGTCTTGAAAAAGGTCTGCATAGACTGAAATGTCGACTATTGTGTTTATCATTGTGTTTGCTTAATAAAGCAGCAGTTTGAATTTACTTTATCAAGACTCCAGAGTGCTCTCTACTAGGTGTATATATATATATATATATTGGTTGGAGCTTGTGCACCGGAGCACAAACAAAAAACGGCAACATCGAGTGCTGGGACCTGGAAATATATATATTTCTTTTGTTTCCTGTTTTCTATATTTTTCATATTATTTTATTTTATCTTGTTCTTCCTTTTTTTTTTAATTTATTACATCAACTTGTAATTTGTAGCCTTTGTAACTTGCAATAGTTTTTTAAGCTTGTTATAATCTGATTTCCTTTCTTTCTGGTTTTTTTTTTGATTCCTGTGTTTATTGCTTTAAATTGTATACCTTGTTATAATGGTGGAGGAAACTTACGTTCTGGATAGGCAGAAAGTAATTTTAAAAAAAGTTGTTGAAAAATCTCAGATTCTCTCAATCAGGCAGTCTTTAGGTTTCAATCACCACATATTATACACATGTGTAAACTAATTTATAACTCTAAGAGTATGTGTCTCTCTTGAATTATGCTTGTTTCTCCCTATTTGATATTTATTTTTATTTCGTTCTTATTTTTTTGTCTAGTTAATCTGCTTTCTTTTCCCTTTCTTATCAGGATCACCTTTAAACACTCTTTGCTCACTTTTTTTTTTTATATATATTTCTCTTTTTTCCTTCAGAAAGTCAATCAATTAATGTATGATACCGTTTTTTTAGTTGTTTCCGGATTTTGATCACGTAAAGCACAGAAAGCACAATAGTATAAAGAGTCCCTCCACAACTGGAATGCAAACTAACAGTTCCAAGGCTAAAACACCTCCACTTGTTACATTTTTGAGGATCACCTCCTCACATCCTCGTGTAGCCCTGTTAGAAGCAGTATATGATTTTACCGCATGTAGGCTTCACCACGAAATACAGTCCAGTTCTTATTCCTGCACTGTCACAACGCAAGACCTCCGTCCACTTTTGCCGACCTTGTATCCTCTCTGCTTCGAGGCTTTAGTCAATAGTGCCGGACTGTGTATTAGGTTAGTAATCGTGTGCTCTGCCCCTCGAACGCCAGAATCGACTACTTCACACTCCCCGTCAGACTCCTCCTTACGGCACGTTCAGTGTTACGTCATCACGTACCCCTCACCAAAAATCTTTCAAGACCCAATGGATCCAATTAATCATTAACCGGACGTCGTTTTTTTTTCTTCCTTTTTTTTCTCTTTGTTTTCATTTCTATGTCACCACTTATGTCTTTAATAAACACACAGCATTGCTCCTTAATAAAAACAAACTCACACCTTTTTTGTGTCTGACAATAGAGTTGAAAACTGCTGCTCTAGAATGATACAAGTATACTACAGAAATGCACAATCCCATAAACAATATAGCAAGACATACAAGAAACATCAAAACCTTTTTTCCTGATTGGAAGAGTTCATCACAATAATCGTTTTTCATCTTGTTTCCAGTTTTTTCATAAATTAGCTGCATGGTTTCACAAGTGGCCTCTTGGCACTTCTTGGCTTTTCCACCTAGGTTAGTCATTTGGGATTATTGTGCCCATTGGAAAACTAACTTGTTAATTTATAAACTGTAAATGGTTACAATGAATCCAAGATGCAATCTCAGCTACCTTGGTTACAAGCAAGACTTGATGTAGGCCCTTCCAACAAGGTTCATCTTTCATTTGAAATGTTTGATCTATAGGTCAATCCCAGATGGATTTAAATATTTGGTTCATTGTCTTCTGTGTTTGTGCGCAACACTTTTACCTGTGCTTTGAGACACTTAAAGGATTTCACTAGAGTATTACAATAAATGCTAATTGTGCCATCTATCATAGCATGATCATGCACTAATATTTCTAGAGAATTAGCAGTAAGCATAGGATGACCCATTATGAGTTTGTGAGGTGTAATTGTATGGCTATATGAACTGAATTTAATATATCAAAAAATAGATTGCACACTTGATTTACTCCTAAGAGATGCACATAAATGCTTTATTAAACAAGAAGGGTGGTGGGTTATGTTTGAATGTCAACCATGAGTTAAAGTCAAATCTTAGGCATGTGGAGTGTGACGAGGAAAATGTGGAAGCTTTATGGGTCGATACAAACAAACAAAGGGAAATCAATTATTGGTTGGGATATGTTATAAACCACCTAATGTAAATATTAATGAGGAAGAACAGCTGTTTGAGCAAATTGGGAAAGCTGCAAATCTGGGTAACAAAGAAAGAATATCCATGGAAACGTGGAGGCAAAAGATGTCCCTTACAGACTGAAATATTATAAAATGAAATTAGAAATAAAATGAAAATAATAAATATGTTTATTGATTATTCCTCTAAAAGACCTGGGTAACAGTACATCAAAAAGGGGAAAGACATATAGGAGAGAACAGAGTATAATACAGAGTAAGTTCTATTCTATACACACTTACAAAGGGATAGGTAATTATAGAGTGTTGATACTGGATAGAAATCGCAAAGCCAGAATCAGTGCAAACACTTTGTATATACGTGCCTGACAGGGTCGAAGGTTTAAGCTAGTAATGGTATACTGATCAAGGCTAATTGTAGGAGAGACTTCGCTGTGATTAAAAACTGACAAAGCACATTTGTATTACTCCCTCCATAGTCATACCCAGACATAAATTGGAATAGAGGGGCTAGTACTTCAGCAAGGGGAATCAGGTTTTTAAATGTGTTAAATGACAATTTTATAAAATACTTTTGTGAAATAAACTCAAAAAAGCAAAATTAAAACGTATAATTTAAAAAAAAGCCAATTTCAATAAGATTAGGGCAGCTCTACAACATATCGACTGGCATAAAAGTGATAAAAACACTGAGAATAAATGGAAACTATTCAAACAAATATGTGAAAGGGACATTTCTCAGTATGTACCGTTGGGTAATAAATCTAAAAGAAACAAATTAAAACCAATGTGGCTTAGTAGAGAAATAAATAATATTCAAGAATTCATTGGGAAGAACTTTATTTATTAGCAATAATCCGCATGGTTTTATGAAACATAGGTCATGTCAAACTAACCTAATTGCATTCTACGAAGAAGGAAGTAGAAGTATAGATCAGGGTGTTGCAGTGGATGTGATCTACTTGGATTTTGCCAATGCATTTGATACGGTTCCTCTCAATGGGTTAGTCTTCAAACTAAAAGAAATTGGTCTAGATTAATATTCTTGTTCTTGGGTAGAACATTGGCTTAAGGATAGAGTACAACGAGTTGCCATTAATGGTAAATTTTCAGGGTGGACAAAAGTGATAAGTGGTGTCCCTCAGGGGGGGACCGCTTCTATTTAACATATTTATAAATGACCTTGAAATAGGCATTGAAAGCCAATGTTTTAGTGTTTGCAGATGACACAAAACTTTGTAAAGTAATAAAATGTGAGCAGGATATGGCTTTGTGGCAGAGGGATTTGGATAGATTGGGGGACTGGGCACTAAACAGGCAGATTAAATTTAACATAGAGAAATGCAAAGTTATGCACTTCGAGGTTAAGAATGCACAAGCAAGTTACACACTAAATGGTAGTGAACTAGGGATAACCACACACAAGAAGGATTTGGGAATTGTTATAGACAACAAATTAAGCAGCAATATGCAATGTCAATCTGCAGTTGCTAAGGCCAGTAAGGTTTTGTCATGTATAAATAGGAGCATAAATTCTCGGGATGAAAATATAATGTTGCCTCTTTATAAATCGCCGGTAAGACCACACCTTGAATATGCTCTGCAATTTTGGGCACCTGTTCTAAAGAAGGATATCATGGCACTAGTAAAAGTGCAAAAAAATTGATAAAAGGAATGGAGCATTTTAGTTATGAAGAAAGGTTAAAAAATGTAAAACTGTTTAGTTTGGAAAAACGGCATCTGAGAGGGGATATGATAACATTATACAAATATATTCGGGGCCAGTACAAACCTTGATCTGGAAATCTATTCATAAACAGAGCTATACATAGGACACAAGCTCACACATTTAGGCTGGAAGAAAGGAGATTTCATCCAAGGCAAAGAAAAGTATTTTTTACAATAAGAGCAATAAGGATATGTAATTCTCTGCCTGAAGAGGTGGCTTTGTTAGAGTCTATACAGATGTTTAAACTTCAATTGGATAAATACTTGAAAAAACATAACATACAAGGATATAATTTCTAATTAGTGGGGTAATAGCTGCTTGGTCCAAGGAGACATCTGACTGCTATTTTGGGGGTCAAGAATTAATTTTTTCCTAGTTTGTTGCAAAATTAGAAGCACTTTATACTAGGATTTTTGCCTTCTTTTGGATCAACAGCAAAAACATATGTGAGGAAGGCTGAACTTGATGGACCCAAGTCTCTTTTCAGCTATGTAACAATGTAACCATGTAAACCATAAAAAGTATAACAAACAAGAAGCAAAATGATTAAAGTGACAACAATAAGGCAAACAAATTAAACTAGAAAAGCTACAATTTCTGGGGAAATTGTGTGAAGTGTTCTTGCCTCCACCAGTAGTCTACAACTGGAGTGGGCGGAGTAACTGGGTGGAGTCGCTTGAGTAACTGTTGTGTGGTTGGAGTGGCTGGAGTAACTGTTGTGTGGTTGGAGTGGCTGGAGTAACTGTGGAAAGGTTGGAATGGGCAGAGTAACTTTATGGAGTGGGCAGAGTAACTGTGTGGAGTGTTTGGAGTGAGTAAAGATAGTAAACATTACACTAACCAATTGATTGATCAAATGTAAAAAGTGCACATGGCAAGCTTGATAGAGTGAGAAATGCATTTCAACTTTTATTTATTTGTATAGCACATTTAATTGCAACGTTGTTGCCCAAAGTGCTTCACAGTTACATTAAAACAAACATTTATAAAAACATTAGCAGGTGTACAAAAGACCCTGTCTATGACATCACTTGCTGCTCCAGCTTGGCACAGGGCCAAAGTATTTTGGCGGTTGCCATCTTCAAACTATTGTATTTTAAAAATTATAAATCCTACAGCGAAGAGCTTTATATTTTGAGAATCACAAAACTCAGACCTACATTTTGCTGCATAGCATGTCTCTGAAATATTAACAATGAAGGCTCAGTTGCAGTTTAAAATTTGCCCTTTAAACTTGAACTGGCTAGAGTGTAGTTTTAATGAATGTCAAAGGACGGCGTGAGTTGCAAACAAATTATCATATTGTGAAAACTATCAGGACTACGGCTTAGCTATGGCTTTTTAGTGGCAGCGGGGATAGCTGAACATTTTAATATAAGATTTGTGTAGAGAAGAGCTGGCACCCGGGCAGAGAGCAGTTGGCCTCTGCCCTCCCCTTTCCCCACATGTAGGGCCTGAATAGCCACAGGCCACCCCAGCAGAAGCGCTGGCACCAGGGCAGAGTACTGTTGGCCTTAGTCCAGGACCTGACAACCCTCTGATCTACGCAGCTGTAATACTGGCTGCGGGGCAGAGCTCCGCTGGTCTCTGCCCACTGGGTAACCCCAATTCCAAGCCGGATAGCAACAGAGAGTCCGGGAGTACCAGATGCTCATTTAACAGCTGGGGACACACAGGACAGAGTCGGGCTACAGAAGTCACCAGGTCCAATACTTGTTTATGGATGAGCTACTCAGGTACCGACCGACAGGAAGTCAGGTACCTGGTTAGTCTTACTAGCACACACTGTTATCTATGGTTTTGTACAAAAACGATTTTGTCTTTGGTGATAAATATTACCTACAGGTACAGGGGAAAGTGAAGGGGTCAAATGTGGCTCCTACATATGCAAATCTTTTTATGGCAGCATTTGAAGAAGCATTTGTACACCCTGACAGAATAGCTCAACAGCATGTTAGCATTTGGTTACAGTATATTGATGATGTAACGGTTGCCTCCAGGCTAGCTGAAAGTTGGACGATAGAAAGGATGCTCCTAGCGCTCACCAAAGGACCATCGGCAACGTAGACACCATAACTACTGCAGAATCCACAAACCGCCGCTGCTGGGTTGGGATCTCGCCGTCTGCTATCCACCATGGACCTATAACCAGACTCCAGGTTCCAGTTACTGAACCACTTCTTTCTGTAGAGCGTAGCAGGATCAGGAACAAGAGCTCTTACAAGAGCTCAGTAGCTAAGGGAGTATGCAGAGCATAACAATCCCTGTAGTGATTATAGCTGTCCCCTACAAACACGAGTCAAGGCTGCGAGTTAGAGGGTCAAGTAGTTTTGTTTTAATAAGCACCAAAGGGCTTTCTTTTCTGTAAGTTTTTACATACAGTTACCACCCACATGGTTTTGTAGAACAGCCAATCAAATACGTACAATACAGTTAAACACTCCCATTCATTCCAGTAAAATCCTCCCCTCTGCCTGTGATATAATTACTGTACACAATGTACGATCCTGAACCCGCCGGACCCGAACATCCAGGTGTCTGCTCAACTCTAGTCTTCAGACATACATACATACATTCACCAAAGTGATATGCTATTTACTGGGAAGTGGGGTGTTTTGATGGAATCACTTTGTCCGGAAGAATGGGACATATACAACTATCAAAAACTGTATCTTTAGCACTATGGCACTTATTCCAATCTCATGGATTATATTGAGTTTATAAGATTATTATCATTAAGACACACACATACAGTAATCCTAATCTTTTAGAAAGGGTATTAGGCTCATTAATTTTACCACAATCCTCTTTGCTGTGTTACAACAGCTTTCCAAAATCATCGGTCATTGGTTTTAGCCTTGTCACAATTATGGGTGCAATTATAAAACTGTCATTGTTCCCACCATGACATCCAGATGAGGTCATCCCAGAAGTGCCCAATAAGGGATTTGAACTAGGGTACTTTGCGGTCTTGAACCTGCTGTTTCTCCTCTGATCCACCATACAGTTCAAGTAATAACTTGAAGTCTAATCTTGCCTTGTATCCAACACTGGGGGTTGGAATTTACCTGAGACTGCTCATGTCACTCATGGTTCACCTCTGGCTGATCACTGAGTAGCCATGTATCCTGGTTTTGTGCTGCCTGGTATCTAGGCAGGACAAAACTCAGGCACCCCTCTCAGCCCCTGCACCCCCCCTGCACCACTCCCACCCAACCATTCCCCCCGCGCCGCCTTCTAAATACACACAGGCACATTCACTGACAGATACGCATACACTAGCTAACATAAACACACCCACACTGACACACTCACTAACAGACAAACACACACTCACTAACAGACACACACAGACACACACTCACTCACTAGCAGACAAAAACACACTCACTCACAGGCAAACACACTCACACTAACACACACACACTAACAGACACACTCACACTCACTAACACACACTAACAGACACACACACACTAACAGATACACACACAATCATTAACACACAAACACTAACATATACACACACACTAACAGACACACAGACACACACACACTAACAGACACACACACACTAACAGGCACACACACTAACAGACACACACTAACACACTCACACTCACTAACATACACACACACACACACACAAACAGACAGACACACACACACACACTAACAGACACACACACTAACAGACACTAAAAGACATACACACACACTCACTCACATTAACACTTTAAAAAAAAAATTATTTAACCCCCCCCCCAGTCTCCTTACCTTTGGGAATGCTGGGGGGGTTCCCTCTCTCCCTGGCGGCCCAGTGGCTGATGGGCGGGCAGCGCTGGTGGGAGGCTGGTGAGGGACATCATATTCTGGCTCCCAGCCTCATGTGCGGCGCACGAGGGAGCTGAGCAGACAGCTCAGAGGAAGTGCTCCCTTTCCAGTGCCGCCCACCCGACCAGCATGTCAGTTAGGCTAACAAAACATTTGCCCTGGGCATTTGGGGGCCTGCTGTTTCTCCTCTGAGCCCCCATACAGCTCAAGTAATTGCCTAAAGTCTAATCTTGTCTTTTATCCAGCACTGGGGGCTGGACTTTACCTGTGACTGCTCCTGTCACTCATGGTTCACCTGTGGCAGGTCACTGATTAGCCTGGTATTGGTTCATGTATTGGTGTTTGTGTTCCAGTTGGCTCCTGACCTTGGCTTGTTATTTGTGTATCCTGACTTCTGGCATCCTCTGATCTTTGGCTTACCCTCATTTATCCTGACTTCTGGCACCCTCTGACCTTACCCACGATGGTTCTCCTGCTTATGTCTGTACCTGTATTGCGACTTGGAGCATTATCCTGCACATACTCACAGGCCAGGTGAGTTCTTACCTGACCACCTTGGCCTGTGTTTAATTGCAAGGGTGAGCACCTATCTCTGCATACCCAACTCCCACTAAGATAAGCCATGACAAAAACAGCTCCTTCACTCACAGATTTATAAAAATACCTCAATCAGAGAAATACAATTACCATTTTTTCGCAATATACAATTAAAACTAATTATACATACAATTCTTATGCAATATAATATAAATATAAGCAATTTTGTTGTGTGGCTGGCTGGAATCCAAAACCTGGCTTCCTTACTTAACTGGTGGGACCTACCACCTGAAGCCCTTAATTAACCATGTGTGAGACCTACAACACTATACTAAACCTAACCACGTGTGGGACCTACCACACTATACTAAACCTAACCACGTGTGGGACCTACCACACTATACTAAACCTAACCATGTGTGGAACCTACCACACTGTACTGAACAACCCTTAGCTCAAGCCGATTTCTAAATTGCCCGAAGGTTAGCAGAATATTAAAACAAAATTCTACTCACCCCAGGTGAAATCTCGGTACCGAACCTTCATAAACTTCCCTGGGGATTATTCACGGCTGCAGTGAATAACTCCAAGCAGCACAAACATACCTACGAGAAGCTCGGGAGAAATGACTGACACACAACACAGTCTCAAATCATATCTCAAAATGTCAGTTTATATAAAAAAAACAGAAGATGATTACTTAGCACTACATCATATTACACAGAGTCAGCAGTTCAGCAAATATTTGGATCATTGACAGAAAATTTGTTCTTAGTCATAAGGTAGACAGATCATGGCCAAAGATAGACGTCACTTGATAATTTGGCAGATCACTATTTTCTAAAAATATAATTGTACATCTTTTATTTAATTGTAGACATTGTTTTATAACAAATAATGTTTGACTAGGGACTTAATAATAATAATAATAATATCATCTATATAGCGCCATCTGATTCCGTAGCGCTGTACAATGGGTGGACTAACAGACATGTTATTATAACCAGACAACTGGATGCACAGGAACAGAGCGTTGGAGGGCCCTGCTTAATAAGCTAACATTCTAGAGGGAGTGGGGTATAGTGACACAAAGGGTAAAAGTAGGGGTATGAAGTAGATTGTTAAAAAGTATTCACTGAGGGCTTAATAGGAATTTTTGACAGTCGCAGTAGAGGAGGAATGGGGGGGTGGGGAATAAAAACCTGCTAACAGTTTAGTTGATAACCTTTCTTGATCAAATGATTTTTTGAGTTAGTGAAGACTGGGCAAAAGTCTTACGGAGAAGGGAAGGGAGTTCCACAGAAAAGGTGCAGCCCTGGAGAAATCTTCGAGGCGAGCATCATAGGTGGGAGTACAGACAGAGTATATATGTAGGTCTTTGGCAGAGCGTTGGGGCCTCAACGGGACATACTTATGTATTAGGGAGGATAGGCAGGTTGGAGCATCATTATGTAGGGACTTGCAAGCAAGCACCAGAATTTTAAATTGAGCCCTATATCTAACTGGAAGCCAATGCCGGGACTGAGCCTAGCCGCCGCATTCATTATAGATTGCAGTGGTGCAGTCTGGGAACACGTAAGACCACTGAGAAGGGGGTTGCAGTAGTCAAGGCGAGAGAGAACAACAGCATGGACAAGCACCATAGCTGCATCTGGCGTTAAATAGGGGCGGATGCGCGCTAAGTCTTTAAGATGGAAGCAACAGGATTTGTTGATTGATTGGACATGAGGGGTCAAGGAGAGGTTGGAGTCAAAAAGAAAACCCAGGCAGTGAGCCTGCGAGGTAGAGGGGATGGTAGCGCTGTTGACTTTGAGGGAGGACAGACACAGGAGTAGCAACACTTGAGGGAGGAAAGACCAGAAGTTCTGTTTTGGACAGGTTGAGTTTAAGGAAGTGAGCAGCCATCCAGTTGGAAATAGCAGAGAGGCAGTCGGAGACACGAGTGAAGATGGGGGGAGTGAGATCAGGAGTGGACAGGTAGATTTGTGTGTCATCTGCATAGAAATGATAACGGAAGTCAAAGGAGCTGATGAGTTTACCGAGGGAGGCGGTATAGATAGAGAACAGTAGGGGACCAAGGATAGAACCTTGGAGGACGCCGACCGAGTGGTTGGAGGGAAGAGGCAGAGTCAGAGAAAAACACTGAATGAGCGCTGGGATAGGTAGGAGGAGCACCAGGAGAGAGCAGTATCCCGTAGACTAAAATTATGGAGAATGCGGAGAAGTTGTTGATGATCAAGAGTGTCAATGGCAGCAGAAAGATCAAGGAGAATTAGGACAGAGTAATGGCCGCAATATTTAGTAGCAATGTAAATGTAAACTGTTGGATAATTTGGTCACAGCCATTTTGACAGAATGACCAGCACTGAATCCAGACTGTAGGAGGTGAAGCAGAGAGTTAGATTCGAGTACATCAGTCATTCTGGTGTTCACAACTCTCTCGAGGATCTTGGAGGCAAATGGCAGTAGCGAGATAGGGCGGTAGTTGAATGGGGAGTTGGGGTCAAGGCTGGGCTTTTTCAGAATTGGGGTTACAGTTGCATGTTTGAAGGGTGAGGGAAATGTGCCAGAGGAAAGGGAGAGATTGAAAATTTTAGTAAGAGGAAGAGCAAGAGAGGGAGACAAAGTGCTAATGATATTCGAGGGAACAGGTGGTGGGGCTGGAGGACCAGAGCAGAACAGACCTGGTCTGCTGTAGCAGGTGTGAAAGAGTGTAGAATGGTGGAGGGAGTGGGGTTTGGTGATATATTGGTAGTAGAAGGAGAGAAATTAGAGATCTCTTTGAGATGGATAGAATAAGAATTTGGAGCTTAGTGGAGAAATGCTGGTGATCAAGGTATTTAGAAAATTTGGCAGACTGGATGGGCCGAATGGTTCTTATCTGCCATCACATTCTATATTTCTATGTAAGTGGTGGTATATGATCAATTAGCTGAAAGCGTAGTTGAGATACATTATGATTGCACTTAAGGACATAGATAACATAGGTTGATTCACAGATAAAAAAAACTCTTTATATTATAAGAGCGACCAGTCTGAGGATGAAAGAATTTGTCACCTTTTTAATGAAGTGTCAGGGTAGGAAGGGGTACTGACCTATGACAGCAAATTCCTTTAAGAACAGGAACCCAATATGCAGAGAAAATAACAGACAACCACAAAATGAGTGCAGAAATATGTATATTACGAAATAAACAAATATGATACAAGGTAACCAAACAAAATACAATATTACTCCAATGCCAATATAAATTATACAGTAGACCAGGCTAGCACAGGTGTTGCATCAGGGTACAGTCTTTCTGGGTTAAGTAGAGTATGCTGGGCAGGACCAGATTAGTAGCATAGGAGATAGACAGGACACAAGTCCAGAGCCACAGGATGTATGGTTAAAACCAAAGGATACAAGGCCAGAGTCACAGGATGTAAAGACTATACTGCAACAGGAACAATGAAACAATGATCTGGCCTTAAGGTAAGGCCAGACGATAAAGAGGCCTAACAACGGCCACCTGAAGTGCAAATGTTCCTAGATGTAGGGTGTGAAGAAGTGCCCTTCGCCACTTGGTCCTGGAGAGGCCTGATTGCCAGCCTCTTACCTTGGGCCAGACGATAAAGAGGCCTAACAACGGCCACCTGAAGTGCAAATGTTCCTAGATGTAGGGTGTGAAGAAGTGCCCTCCGCCACTTGGTCCTGGAGAAGCCTGATTGCCAGCCTCTTACCTTGGGACTATGGCCCCTGGGAGATTGTGCCCTTTAACACCAACATTTGGGCATATTGTATTTTATTGGACCGTGCTGGCCCTTTAAGAACCATCTGGGGACATATTGTGACTTTTGGGAACAATTCCCCTTTAAGATGGTGTCCCCAGACGGTGTCCCCTTTAAGACCTGTGTCCCCAGTGTCCCCAGACTTGGTTAAATTATTTTATTTATAGCTTTTTTACACTTGGTTCAGTAAATGGGGCTTACTGAACCAAGTACCACACAGGCGGACCACCCAGAAGTGGAAGTGTGCAGGCAATTTACCTCCCAAGCTGGGAGCCTGCTGTAGGTAAATTGCCGACCGCTGGGTGGCTGCAGTTCATGCAAACTAACACGTGGTGGCGGCCATCTTTGTTCATTCGAACGCGGTCAGCGGTGTTTGTAGCCAAATCTGTGGAACTGAAATCGGCTACACATTTTCACGAACACCACTGACCCTTACCTTCTCCTACACTCCGTTTTCAGCTACAGAGACTAAGTCCCGTTCAGCAGTTTGAACTCATTGCTATACTGAGCCAATTGCACGTATGGCCCTATTCGTGAATTCAAATGGGACTTAGTCATTTTTCTGCCTGAAATATAGAAACATAGAATGTGACGGCAGATAAGAACCTTTCGGCCCATCTAGTCTGCCCAATTTTCTAAATACTTTCATTAGTCCCTAGTCTTATCTTATGGTTAGGATAGCCTTATGCCTATCCCACGCATGCTTAAACTCCTTTACTGTGTTAACCTCTACCACTTCAGCTGGAAGGCTATTCCATGCATCCACTACCCTCTCAGTAAAGTAATACTGCCTGCTATTATTTTTAAACCTTTGTCCCTCTAATTTAAGACTATGTCCTCTTGTTGTGGTAGTTTTTATTCTTTTAAATATAGTCTCCTCCTTTACTGTGTTGATTCCCTTTATGTATTTAAATGTTTCTATCATATCCCCACGTCTCGTCTTTCCTCCAAGCTATACATGTTAAGATCCTTTAACCTTTCCTGGTAAGTTTTATCCCGCAATCTATGAACCAGTTTAGTAGCCCTTCTCTGAACCCTCTCTAAGGTATCAATATCCTTCTGAAGATACGGTCTCCAGTACTGTGTACAATACTCCAAGTGAGGTCTCACCAGTGTTCTGTACAATGGCATGAGCACTTCCCTCTTTCTACTGCTAATACCTCTCCCTATACAACCAAGCATTCTGCTAGCATTTCTTGCTGCTCTATTACATTGTCTGCCTACCTTTAAGTCATCAGAAATAATCACCCCTAAATCCCTTTCCTCATAAGTTGAGGTTAGGACTCTATCAAATATTCTGTACTCTGCCCTTGGGTTTTTACGTCCAAGATGCATTATCTTGCACTTATCCACATTAAATGTCAGTTGCCACAATTCTGACCATTTTTCTAGTTTACCTAAATCATTTGTCATTTGGCTTATCCCTCCTGGAACATCAACCCTGTTACATATCTTAGTATCATCAGCAAAAAGACATACCTTACCATCAAGACCTTCTGCAATATCACTAATAAAAATATTAAAGAGAATGGGTCAAGTACAGATCCCTGAGGTACCCCACTAGTGACAAGTCCAAGCTTCGAATATATTCCATTAACTACAACCCTCTGTTGCCTGTCACTCAGCCACTGCCTTACCCATTCAACAATATTGGAATCCAAACTTAAAGATTGCAGTTTATTGATAAACCTTCTATGTGCAACAGTGTCAAAAGCCTTACTGAAATCTAGGTAAACAATGTCTACTGCACCACCCTGATCTATAATTTTAGTTACCCAATCAAAAAAAATCAATAAGATTAGTTTGGCATGATCTCCCTGAAGTAAACCCATGTTGTCTCTGATCTTGAAATCCATGTGTTTTTAGATGTTCAACAATCCTATCCTTTAACATGGTTTCCATCACTTTCCCCACTACTGAAGTAAGGCTTACTGGCCTATAGTTGCCGACTCCTCCCTATTACCTTTCTTGTAAATGGGCACAACATTCGCTAACTTCCAATCTTCTGGGACTACTCCTGTTAACAATGATTGGTTAAATAAATCTGTTAATGGTTTTGCTAGTACACCACTAAGCTCTTTTAATAGCTTTGGGTGTATTCGATCAGGTCCCATTGACTTATTTGTCTTTACTTTTGACAGTTGAAATAGAACCTCTTCCTCTGTAAATAGACCGACTTCACAGCCTAAATCTATGGAACTGTTTTGGGCAGGAAAATGTGCTTGCGGTCGGTCATAAAGGACTTCCGTCTAACTTTTTATCTACTGGATGGATTTTTATTATTTTTGAGAGTGTTTATATTTAAAGTATGCTGATTCTGAAAATGTATGTTAGGAAGATTGGAAGTATTTTTTTAACCTTACAGTGTATGTATAAAAAATGTATTTTTCCTGCCTGTGATAATTACTTTAACCCATTGTGTTCAGTAATTATATTACAAGCAGAGGGGAGGATTTGTGTGGCGTGTTTATTGGTTGTTCTGCAAAACCCTGTGGGCGGTCCTGTATGTGTAAGACCTCCATAAAAGAAGGCCCTTTGGTGCCAATTAAACAGAACTACTTGACCCGTTCTTGAAATCTTGGCTCATGCTTGGGGGATGGGATAACTACACTCTTGGGGATTGCTATATCACAATACTCCCCTGAGTATAAGCTCTTGTAAGAGCTTGTTCCTGGTTCCTGCTCTCTAGATATAGGAGAGGTCTACCCACTGGAAGCTGGATCCTGGCCTTGGGTCCAGGGTGGGTGAAAGATGGCGAGACCATGGCGCAGCTGCATTGCTGGAAGTGGGGTCTGCAGTGATTATGGTGTCAGTTGGAGGGTTTGGAGTCCTCAGCGATCACTAGGAGCATCTATTGGCGGAGGTACTCGGTCGGAGTGCCAACGGTCCGTCACATAGGGAATAGCACCAAACTAGGTGAGTGGTGATCAATGGTACTGCATAAGGGGATATCACCTAAGAAGTAAACTACAGTTATGGCATGGAAAGGTGATATAAACCAGCGTAGACAAAAACCGTTGTGTTTTTGGCTGTAAGGAGTCTATATCGACTTGAACCAACATATTTCTAATGTTCTGCGGTCTTTTATATAAAAATAAGGAAGTAGCTTGAAATTCCGGAATATCCGGAAAGGATCTTTTCTAGTTCCCCCAGTGTTTGCGAACACTATGTGCCACTCTATTGCTTTGTAAATTAAATGTGGAGACAAAAGGTATCCGAATATGATTACTAGAAGTTCTATTTTTAGGTGTCAATAAGGAATCTCTCCTCATTCCCAGTACTTTTTCCTTTTCTGAATCAAGGTGTGCAGCTTAATAGCCATGACTCAAGAACTTATCACTCATCTTATCGAGAGGAAGAGATTGTGTTATAGGATCTGACATGTTTCTGGCTACTCTAATATATTGACTATAGGGTAGAGAACAGATAGTCCACTGGGGGGTGGAAGCTATTAAACTCCAATAGAATGTTCCTGTCTGTGGGCTTGATATATAAATCTGTCAAAAATCTATCCCTGTTATGAGTAATCTTTAAGTCCAGGAAATTAATAGTGGTCTCACTACAATCCATGGTGAATTGAATTATCTCACAGATAGCATTCATATCCTTAAAAACAGTATTTAGTTCTTCTCTGGTGCCACAATATATGCCAAACACATCATCAATGAATCTCCACCAGACATGCAAATCTGCAATACACGCGTCCCGTTTCAAAACCATCCATGAACAATTTGGCATATGATGGAGCGATATTAGAGTCCATGGTCGTGCCTCTAAGCTGTCTACAGTAATCATCTCCAAACAAAAATAATTCTTGTATAGCAATAAATCCAAAATAGACATGAAGAATTCAATTTGTGTGTTAGTTTATTGACCCCTTCTGAGAAAGTCTCAAATAGTTTTTAAACCTGTCTCATTGGGAATAGAGGTATAGAGTCTCACTATGTTCCAGGTAAATAATATACAAGTGGCATCAATCCTCAGAGTAGAAAGTTTACTGTCAGATTCCAAAACTGATATGTAAGACTTTTTCATTTATTACTGCCCATTTAATTTCACTTCCTTATCTTTACCTCTAGTGGCCTCCCAAGGCACTAGACATCTCAGGCTCTCACCTGGAGAGACTTCAATCAACTAAAAGGCTACACCCTATGATACAAGTCGCCTTGACATTGAAATCAGTGTTCCAACGAAGTACTTCTGAATATTTCAATTCCTACTTGAATATTAAAGACTTAATGCATTAATGTTCAAGTATCCTGCTTATGGCCTTTATTTTGATATCACTCAAGATATCCTATTTTGTGGCATATTGCCTTTCTTATTTCTTTCAAGTTATTTGATATGTCTAAAAAACCAATAAAGTTTCAACCAGTAACCCTGGCAATTGTCTCCTTACTGACCTGCTCAGGGGCATGACATTTACATAGAATGTCACTGCTATCAAGTACATAAGACCTGGCGTCACTAACAAAAGTCTGTAGTACTCTGTCCAGAAAGACAAAGTGGCTGCAGTGCAGAATCACTGATAGCCATTGTAGGTCTACCCAGAGGATCCACCAGTCTCTTGTGTATCTTAGGTAGTATGTAAAATGTAGGCATGATAGGGTATTCTTTAACCCCTTAAGGACCAAACTTCTGGAATAAAAGGGAATCATGACATGTCACACACGTCATGTGTCCTTGAGGGGTTAATAAGATAACTTTTCAAGTTCTGGTCTATAATTCCATTGGATGTTGCTTCTTTTATTATAGCATACTGTTATGGGCAAATGCAAATATTACAAGTTTTAGAATGAAATGTTGTATTTCTTAAACTGTGTACTATGTCTTTAAGAGATATTGCAAACTGACAAGGTGTTAGAAATGGAACATATTGTTTTTCATAACTGTTTCTTTAAGCAATAACTTCTTACCTACCTTCAGTGCATAATATGTTTGCGCCATTTTGTCCCAGATGAATTACAATAATAATGCATAAACAAGCTTCAAGGGTATGCTACAACTCTTTTCAGTACACAATATACTATGGTAACCCTAAGTAGATAAGGATGTTCAGACCTTAAGATGCCATCTTGACCGAAGTCCGGAAAATTTCCATGGCGTATACACCCTTTAGTTATGGACTTGTATTTTTGCTAAGTTAAGGGAGGTCATAAAATGAATAAAGTAAAAGAAGTGTTACGTTTTCATGTATGAACTACAGTAACCCTAAAATGGAGACCCCTAAGGTATAAATAGGTGTAATTTTAAATGTTAAGACAGAGGAGAGACTTGGAGACAGACACTGTTCCATCTTATGACAGAGAGGCTGAAATGTTAATCTATTAATGATATTTGCAAGCATTCAGTTTAATCTTATAAAATCTGCTATATGGATTTTATGTCTATATTTATATTTTATATAATAACAATCTAAAAAAACAAAACTTTATTGTTTCCAAGACAATCCTTATATTATATTGCATTCTCAATTATTTATATATTTTAAATAGAGGATCTCTTACACTAACTATATAAAATTATGGCTAAGATATCTGTATGATTAGCCCTGCTAAGTTCTATGCTTTAAGATGTTATAGTGGTAAATAAGGGAACCAGCCGCGGTTAAAATACATTTCCTTAGTAAGTAAGGATGTGGGATCTCTACGGCAAATCTCATAAGTGTTCACATCTCCCAACTGATGTTCAACTTCCCTAATGTAGTCAACTCTATTCATGACCACCAAAGCTCCACCTTTGTCAGTATGTTTAACAATAAGATCCCAATTATTCTTTGTAGCGGAGATGCAATATTATCCAGGTTATCTCCGCTTATAATCCAAGTGGGACTCAGGAACACGTAAATAGTAAATCCACAAGCAAGGCTTCCAGCAGGTAAAATACTGCAATATCCCAACAGCAATCCCAATAACTGGACGACACACAGTTTCAGGAGCATAACTGACAAGCCTTTAATCACAGTCTCCTTATAAAGCATGCTCCCATGCAAGGGAGGGATTTACAGTAATTATTACAGTAGCCAATCCTGTCCTGGTAACCTCCCACACATCTCCTCCCCTCAGCCAGCATCATAATCCCCTTATCCAGCACACCAATTCCCCCCGTTTCTGGATGTACCCCTAAACGTAGGGGTACCTCTTTAAATCCTACATCCCCTGGTAGCCCTGATCTGGGTGACCAACATATCCAAAAATCACCCAGATCAGACCAGGGGTTCGGGAAAAGTATGGAGGGAATAAAATGACTGACCGCACGAACAGAGATAGCCGAATCTGGTTCCATGTGAATGGGCCCTGCGGTCGGTCCTGGCATAAGGGAATAAAATACACGAAAACCTCTAGCTATAGAGGCTAGGGAGGGTTCGCCTGAATCCCCTCGTTCGGTATTTTCTATCTACCGAACGAGGGGCCGTTCGGTAGTTTGGAACCGAACGGACCAGGGTTGTGGAGGTCTCAGCGGTGTTCGCCTACTCGAGTGTCCGATTTTAGTTCCAGACACTCGACGGCAAAACACCGCTGTTCGGGAGTTTTAAAATGGCCGCCGCCACGTGTTCGTTTGTCGAATGGCGGCCACCCCCGAGAACAAAGGACGGCTACTTACTGTTCAATTACCCGTTCGCAACAATGTTGCAACAGGTAATTGAGGACACACTTCACACAGGGGAGGTCTGGTTGTTCGGTAGTTTCATTCGAATAAACTAAGGGAATGAAACTACCGAACAATCAGAGGAATACAATTCTCTTTAATACATAGAAAACACAGCAGATACACGAATGTAGGTATATACAGTATATTTGTAGGGTCGCCTGGTGCTATCCGCTACATTCTTTAAAGATAGCAAAGCTTGACGTTCATCTCTTGTAAGGTTGGAGCTGTGATGGTCATCAACATGGGTACCCAAGTTCTCTATTTTTCTATGAAAAAGTTTGGAAAAGGTCTTAACCTTGGGCGCCATGGGAGGACAAAAGGAACTACGATTTCATAAATGAAAAGCTTTGGCTGCCAAAGTACCCAAGGTCTGGGCCAGATTATCACCACTCTCCTTATTTGATCTATTGGAAAAAAGATTTTTAAATTGACAGGTCTCAAGAACCGTTCAACAGATAAATCAAATGAATTAAAGCTGGCAGTTGGGCAAAATTAAAGTCCTTTTCATAGCACCTTAAGTTAACTTTCTCCCAATGTAATATCAGAGATATTCACCACAATTAGGTCCTTCTGTGGGATTGTACATCCTGGGATGATGTTTTTTTTTTTTTTTTTTTCTCCCGATTCAGTCTGATCCTTGGTCTGGTTGATTGTTGTTTGCTACTTCTTGTCCTCCTCTTCCTTGGTTGTTCCAATGGTCTGTTACTAAAAAAGAACTAGAGTATTGTGTTTTTGAATACAATTGATCATCAGAAGTATCATAGTCAGTAATACCTGAGGCTAAAGAATTCCTAGTTGTGTGTATACTATGTTGTGTTCGCAAGGCCACCCGTCTCCTGCGGGTTCATACCAGACCTGCGCCATTAGTCCATTTATACACTCTATTATTAGCATAATCATCCGCATCTCTCATGATTTTGGATCTTTTCCTTCACTCAATTTCCAGTTTGTATGGTTCAATCTTGCTGTCTAATTTATTGTTTAAAGCGTTAAGATTTTCAAGAGACAGAATATTATTAAGTTGATTCTGTATACTAGTAATTTCACTCTCAATCTCAGCTATATCTTTCAGCAAAAATGCAATGGTTAACAGAATAATGTCAAATGAGCATTTGTTTAAAACTTCAGCAAATGTAATACAATGTAATTTGCAGTTAGTAAGTTTCTTACAGAATTTTTTACAGCTGAATGGTTAAGTGTTTATCACCAGGCGAATTGAGGAATCCTCCTATACTGTTAATGCCTGTTAAGATACAGTGTGCTTCTTCTGTGCTATGGGAAAAAGTCTCCTGAAGTGGTGTGCCCCTCTGCTTCAGGTTCCATCTCGTGCTGTAACTGTGCGTTTACTTCAGTTTTCGGCCAATGCATGTGGTGCTAGGGTGAAGTGATGAATGGTGTATCCCAGAAACAGTAAACCCTGCACACTGGTTTCGCGTTGTAGCTCTGGCTTTCCACCAAGAAGGTGCTCCGTGTAGAGCCGGACACCACTGAATCCACCAGCTAACTATCAAAACAGATTAACACAGGCATCATTCCAGGATCAGGAAGGAAAATTGAAACCAAAAACACAACTGTTTTTGTCCATCCCAGTTTATAGCATCTTTCCATGCCATAACTGTAGTTCCTGTAATTCCATCATTAAAGGCGACAAATTATTTCATCCCCAGACTGGTCGCTCTTATAATATAAAGAGCTTTTTTAAACCTGTAAATCGACCTACATCGTCTATGTCCTTAAGTGCCCATGAGCCTTCTCTATGTAGGAGAGACCACAATGAAGGTCTGTGAGAGACTTTAATAAGCACAAATCCATCATAAGAACTAGACAGAAGGAACTGCCGATACCTGCCCATTTTATGGAGTGCAATCATAATATATTTCAACTACACTTTCAGGTAATTGATCATATACCACCAATTAGGTGAGAAACATAGAAACATAGAATGGGACGGCAGATAAGAACCATTCGGCCCATCTAGTCCGCCCAATTTTCGAAATACTTTCATTAGTCCCTGGCCTTATCTTATAGTTAGGCTGGCCTTATGCCTATCCCACGCATGCTTCAACTCCTTTTATTGTGTTAACCTCTACCACTTCAGCTGGAAGGCTATTCCATGCATCCACTACCCTCTCAGTAAATGTAATACTTCCTGATATTATTTTTAAACCTTTGTCCCTCTAATTTAAGACTATGACCTCTTGTTGTGGTAGTTTTTCTTCGTTTAAATATGGTCTCCTCCTTTACTGTGTTGATTCCCTTTATGTATTTAAATGTTTCTATCATATCCCCCCTGTCTCGTCTTTCCTTTAAGCTATACATGTTAAGATCCTTTAACCTTTCTTGGTAAGTTTTATCATGCAATCCATGAACCAGTTTAGAAGCCCTTCTCTGAACTTTCTCTAAGGTATCAATATCCTTCTGAAGATACGGTCTCCAGTACTGCGTACAATACTCCAAGTGAGATCTCACCGGTGTTCTGTACAATGGCATGAGCACTTCCCTCTTTCTACTGCTAATACCTCTCCCTATACAACCAAGCATTCTGCTAGCATTTCCTGTTGGCTCTATTACATTGCCTGCCTACCTTTAAGTCATCAGAAATAATCACCCCTAAATCCCTTTCCTCAGATGTTGAGGTTAGGACTCTATTAAATATTCTGTACTCTGCCCTTGGGTTTTTACATCCAAGATGCATTATCTTGCACTTATCCACATTAAATGTCAGTTGCCACAACTCTGACCATTTTTCTAGTTTACCTAAATAATTTGCCATTTGGCTTTTCCCTCCTGGAACATCAACCCTGTTACATATCTTAGTATCATCAGCAAAAAGACATACCTTACCATCAAGACCTTCTGCAATATCACTAATAAAAATATTAAAGAGAATGGGTCCATTCATTGAGGCATACTTAAAAAGGAGTCCTTTTGGATTCACACGTTAGACACCTTATGGCCCAAGGGACTCAATAGGGAGTGGTCATTATCCTCCTATCAGGGGCGTACCTAGATCATTTGGCGGTCCTACTTTTGGCACCCCCCCTTACCCTCTCCCTCAACTTTAAATATAAAAACAGCCAAAAATTTGTTTTATGTATTTAGCACTAAGCAGTGTTTGTGTGTTTGAATGTATGCATGTTTTTGTATGAAGTATATGTGAGTGAATGTAGCGGTGTGTTTGTATGTAGTGTTGGTGTTTGAATGCAAGCATGCATGTGTGTTGTATGGTATTTGAATGCAGTGGTATGGTTATATATAATGGTGGGGTTTGTATGTAGTGTTGACGTTGAAATGCATGAGTGTATTTGTGTGTAGTGTTGGCGAGATTTTTAGATGTCTGCACATACACACATACAGATACATATACACACAAACACAGTCACACACAGATACACATTGACACCCATGCAGACATCGTGGCGACTCTAGGAACAATATATATGGGGGGCACATAAGATACTCCAGTCAAAACAGGAGGGGGAGGGGGAGCAGTAAAGCTTCTCACTAGGGGATGGGGTAATATGCTGCCATTGGCTGTCTGATGCCAGCATGCTGTGTTCTGCATGCTGGCATCTGACTACACATTTGCATATAATTCACATTGGCCACCCAGATCTCTTGTTGTGGACTGACTGACACCTCTTAATTTCAATCTTTGTTTAGCAGATAACTCCTCTATTTGCTATCCTTTGTGGGATTGACATATTTAAGGACCCCAAATAAGGTGTTATCTGCTAAACAGCACCCTCATTTGGTATCTTTAAATATGGAAATCTCAAATACGGGCACCGATTCAGGGAATGATCTACTAAACAGCTAAAGGATTAAAAAAAAAGCAATTTTCTTATTTTCAATTGTTTAGTAGATAAATCCCGTATTTGTTATCCTTATGTGGGATTGCAATATTTAAGGACAGGAAATAAGGGAGCTATCTACTAAACACATACGCAGAGATCCACATAATCACAGATATACACAAACACAATCACTGACCCACACACATACAATCACAGACACACAATCACATACACACACACAAACATTACATACATACACACATTTAATAAGAGGTCCACCCAGCCTCCCTACCTTGCTCTATAAGGGCTGGAGTGGACACTGCACACTGCACACTGCACACCAGTTCCTGGTGGTCAGTGGTTGCTGCTGGGATCTCTGTGCTCTTTCTGCACAGGTCCATCGCACGCCCTGTAATGACGCAAAGGCCGCAATGACTTCATATCCTGGATGCCTTCTCACTGCAGGGCGAAGAAGATGCACACAGTCCCATACACAGTCACTCACACACAGTTACAGGCAGACAGTCAAATATGCAGGCAATCACAAAGGCAGACAGTCACACATACACACAACACAATCACAGACAGTCATACACACAATCAGAGACAGACAGTCCCACACACACAGATCTACAATCAGAGGCAGACAGTCACATAGACACACACAGGCAAACAATCACAGGCAGACAATCACACACACAGTCACACAGGCAATCACAGGCAGACAATCAAAGGTAGTCACACACACACAGGCAGACAATCACACACACAGTCAAAGACAGTCACAATCACAGTTACACACAGCACACACTCTCTCACTTACAGTAAGTTTGGGCTGGAGGAGAAGTGGATTCCGTCCCTGCTGTGTTGGAATTGGGGAAGCAGAAACTCCTTCCTGCTTCCCCGCTGTGTGCAGCAGTATGAGGCTGCATTTAGCTCCGCTCCCACATCAAGACTTGGTTCCGCCCCCACAGTCGATCTGGCTCCGCCCCAACTCTCTGTGCTGCCAGGTCTCCTGCTCCCAGACCCTGCATGTGAGCTGTGTTGGCGACCCTGCTGCTATGGCACTCGGTGCAGCAACACCTGTCCACCCTGGTGGCACCCCCCTACCTGATGGCACCCGGGGCAAACCGCCCCCCCACCCCCACTTAGTACGCCACTGTCTCCTATATATAATTGAATGTGTTCTCAGTCTCCATTTATACACTGAGATTATTTCCCTCTATTGTTTTTTGGTGTATTTTGATGAGAAGTCTAACCCTCTTGTGTCTACCTGGATTGTGGCGGCTTTACATGGGGAAAATTTTGACTTACCTGGAAAACATTTGCAAACACTTTGTCAAAATACATGAATAGATCAGCTAAACAGTTAATATTTAGTTGCCCTTTAAATTTACTGTAATTTTCACTATAGCATACTTACGGTCCTGGGTTCATCTCTGACTTATTGTTATATTATATCATCAAGAATGTTAGTTTTTCATTTATATATTGTAATATTGTCTAATATTAGATTACTGTGCCTTTAAGATTCAACTGTTTTAGATTTGTAGCGGAGATGCAATATTACCCAGGTTATCTCCGCTTATAATCCAAGTGAGACTCAGGAACAAGTAAATAGTAAATCCAAAGGCAGGGTTTCCAGCAGGTAAAATACAGCAATATCCCAACAGCAATCCCAATAACTGGACGACACACAGTTTCAGGAGCATAACTGACAAGCCTTTAATCACAGTCTCCTTATAAAGCATGCTCCCATGCAAGGGAGGGATTTACAGTAATTATTACAGTAGCCAATCCTGTCCTGGTAACCTCCCACACATCCCCTCCCCTCAGCCAGCATCATAATCCCCTTAGCCAGCACACCAATTCCCCACATTTCTGGATGTACCCCTAAACGTAGGGGTACCCCTTTAAATCATACATCCCCGGGTAGCCCTGATCTGGGTGAACAACATATCCAAAAATCACCCAGATCGGACCAGGGGTTCGGGAAAAGTATGGAGGGAATAAAATGACCGACCGCACGAACAGAGCTAGCCGAATTCGGTTCCATGTGAATGGGCCTTGGTCCTGGCATAAGGGAATCAAATACACGAAAGCCTCTAGCTATAGAGGCTAGGGGGGGTTCGCCTGAATCCCCTAGTTCGGTATTCCCTATTTACCGAACGAGGGGCCGTTCGGTAGTTTGGAACCGAACGGACCAGGGCTGTGGAGGTCTCAGCAGTGTTCGCCTACTCGAGTGTCCGATTTTAGTTCCAGACACTCGACGGCAAAACACCGCTGTTCGGGAGTTTTAAAATGGCCGCCGCCACGTGTTCGTTTGTCGAATGGCGGCCACCCCCGAGAACAAAGGACGGCTACTTACTGTTCAATTACCGGTTCGCAACAATGTTGCAACGGGTAATTGAGGACACACTTCACACAGGGAGGTCTGGTTGTTCGGTAGTTTCATTCGAATAAACTAAGGGAATGAAACTACCGAACAATCAGAGGAATACAATTCTTTTTAAATACACAGAAAATACAGCAGATACACTGTAACGGAGTCTTACCTGATAGGGAGTCCAGCTCGCAGAGTTATACGCTCACCCTTGCAAAGTAGACACAGACCAGGGTGACCAGGTAAGACGCCACCTGGCCTGTGAGTCTGTGCACGGGGGCTTTCCAGGAAGAGTGCTCCAAGACTCAGTACAGCAGGGATAAGCAGAAGCGTGGTCAAGGGAAGCCAAAATCAGGGAAGCCAGAGGTCAGAGTAGTCCAGGAGGAAAGCCAAGGTCAGAAGCCGGAAAGACAAGATCACTGGAACGCAGGTACGGAGTAACAGGAACCAAACAAGAGAACCAGAGTCAATGAACTGACACCCCTCCCAGGGTGAGGCAGGCTTTTATATCCTGTTAATTAGGATCAGATTCAGCTGGAGAGTTACTGACAGATCAGAGCCTTTGGTGAAGTCCAGCCCCCTGGTGCTGCAGGCAATACAAGAATAAACAGGGAGTTATCCAAAAGTCCTGAAATGGCTCAGAGGAAGAACAGCAGGATATGGTCCAGAAGAACCACAGTTCAAATCCCCCATCGGGCGCTTCCAGAGCGACCACGTCTGGCAGACTGGATGTCACGGCGTGGACCGTGACAGTACCCCCCCGTCAAGAACGCCCTCCGGGCGTGAACAGGCTCTTCCTGGAAATGGTACTCTTCAGTATCAGTATCACTAAGATAGTCTTTGTAATCAAAGTCTACAGACTGGGACTTTATGGTACCAGTTTCGGGTGCTATAGGGGAGGCATTTGCAGCTTTCAAAGCTTTTTCGAATATTTCTAGATCTTGTTTACACACAACTGTGCCATTTGAGGCATAGGTGCAGTCAGGAGGCAGAACTGTTTTGGCAAGGCAGGAAGTGGTGATGGTGCTTGCTTGAACAGAAGTGTTATCAGGAAGAGGTCCAAATGTTTCTAGAGCAGGAGGTGAAGTTTCCACAGAGGTACTGGTAACATTAACGGTATTAGTTTGGGTACCCTTTTGTGTCACAGGACGGGGACAGGGCTGGCAGTGTCCAGGCTGTCTTGCTGGGATGACAGGGTAAGTCCATATGGCACCAGACAGAAGGGGTCTTGTCCTAAGTGGACGAGTCGGGCAGAGCGATATGAAATGCCCTCTTTTCCCACAGTATAGACATAGACCATGGGCTCTCCTGCGGTCTTTTTCCTTCGGGGGCAATCTAGTTCTGGTGAAGCCAATCTCCATGGGTTCCTCCATGTCGACTGGAGTTTCACTGCTAGCGCGAGTGTAAACAGGGTTACAAGGCGGGTCCCTGAAAGTGGGTTCATGCTGCAACAAAATGGGATTTTTGTATCCATAAAATAATTCCTCTTCTCTAGGCAACCGGGTTCTGCGAGGACCAGAAATAGGCTTGGAAGTTGCTTTTCTTGCTGTAAAACACTGAGAATCCATTGCGGACATAAACAACTCCCAGGAGTCCAAGACAGTACTTCTCTCCTGTAGCTTCTGGTGTGCCCACGCCTTAATCCGCCCGATACATAGGTTAATAGCGGAGCGTACTTTGATAAAGTCGGTGGTGTAGGTTCTTGATTTCAGGGCAAATAGTAGCTCACAATCCGTCTTGAACATCGGAAAAGTAGAACGGGAACCGTCGAACCTGTCAGGCATAAAGACATACGGTTCTGGGCATACATGTTCCGGGACTGCAAGCGTTGCTCCTTTCAATGCCAATGAATGTCTCTGCAATTCTGTAACATTCTGGGACAGGTTGGAGACTTGCTCGGCCAGGGAGGTGAGTAACTTGTATAACTCTGCAGACTCCATTGGTCAGTTCATCTGTAACGGAGTCTTACCTGATAGGGAGTCCAGCTCGCAGAGTTATACGCTCACCCTTGCAAAGTAGACACAGACCAGGGTGACCAGGTAAGACGCCACCTGGCCTGTGAGTCTGTGCACGGGGGCTTTCCAGGAAAGGTGCTCCAAGACTCAGTACAGCAGGGATAAGCAGAAGCGTGGTCAAGGGAAGCCAAAATCAGGGAAGCCAGAGGTCAGAGTAGTCCAGGAGGAAAGCCAAGGTCAGAAGCCGGAAAGACAAGAATCACTGGAACGCAGGTACGGAGTAACAGGAACCAAACAAGAGAACCAGAGTCAATGAACTGACACCCCTCCCAGGGTGAGGCAGGCTTTTATATCCTGTTAATTAGGATCAGATTCAGCTGGAGAGTTACTGACAGATCAGAGCCTTTGGTGAAGTCCAGCCCCCTGGTGCTGCAGGCAATACAAGAATAAACAGGGAGTTATCCAAAGTCCTGAAATGGCTCAGAGGAAGAACAGCAGGATATGGTCCAGAAGAACCACAGTTCAAATCCTCTATCGGGCGCTTCCAGAGCGACCACGTCTGGCAGACTGGATGTCACGGCGTGGACCGTGACATACACGGATGCAGCTTTATACAGTATTTTTGTAGGGTCGCCTGGTGCCATCCGCTACAAGATTTAATGCTACGTATGTGATTGATTGATTGATTGATGTGATTTGTTGGGTTTGGGGTTCAATAAAAACATGGCAACATTTCATTCTTTGTGTGTTATTAGTTTAAGCAGACTGTGATTGTTTATTGTTGTGACTTAGATGATCAGATCACATTTTATGACCAATTTTTGCAGAAATCCATATCATTCCACAGGGTTCACATACTTTTCCTTGCAACTGTATACATATTGGAATTTTGTATCCCTTATGCATGATTAAGGCTCTGCTGAGCCAAAATGTCGCACTTTGTATAAGGTGGTTGTAGATACGAATATCCATTTTGCTATCTATCCTAGCTGTTCATATAAGGGTTAATGTGAACCAAGAATAAATTTGGAATTGTATCATCGATTCTGGGAAGAATTTATCTAATATCAGTTACGAGAATGACCATACTGATTTCGAAATGTTCTTGTTAATTGTCCAAGATTTTAGTATTTGTAAATATCTGGTTTTGATCAAATATGTATGTGTTATATAACGTAGAATTATAATAAGAAACAGCTGCTCATAACTTGTGAAAAACAATCTATGTCATTGTGACAAGGGGGGAGATAAAGAGAGTGACAAGGGAGGGGGAGAGATTGACATCCATCACACACACACAATCACACACAATGCAACGCAACCCTTGCACACAGAAAAACACACAATGCATTACACACACAATGCATTAAACACACAGACATACATACACAAGCAATGCAACCCTTACACATAATGCATCCCTTACACAAACAGAAACACACAATGCATTCATTAAACACACTCAATGCACCCCTTACACACACTGTATCCCGTACATACACAGAAACACACCTTGCAGCCCTTACACATACAAACACAGATTCACACAATGCATTCCTTACACACGTTTCAGGACATCCCTACACACTCCACCCCCTGTGAACAAACTCATTGGTGGAACATGAAGGTGGACCTTGGGACCTAGATCTTGAGCTGTGTAAAGGGCCCCCAAATGGAGCTGCTTCCCTTTCTCCCAGAACATTGTTTTTTTGTGACCACAGTTACAAACCGCCTCCAGAGAGCCTGTTCTACACCAGACCAGTGGAGCAAGACTGCAGCTAGAGCCCATCACCATCCTCATCTGGTTGTAAGTAGGCAATCTAGTATATTATTCGTGGCACTAATCTCTAATTTTCCTCACATTAAAGAAACACCATAGTCCCCAGAACCACTGCAGCTTAATGTAGTGGTTCTGGTGTCTATAGCCTGTCCCTGCAGGCCTTTTAATGTAAACACGGCGGCACTGCAGCACTGGCGTTAGTTAACATGGCAGATCATATGGGTGGGGCATTGTGATGTCACATGGGGGGGTGGCAAACTTTACTTTTGTCTAGGGCAGCAAAAATCCTTGCACCGGCTCTGCAGTCATGCACATGTTATGTTCTTGTTTTCCTCATGTCTTGTGTACATGTTCTGGGTTCTGCTTTCTGTCCTGTTCTGTGTTCTCTTAGTTTTGTCTTGTTTTCATGTATGGTGCCTATCTCTAGTCTTGCTTTGTTCTCCTAGTTATGTCTGGTGCATTGTTCATACATGGTGCCTTGCTCTCCTAGACTTGCCTTGCTTCAGTACTGGATACATCCCTGCTGCAGAGCCTCCCTATTCAGCTCCTGGGAGGTCTGCTTAATTACCTGCTCCTAGTTCCTGGGATCTGCATATGCTGAATCAGGGTTCTGGTATGTGGCTGCACAAATGCTGGTGCTCAACACCAGGGGGGCGTGCGGTTACCCTGCACCAGACCCTGCTAATCCACCTCCACACTGTGACTCCTACTCTGAACATCAGGCTTACTGTGTCCCGGTCCTCGCACCGCTGCCCGGACAGTGTATGGGTCCCGGGCACCGGACCGCCACCCTGACAATTGAATACTGGCTAACTGAATGCCAACATTTACACTTTGCACTTAGTCATTAAATTACATTAAATTAAGTTAAATTTAGTGAATAAATAGGAACTATGCATGTATCCAATATCTTATTCTTCACCGGTCTAACAAAAAATTGGCTTACTAGAGCAAAATGTAGTAGATGGCAGGTACTAGAGATTATTTATTTATTATTATTTTTATGTTGTTAAATATATACTGAAAAGAATGTACACATGTGATAGTGGGAGACAGTATTGGTTGGGCCTAAGACAGCTAAAAGCTCTCCAATTTGGATAAATATGGAGCTCCTCGGGCTGACCTGATCTGCTTTTCATTTTCCATAGTGCAAGGGGTTGCCAAATGTAATACTGCCCACTTTAGGTAAACACTAGAGGAATAACATTATATTTAGTGATATGCATTCATAATATTAGACAATGTAACTTGCTAATCCATTTCCCATAAAGATATCAGATATCTCTTACCTGCAAGTAACCGTACAGACTCAGAATTTGTGCTATCGGGATGGTTGTAACGGACAGTTTATCTCCTATAAATCCAGCTAGTTTGTCCTGTTTCCTACAGGAATAATTTGGTGCTTCCTTGTCCTCCCCAGACAGTATTTGGAAGAGATTTTTTATAGATTTGTGAGCTTTTCCACAGGAGTCGAACACGTGGTAACCCAGAGTTATATTGGGTAAAATTTCTGGGTTGTTATTAATCTCATTAATAGTAAAAATAAAAGCCAGTATTTTTCGGTATTCTAAAGGTTGAATTCTGTGGGTTGTTTTATTGTAATAGGTTAATCAACAGGTTTTAAAGTAATAGCTATAATAATGTATGAATTTTATAAAATAATAAAGTAACAATTGTTACAATTACTTTGTGAATGGTATACTGTGAGAAATAGTAATTAACCCCCTAAACGCCGTTACGGCGTTCCATGCCTTCCCGCATTAAATGGGCTTTAAAGCCGTTGCGGTGGCATAGAACGCCATAACGGCTTTCTGCCCCAGGAGGTGAGATTTACTCACCTCTGCCGCGATCCTCTTCTGGACGGCTGCCTGACAGCCCAGGCAGCCCTCCCCGGGCAAATGAGGCCCCTAGGGGCCATGTGATCGCTCTCAAAGAGCAATCACATGGCCTCCTATAGTTGGCTGTGGATCTGCCAGCAGGGGGACTGTCTGAAATGTCACAGTCCCCCTGCTGGTGGGAAGAATAATAAATATATTATTAGACAAGTTTAAAATAAAATAAGTGTGTGTGTGTGTGTGTGTATATATATATATATATATATATATATATAATATAACGTGATACATAATGTATTTTAATGTTAATATAAGTACATATATTCATCTTAAAATACACTTAGAATGATGTTATATATATATATATATATATATATATATATATTGTATACATAATACATCTATATATATATTTATATAAACAATAGTAATAGTACAATAGTAAATACATAAAATAAAATATTTTAAAAAAGTTTAAATAAATTATACATATGTAATCTCATTCTAACCGTATTTTGTTATTAATACATATATATTGGTAAAAAAATACACTTAGAATGACAATATATATATATATATATATATATATATATATTCTACGTGTATGCCTAAGTAATATTTTAATATAATTATGTGATTTAATTAATCAAAATTTGATTGACGTGCCTGACAACCCAGGCAGCAAGTGCAGAGAATTACATTTGTACGTGCTATATTTAACCCTAACTTTCCAAGACACCATAAAACCTGTCCATGAGTGGTACTGTTTTACTCGGGAGACTTTGCTGAACACAAATATTAGTGTTTCAAAATGACAAATTGTATTACAATGATTATATATTTAGTAAAATTAAATGTTTTTTTTTTTTTCACACACGAACAGCACTTTTACTGACGATATTGTTGTAATATGTTTTACTGTTTTGAAAACACTTATGTTTGTGTTCAGTGAAGTCTATGTACAGGTTTTA
>OW240917.1:13448453-13549345 GCA_933207985.1 Pelobates cultripes
CAAAAAATAGTGAGATATCTTGCAGAGGGATGCAGCACTCTTAAAATTGCAAAGCTTCTGAAGCGTGATCATCGAACAATCAAGCGTTTCATTCAAAATAGTCAACAGGGTCGCAAGAAGCGTGTGGAAAAACCAAGGCGCAAAATAACTGCCCATGAACTGAGAAAAGTCAAGCGTGCAGCTGCCACGATGCCACTTGCCACCAGTTTGGCCATATTTCAGAGCTGCAACATCACTGGAGTGCCCAAAAGCACAAGGTGTGCACTACTCAGAGACATGGCCAAGGTAAGAAAGGCTGAAAGACGACCACCACTGAACAAGACACACAAGCTGAAACGTCAAGACTGGGCCAAGAAATATCTCAAGACTGATTTTTCTAAGGTTTTATGGACTGATGAAATGAGAGTGAGTCTTGATGGGCCAGATGGATGGGCCCGTGGCTGGATTGGTAAAGGGCAGAGAGCTCCAGTCCGACTCAGACGCCAGCAAGGTGGAGGTGGAGTACTGGTTTGGGCTGGTATCATCAAAGATGAGCTTGTGGGGCCTTTTCGGGTTGAGGATGGAGTCAAGCTCAACTCCCAGTCCTACTGCCAGTTCCTGGAAGACACCTTCTTCAAGCAGTGGTACAGGAAGAAGTCTGCATCCTTCAAGAAAAACATGATTTTCATGCAGGACAATGCTCCATCACACGCGTCCAAGTACTCCACAGCGTGGCTGGCAAGAAAGGGTATAAAAGAAGAAAATCTAATGACATGGCCTCCTTGTTCACCTGATCTGAACCCCATTGAGAACCTGTGGTCCATCATCAAATGTGAGATTTACAAGGAGGGAAAACAGTACACCTCTCTGAACAGTGTCTGGGAGGCTGTGGTTGCTGCTGCACGCAATGTTGATGGTGAACAGATCAAAACACTGACAGAATCCATGGATGGCAGGCTTTTGAGTGTCCTTGCAAAGAAAGGTGGCTATATTGGTCACTGATTTGTTTTTGTTTTGTTTTTGAATGTCAGCAATGTATATTTGTGAATGTTGAGATGTTATATTGGTTTCACTGGTAATAATAAATAATTGAAATGGGTATATATTTGTTTTTTGTTAAGTTGCCTAATAATTATGCACAGTAATAGTCACCTGCACACACAGATATCCCCCTAACATAGCTATAACTAAAAACAAACTAAAAACTACTTCCAAAAATATTCAGCTTTGATATTAATGGGTTGTTTGGGTTCATTGAGAACATGGTTGTTGTTCAATAATAAAATTAATCCTCAAAAATACAACTTGCCTAATAATTCTGCACTCCCTGTATACATAACATATCAATAGCTGAGGGTGATGTGAGCAACCTATCCAAATTTCATGAGAATCCGTTTGGTAGTTTTGGAGTTATACCGCGTGGACGTTTGATCGGCTCGCCACGAGTTTATAGCCGACCCAGAGTTCCATGAAATCAGCGGTGCGAGCCGGTCTCCATTCGGATGAAAATTGCAAGAAAACCCCCATAGATATAATGTAGCTGGTTACATGAGAGTGCTCCCCTCGTTCGGTAGATTGAAACTCCTGAACGCCATTCATGTTCAATTCGTGTAAATGGGTCAGACGGGACTTCCATGGTGGACCAGGTATTGCTGGAGAGCCATGCAGAAATTAGTTCCAGGCGCTCAACGCCTTAGTCCTGCTGGCCAGCCGTTCGGGAGTTTAAGATGGCCCCCATCCATTGTTCTCGCCACGTGTTCATGTCCCGAAATGGCGGCCACCCAGGAGCACTCAATTAACTTGTGGTTTTGTGCAATAACACAGGATTATACATTCTAAAAGCTACCCAGGGTGTTCCTCGTTCGGTAAAATAGCTATTTTAACGAACAAGGGATTTGACGAATAGAAAGTAACGAATGAACTAGTAATACAGGTAATAAATCCACTAACAATGTAGCAGGGAGGGAAAGTACCGAATGCATGGAATGTGATTCTTCACAGTGCGCTTACAGCGCAGTTGTAAACATTCTTATTTTCTGGGTGCTGATCTGCTAAATGAAATGAGTCAAATCAAAGCGTCTAATAGTGCGCTTACAGAGCACTTGTAAAAATTCTAATTTTCTGGGTGCTAAATTGTACATTTGGGGTGTGCACTTCATATCTGGTGTATGTGTGCATTACTGGCTAGTTACCACTTCTCAAGAAAGTTTAAAGACAAATAAATGTTGCCGATGGTGCAGGTAGTATAGAAGTCAAGATTGAGACAAATCATTCGGGTTACGCCTGTTGACATTTTAATTATCTTAGACCATTAAAATGCAATAATCAATGAAAAAATATGTATTATAGACAAGTTAAAAACAAGACTACAAGTCATGCTATAACAAAATTAAACAAGTTTAATATATGTATGGGCCAACCAGTAGCTGTAAAAACAAAGTTTTACTGGTTACATTCATGACAACACACTCTAGTGAACAGGACCTTCATGTAGTGTGTTCTTTTTTTTTAAATCATATAGCATCCTTTCATGTGCTTTTCAGATGTCATATTGTTAATTACCAATTATTGTATAGTCTTTTTTTTTTTTTAAGTGAAAAATAAGTGTTATTGTGATCACTTTATATACAGAAGCATTAATATACATTTCTATATTGTGTAAAGACACAACGCCAAAGTTAAAAACCAAACACCAAAACAACATGCCAGACAATCTACCTGTGCATGGCTAGTGTGATACAATAAGTCTACATCTTAAAGATGCAATAACACACAGATGATGGGCAAGATTTTTTTTGCAAATGGAACTTTGATTCGAATTTACTACATCGGTCACTTGTAATATTGTTTCACACCTACAACACTTGTTACACAGATCTAAGTGATAGAAAACAGATTGATATTTTCTACACTAGAAACTACCAGATAACAAGCTGCTATATTTAAACCAGTTATCAATAGCTAAGAGGTACTTTAAGAATATTGTAATTCTGGGGCAATACCCTTACAAGTCAAACTGAGAGGTCAGTTTATAAGGAAAACTGTTGCCTGGAGGAAATTTTAAAACAATTTCCATATGTCCTTTGCAGACTTTACATGCTGGAAAAACACAGGTGCCAACTGCTGTGGCTTTCTGCAGTGTGCATACCGGCAAGGAGGGCATGGTTGAGGAGTGGGTGGAAGATGATATGGAGAATGATGAGGTCCTAGACCCCATATGAAATCAAGGCCATGCGAGTGACGTGTGCAGTTTGGAGGAAGAGGCGCTGGTCGCACGGAGTCACCAGCACAGCATAAGAGGGAGCAGGGTGCAAAAGCGGAGCAGCCGTCCCCTAGCTCTCGTTGGCATGTATTATCTTTAGAATTCAAATGCATCATAGCCTTCTTGTTGGGGAGCACATTGAAAAAGTGCTCTAGCATGACGAGATGTGTGATCTCCTCCGGGAACTTGGCTTGATGGGAGTTGAGCCAGTTCTGGGTTGCCCTTGTGATGCCACGGTGTATACCCAAATATATCAGAGCTGCTGCAGAAACTGCAGTCCATCTGTGCGTGCTTTTGGCATTCACACCCTGCTGCTGCTTGCCTGTCTGCGCTGCAGCGTAACTTCGGCCTTCCCGCTCACCGCCTCATGAGACTGTGCGAGCAGCAACAGGTCATAGTGGAGTTTCAGATGCAGCACGTACGGGTCAGTCGCTCTGCGGAACAGTTTTCTCTTTTTGTATGTCCCGATATTTTAGGGGCTACCTCAATTAAAATAAAAAACACATATATAGATATATATATATAAACAGTGTTAACTACCTCCTCCACCGTCGCTTCCACCTACACCGCCACAGTCACCGCCTCCTCAACCTATGGGTCACTTAGTATAAACTATGTACACAATAGCAGAGGCTTGTGAAGGCCTTTTCTCCATGCATTAGGAGTTGAGCATTACTCCATGCATCAGGACTGTAAGAAATGCACCGCAAGCCGCAAATGTTTCTTTTTTTGTATGTCCCAATATTTTGGGGTCTACCCCAATTAAGAAAAATATGTATATATGTGACGAGACCAATCTCGCCACATTACATTGGAGAAGCCTGGTTGCTCGCCTGCTGCCTTTGGACTATGGCCCCCTTTTAAAAGACTTTATTTTGCCTGCAGAAAAGCTGTATTCGTGCTTTTCTGCCGGTTGTTCGGTAGTTTCAATCTACCGAACAACCGCACGAATGAATAGACCACCTGGGAGCTGGAGTGTGCCGGCAATTAACCTCCCTGAAGCTGCGGTTAACCGCAGCTTAATTGATGAATGCTGGGTGGCCTCCATTCGTATCCCGAACACGGAGCCTTGTCTCGTTCTTGGGGGGATTCACTGTATGCTGTTAGAGACTGATTGCCAGGAGTGTAAGCCGCTTGGGAGCTTTTCCTGTTCGTCTGCTAGCAGCTATTCGTATGGTTCCTGTTCGTTTATTTGAAGTGCTACCTTATTCCCTTGTATGCCGTTCGGGAGTTTGGAGCATTCACTTATTGGCGGTTTGTGAGTTTTGGTGATTATACAGTAGCTGTGCCTGTCTCTGAAAGGGGGATTATCGTCTAAGCGGTTTTTTCCCCTTTTGTGCAAAACGGTCCGTTACAATATATAAAAAACCAGTGTTGGCTACCTCCTCCTCCACCGTTGCTTCCACCTACACCGCCATGGTCCCCGTCTCCTCAACCTATGGGTCACTTAGTATAAACAATGTACACAATAGCAGAGGCTTGTGAAGGCCTTTTCTCCATGCATCAGGAATTGAGCTCACTTTGAACAATGAGAGAAGTGAAAAGAAGAAAAGAGAATGCCCTGTACTCCAACCCTCTCTCAAATGGATAATTCTGGTGATCCTCCTGACAGCCATGCTTTAGATTTAGATTTATGTTCTTCCAAAGCTAAAATCAAAGATTCCATCTAGTGCTATTTTATGGTTCAGCTGTATTTTAAATTTTTATATTATTTTAAGTGATTTCCCTATCCACATTTATTTACAGGGCACTTGTCCTACTCTTAGCCCCATTTTACTTCCTTTTGCAGCCCTCTAGCCCTTTCCAGGACTTTTTTAGAGGCATTTGTGTGGCCAAAAGTTCGGGTCCCCATTGACTTCAATGGGGTTCGGGTTCGGGGTCAAGTTCAGGGTCAAGCTTGATCACGAACCCGGACTTTTTTTCAATGTTCGGCCGAACCCCCCCTGACCTGAATATCCAGGTGTCCGCTCAACTCTATTCCTGTTAATGAATCAATTAATAAATTGCACTGTGACAAGATGGAGTTTGTTGCGTAGTGTTCATTAATTTCTGTTCATGTGAAACATCATACATTGCATTATCCAGAGTTTCCAGGTCTTTTAAATTTGGGAATTCTTCACCTTCCAACAAAGGCATTATGTGGCCAAGGCCACTATACTTTACAATCAGCATGAGAAGAAAGAAAACATAGACACATACAATAACAAACAAAACCACAATAAGACCAGTCACCGGTTTTGCTCCAAGTGAAATCTTTCTTTTTAAAAAAATAATATTTATTTTATTCACATTTTCAAGTATATTACAAATACCATTATAACATAACATTTTAGGCATGTACATTCACATTAGTAATTCAAGTAAACATGTTAATCAATGTTAGAATATTCCTCAATTTAAATATTAAAACAAACATAGCCTAAAAAACACTTAATCGAGACACATGAGTACATAAACATATACTACACAAACTATGCAGATCAGGAGATTAACATTCCTTTTCCTATGTCTTTAACCTTTCTACTATTGCAAGGAGTAATATCATAATTTGTCGGGTTTACATATTACTCAGCCAGTTGTCAAACAGGTCTTTTTTATTTTGTTTTGGGGGATTTAAATTGAACCTTTCCTTTTCCATCCGAAACTCAAATTGTAATTGTTGGAAATAAATATTTTATTGAAAAGGTATACTTGACTTCCAATTTACGGCAATCACAATCTTTGTTGCAATAAAACTATGTATTGCCAGACATTGGTTATCTTTTGAGAGTAATTATAGATTCATATACAGGTGATACTCAAAAAATTAGAATTTCACGTAAAAGTTCATATACTTCAGTCATGCAATGTAAAAGGGGAAACTAATATATGAGATAGACGCATTATATGCAAAGCAAGATAGTTCAAGCCGTGATTTGTCATAATTGCGATGATTATGGCTTACAGCTCATGAAGACCCCAAATCCACAATCTCAGTAAATTAGAATATTGTGAAAAGGTGCAATATTCTAGGCTCACAGTATCTCACTCTAATCAGCTAAGTCGGCCATAACACCTGCAAAGGGTTTCTGAGCCTTTAAATGGTCTCTCAGTCTGGTTCAGTAGGAATCACAATCATGGGGAAGACTGCTGACCTGACAGTTGTGCATAAAACCATCATTGGCACTCTCCATAAGGAGGGAAAGCCTCAAAAGGTAATTGCAAAGGAAGTTGGATATTCCCAAAGTGCTGTATCAAAGCACATTAATAGAGAGTTATGTGGAAGGAAAAAAAAGGTGCACAAGCAGCAGGGATGACCGCAACCTGGAGAGGATTGTCAGGAAAAGGCCATTCAAAAGTGTTGGGGACTTTCACAAGGAGTGGACTGAGTCTGAGACAGTGCATCAAGAGCCGCCACACACAGACGGATCCTGGACATGGGCTTCAGATGTTGTATTCCTCTTGTCAAGCCGCTCCTGAACAACAAACAACTTCAGGAGCGTCTTACCTGGGCTAAAGAAAAACAGACCTGGTCTGTTGCTCAGTGGTCCAAAGTCCTCTTTTCTGATGAGAGCAACTTTTGCATCTCATTTGGATACCAAGGACCCAGAGTCTGGAGGAAGAATGGAGAGGCACACACTGCAAGATGCTTGAAGTCCAGTGTGAAGTTTCCACAGTCTGTGTTGATTTAGTGAGAAATGTCATCTGCTGGTGTCGGTCCACTGTGCTTCATTAAGTTCAGGGTCAATGCAGACGGCTTCCAGGAGATTTTGGAGCACTTCATGCTTCCTTCCACAGACAAGCTTTATGGGAATGCTGACTTCATTTTCCAGCAGGATTTGGCATCTGCCCACACTGCTAAAAGCACTAAAGCCTGGTTCAATGACGGTGGGATTACTGTTCTTGATTGACCAGCAAACTCGCCTGATGTGAACCCCATAGAGAATCTATGGGGCATTGCCAAAAGAAAGATGAGAGACATGAGACCGAACAATGCAGAAGAGCTGAAGGCAGCTTTTGAAGCATCCTGGTCTTCCACTGGACTGTTACGCTACTTGGGTGATTTGGATTGGAACTCAACTGCAGCTTGTAAACCTCCCTAATTACATTAGTGAAGATACAAAAAAACTTTAAAGTATCAATACTGTAGCTTTAAGAAAAGAGAGAATTGCTGGTAACTTGATTCAAACAAAGTTTTAATAAGTGTTAAACTTAAATGAATTGCATTTAGGCAATAATCCAAAAAGAAGATGTGCTAGTAATCAACAACACAAAGTTCATTAATAAGTATTAATCTTCAATAGTAACATTAAGCAAGTAGTTGAGAGTATTTGCAAAGCAAGAACAGTTCATTAGTAAATAAGCATGATGGGAGTTGTCCTCCATATAATTAATAGCTTGAAGTAGCAAAGATTTGAGTAAGCAAGCATTAATTCCTTATTAAATGTTTGCAGACAAATAACTGAAAGATATACTTAAGGTTAATATGAGTAGTCCTCCAATAGTTCAAAGATGTAATCCACTTGTAATAAGCATGAGTTTCCGTTCTCCAGTAATCCTCTATGACATGAAGCATACTTGTCTTAGCCCAGATGGCTAGGACAACCTCAGAGCGTGTAGAGCCGGCGTGTCCCAGGAGCCGGCATGCATACTCTGAAGCACGACCCACATTGCCAGAGCCTGTGGAGAGGTCAGTCTGGCGGAAGTAGTTCCCAGTAGCTCCCAGTATCACCAAGCACCCTCTCTCTGGCGCGGTCTCCCTAAATACCGTCAGAGCCGCGTCAGAGAGGGGCAGGGTCTGGAGTCAAGAATTTTCTCTATTTCATTTTCTAATTCTCCTTGAACTTCAATGGGGTCAGGCCTTGACAATTGTTCCCTTTGGAAGGGATCTGGAAGAAAAAACTTTAGGAGTGAAACATGAAAAACAGGATGAAGTAAGTTTCAATTTCACAACATTTTCATTTATAATAGATTCAATTTGAAAAGGTCCAAGAAAAAGAGTACTTAGTTTCTTTGAAGGACGGTTAGTAGAAATATTTTTTGAAGACAACCAAACAGTGTCACCAATGTTATATTTAGGAGGTACTCTCCTTTTAACATCATAATGGTGTTTATATATGAACATAGAACTTTCAAGGTTTTTCTTTAATTGCTTAAATAATGAAGACATTTCCATTTTTTGAATAGAAACCATTGGATTAGAAGTTATTTTTGGATTATCAGGAAGAGGGATGAAATCCATAATTTGAAAAGAATGGTGTCATTTTGCTGCTTGAATGTATGGAGTTATTATAGGCAAATTCAGCCATTGGTAACCAATTACTCCAGTCATCTTGTAAATATGTACAGTAACAACGAAGGTATTGTTCCAAACATTGATTGACTCGTTCTGTTTGGCCATTTGTTTGGGGGTGGTATGCTGAAGAGAGTTTAAGTTGAATTTGAAGTGAAGAACACATTTATTTCCAAAAACGTGAAGTAAATTGAGAACCTCTGTCAGAAATGATTTCTTCAGGGAATCCATGTAATTTGATTATATTGTCAATGAAAACTTTGGAAAGTTCAGAGGATGAGGGTAACTTTTTCAAAGGAATGAAATGTGACATTTTTGTGAAACGGTCTACGACAACAAGGATGGTAGTGAATTTCTGAGAAGGAGGGAGTTCTACCATAAAGTCCATGGAAATAGATTGCCAACGTCTCTCAGGTACTGGTAATCCAGTCAATAATCCATAAGGAAGGTGACGTTCAGCTTTGGACCTTTGACAAACTGGACAAGACTTTACATAAGTTTCAATGGTTTTGTCTTGACAAGGCCACCAATATTGTCTAGTAAAGAGTTCAATTGTCTTTTTTATCCAAGGATGTCCAACAAGGGGGGAATCATGAATTAATTTTAAAAGGTTGTTTCGAAGTTTTGGAGGAATGTAAATTCTATCTTTGAAATAAAAGATTCCATCTTTTTTGAACAATTTAGGAGTAGTAGGTAATTCAAGTTCTTTGAGAGATAATTGTTTAAGTTCATCCAATATAGTAGTTGTACGTCCAATGATTTTATTGTTTGATGATATTGAGAAAGTTTTCTTTCCTGAAGAAGGATTGCAAGGAATTCTGGAAAGAGCATCAGCTTTTTTGTTACAAGATCCAGGTCTTAATTTTTTCTGACTTAATTGAAGTATAGGAATCTGTGGGAGGCAGTTATCCTTACAATATTCTGAGTCAAAGATGAGAGAAAAGGGAGTCCAACGAATGAAGGGATTATGAGTTTGTAACCAGTTGATACCCAAGATGATTGGAAAAAGAGGAGATTTTATTATATCATAAACAAGAAATTCTGAATGGTTGTTTTTGATAATTGTCCTGATAGGAATAGTTACCATTTTTTTATAGGACCAGAAGGGATTAGAGATCCATCAATAACTCTGATGGAAACAAAAGATGCCTTTTTCACATAAGGAATTTTATTGGTTTCAACAAACGAAGAATATATGAATATTCCCGTAGCACCAGAATCAATAATAGATTCCGTCTTGATTCTTTCTTTGTCCCATTGTAAAATTAAAGGTACAGCGAACTGATGAGAGCAGGAAGAGGGAAGTGTTTTCAGAATTGAGGTATTAATTTTAGACTTTCTTCCCTTAGCGCGTTTTAGTAGATGACATTCTTGCAAAACATGGTCCTTAGAAGCACAGTGCATACAGAGATTTACATTTCTCCTTCTTGTTTTTTCTTCCATAGATAAAGGTCATCTAATAAACCCAACTTCCATTGGTTCACTTGGTTGCAAGAGTTTATTAGGCATGCGCAAAGGTGGACAGGGCTTTTTCCAATTTGAATTAAAGAGAGTCTTTTCAGCTTTACGTTGTCTGAATCTTCTATCTATACTGATAGAGAGTTGCATTAAGGTATCAAGCGTTGAAGGAAGAGTGGTTCTAGATAATTTATCTTTAACTGTTTCAGACAATCCTAAACGGAACTGATTATGTAGAGCTATATCATTCCATTGGGTTTCTGAAGCCCATCTTTTGAACTCAGCTATATAATCCTCCACTGGATGATTTCTTTGTTGTAATAATCTAATAGTAAGATCAGCAGTAGCTTGTTTATTGGGGTCCTCATAAAGTAGTGACATTGCTTCAATAAAATTATCCAAAGAATCCAAAATAGGATCTTCATTTTCCAGAAATGAAAGTGCCCAGGACATATGTTCACCCCTTAAATAGGAAATCATTGAACAGACCTTAATCCTGTCTGTGAGATAAGCCCTGGGTTTGAGAGTAAACAGCAATTTGCATTAATTCAAAAATTCTCTGTATCTGGAGCATTCTCCCAAAATATTTTCAAGATTGCAGACAGCAGGTTCACTTGAAAAATGTGGAACTTTATTTTGCATTTCTCTAATATAAGAAAGAAGTCTCTCATTAGCAATTTGCAAATCCTGCATGCCTTGAGTGAGTAATTCAACCCTGTGGGATAAAGAGGTAATTTGGGAATTTACTTCTGCTGGTTCCATTTTTGGGCTTGGTGATTCTGCTACGCTACTTGGGTGATTTGGATTGGAACTCAACTGCAGCTTGTAAACCTCCCTAATTACATTAGTGAAGATACAAAGAAACTTTAAAGTATCAATATTGGAGCTTTAAGAAAAGAGAGAATTGCTGGTAACTTGATTCAAACAAAGTTTTAATAAGTGTTAAACTTAAATGAATTGCATTTAGGCAATAATCCAAAAAGAAGACGTGCAAGTAATCAACAACACAAAGTTCATTAATAAGTATTTCCTCAGAGAAGTATTAATTAACATTCTTTGGTTAATGAGAATAATCTTCAATAGTAACATTAAGCAAGTAGCTGAGAGTATTTGCAAAGCAAGAACAGTTCATAGTAAATAAGCATGATGGGAGTTGTCCTCCATATAATTAGTAGCTTGAAGCATTGAGTGTATTTGCTAAGCAAGAAACAGTTCATAGTAAATAAGCATGATGGGAGTTGGCCTCCATATATTTAGTAGCTTGAAGTAGCAAAGATTTGAGTAAGCAAGCATTAGTTCATTATTAAATGTTTGCAGACAAATAACTGAAAGATATACTTAAGGTTAATATGAGTAGTCCTCCAATAGTTCAAAGATGTGATCCACTTGTAATGAATTAATTCAAAATGTTGTCAAAAGAAAGGTGATAAGACAGAGCGATGAAATAGGAAGTCTAATTCCAAGAATGCAAAGAAAATTGCATTATGACTTAATGAAAACATTCATGCAACAGACAGACAGGATTTTTAATTATTGCATTACTGCGTTCTGGATTCTAATGTCCACTATACATGAAAAGTTTTATAAAACAGTGATAATTTCCATATTGTCAGTTACGCTAGCTGTTGATTAAAAATCAGGAATTATAACAGCATAACTATTTTTGGGGTCTGGAATTTCCAGCCAAGGTTGCGGCGATACAGAGACATGTAAACATTCCAAGGAATTGAGAAGTCAATTTATATTCCAAATTATGAACAACATTATTACATACAGCCATAAAGAGAAAGACATGGCTTTTAAATACATTCAGTGCAGTACAATGCAGTACACTGCAGCATGTATTTTATATAATATAAGATAACTAGCTCATATTTTTCCCTAAACAGAGTTAAAATTATACTACCCTCCTAGAAAAAAAGGGCAACGGGTGGTTATACATCCTTTGCTTCTCTAAATGCTCTGCAAAAATAAATATTTATAAAATTATTAAAAATAATATATATGTAAGATAAATCAGGGCTAAATAAATTGGTAACTATACAGGATCTCTGATAACTTTTAAACTGAAATTATTAAAGGCTTATTTAAATAAAATGTTAAATACATTTACTGCTTTAAATGTGACCAAAATATACTAAATGATGGGTTAAGCAGCCAGCCCAATTCACTAGAATAGCATAAGTATTCTACTATTTAAAGTGCACAATTCCTGCACATATTTTCTTTGCTTACTCAGGTACAGTCTTTAGTCTATTGCAATGGCAGTAAAGTCCACCAATTTTAAAAAGGGAAAGCTTACTTAAATCAGTGGTACTATCCCACCGTACTAGCAGTAAGGAAATTAGAACAATTATATTGTACTACTGACTGTAATCAGATCAGGCACATGTAATCTCAGTGAATTTCATAAACTAGGTTTTCATAAAATATAAAATTAAATTTCAAAGTTGTTTATATATAAATATATCAATGTTGTTTATAAATAAAAGTATATAGACTAAGCAATAAGAGCATTTACATGCATTCAGCAGCCTGCTCTCTCAGAGCCAGAACTGGATTTATAAAAAAAAAAAATAGGTTTTAAAAAGTCCACAGTCAACCACACATGAAGGGTGAAATAATTGCTTATTTAAAAGCTATATGCTGCCGCAATTATGTATATAAATACTGATTAGGGCACAGAGTAGAACTAAAAATACAGTTTTAAATCTCATATGGGGATTCAGTTCCACCACATATTCTACAATTCTGAAAGAGGCTAAGCATGAGGCTAAGCATGAGTTTCCATTCTCCTGTAATCCTCTATGACATGAAGCATACTTGTCGTAGCCTAGATGGCTAGGACAACCTCAGAGCTTGTAGAGCCGGCGTGTCCCAGGAGCTGGCGTGCATACTCCGAAGCAGGACCCACATTGCCAGAGCCTGTGGAGAGTTCAGTCTGGCGGAAGTAGCTCCCAGTATCACCAAGCTCCCTCTCTCTGGCGCGGTCTCCCTAAATACCGTCAGAGGGGGGCGGTGTCCGGCTCCGCACAGCGGAGTGCCGAACCCAGAAGTGTTACCCCATGACAATAACACCTCAGCAGTGCCACAGGCTGACAGCTTCCATGCCACGCTGCATTGAGGCAGTAATTGCTGCAAAAGGGGCCCAAACCAAGTAGTGAGTCCATATGCATGCATATACTTTTCAGAGGTCCGATATTGTTCTATGTACACTGCTTGTTTTTTTGTTTGCATGTAATATTTAATTTAATGCAAAATCTGGGCCCCAGTTTATATATTCGTTTGATAAAAGCCTAAAGTTGTCAAATGCTCATTTCTATATTATTTTAACTATTGAGCAGGACCACCAGATATGTAAATATGTGCCAGCAGGATTTCCACATCTCCAACAATTTGGGTTATAGCTGGAATACATTTTAGATAGTCTCAATGGAACGAGATACCACTTATACATCATCGTAAATTGGCACTCAATTAGATTTAAACAATGACCATTTTTATATAATTATCTTAATACAACACACCTTTCAGTTTCCAACATAGTTCCTAACCTGGTGAGTAATATACTCAATAGTAATATTATTTATATTAGGCCAATGTTTTAGAGATAAGTCTGACATGTTATCTTCTAAAGAAGTTAAACGGCAAGTTTATATAATCTTATTTCCTAATCCTATGTATTTTTTATCTCGCCCCATTTCTGTATAGGTTTGTGCCAGTATGCATAAGAGGTTAATGAATACAAAAGATGTGCAGAAAAGACAAAAAGCAGAAAAGATTAAAATGTGATAAAAAAAATACGATAAAAGTGTGTATGACATGAAATAAAAACAAATGGATCTTCTGCTGGTAGATGGTTGGCTGGCTCTGTGTCCTGCTATGTTGGTCTTACGCGTTTCATAGGAGGAAAGCCCTACAATGTCTCTGAAGAAGTAGGGCTTTTCTCCTACGAAAACACGTAAGATCAACATAGCAGGACACAGATCCAGCCAACCATCTACCAGCAGAAGATCGTTCACACAAAAAACCCTTTGTATACCTGTATACCTGTTAACCAAAATCGGCCATTCTGTCCGTCCCCCGGAGTGAGGTCTTTGCCGGAACGCACACACAGACGCACACCGTCCTCACCGGCAGCCGGAATTCAGGAGGCAAGCTTGAGAACTCAATCCGCATCCATTCTAGCCTGATCCGAGGGTTCATGCCAACATTTAAAGTTCATAAGACTGGTAATACCACTGTGAACTGTTCCTGATTTATATTTTTTTATTATTTGTTCAATACACTGTTTTTTTTATATTTATATCCAGTTTCTGCATCATTTTAAGTCTATAACGATACATTGTATTGCACTAGCAAACAGTTCTATATACTGTGTTGCTACATGTCAAGAGATTCTCTGTATTTCATCTTTGTTTTCACAAAGTATATCATTTAGTGAGAGTACCATTTAGTCTGTACCACATCAGGTATAGAGATACTAACACCGTACATATACCTGCTGCATACTGATCCAGTTGTTGTTTTCTTCCATTTGTTTTTATATAATTTAATACACACTTTTATTGTATTTTTATCGCATTTTTATCTTTTCTGCTTTTCTAACCTCCTATTTTTCTGTATAGGTTTTGGTGAATTCCTCTCGTCTCCACTGTGAATGACTTTGTGTTAGTTAGACTCCCTCTCCTCTGTGTATCACACTAGGTATACCATAATTCTTTACTCTCAACCTCTTATAACTGCCTTGTAAGTACGCCAGATAGTAGAATTAGCTAACTCAGGTGTATTGTTTTCATCATTATCACAAGTCAGCTCCTGGACTTTGCACACTATCCTCCAGAGTGTTTTCCTTGCTATTTTTCTGTATAGGCTTTGGTGAATTCCTCTCGTCTCCAGTGTGAGCAACTTCGTGTTAGTTAGACTCCCTCTCCTCTGTGTATCACACTAGGTATACCAGAATTCTTTACTCTCATCCTCTTATAACTGCCTTGTAAGTATGCCAGATAGTAGAATTAGCTAACTCAGGTGTATTGTTTTCATGACAGAAAAACTTTGATTTGTTAATTTGTCTTTATTTTTTAATTTTAATTATTGCATCATCTAGTCTCCATGTGGTGGCTATTTATCAATTTCTACTATAATAAAATTATGATCCGACCATGTATTATTTTTAATCTGGATATTTGAATATTACGGATTTCGTTTGCCCTAAACAAACACATATCGATTCTTGAATATGAGCCATGGACCTTAGATAAATGCGTATAATTTCCACCTTCTGGATTTATCGTTCGTCAGCCATCATAAAATTTGAACCTTCTACAAATACTATTCAATTTAATTGATTGATTAATTACATATTTCTCTGTTGTTGGAAGTATTTGGGATGTTTTATCAATTCTATGATTGTAAACACAATTAAAATCCCAAGCTATAATTAATGTATCTCTACTTATTATTTGAACTCTTTCCATTATTTTTGAGGATAGGGCCATAGGATTTTTGTTTGGCAGGTAAATATTAACCAAATGTTCTATCTTTCATTTAAATTTCCTTTGTTAACCTATATTTGTTCTTCTCCTCTCCCCACCCCCTCACTGTGACGAAGTGCCCTTCGCCACTTTGTCCTGGAGAGGCCTGCTTGCCTGCCTCCTCCCCTGCGACTATGGCCCCTGGGAGATTGTACCCTCTTAAACCAGCATTTGGGCGTATGGACTTTTATTGGACTGTGTATGGCCCTTTAAGAACAGTCTGTGAACATATTGGGGTTATGGACTTTTTATGGGACTGGTGCTGGCTCTTTAAGCACATTTTTGGGACATAGAGAAAATTGGGACAATGCCCCTTTAAGACGGAGTTCCCAGACTTGTTTGGGACACTGCCCCTTTAAGCCTGTGTCCCCAGATCTGGTTAAAACCCTTTGTTCCTGGCTATTTCCCACTTGGTTCAGTAAATGGGGCTTACTGAACCAAATACCACAGAGGTGGACCACCCAGAAGTGGAAGTGTGCAGGCAATTTACCTCCCAGGTTGTGGGATTGCTGTAGGTAAATTGCCGAATGCTGGGTGGCTGCCATTCGCGCCATCTTTATTCACTCAAATACGGTCAGCGGTGTGTGCAGCCAAATTCATGGAACTAAAATCGGCTGCACATTTACGCGAACGCCGGTGACCTGTACCTTCTCCCATACTGAACTTTCAGCCGCAGAGACTAAGTCCCATTCGGCGATGGGACTTAGTCATTTTTTCACCCTGAAATAGACTGACCGCATAGACCAAATCTATGGAACTGTTTTGGGCAGGAAAATGTGCTGGCGGTCGGTCATAAAGGTCTTCCGGCTAACTTTTTATCTACAGGATGGATTTGTCTGATTTTTGAGAGTGTTTATGTTTAAAGTGTGCAATTCTGAATATGTAATTTTTATGAAGATTGGATGTATATTTTTACAGTTATAGTACATGTATAAAAACTGTATTTTTCCTGCCTGTGATTTTTGTGGGTAATTGCTGGGAGTGTTTTCTGTAATGTACGTGTGTTATTGGTTGCTCTGTAAAACCATGTGGGTGGTCCTATGTAGGGAAAACCTCCATAAAAGAAGGCCCTTTGGTACCAAGTAATACAGATCTTCTTGACCCTCAATACGTAGCCTTGTCTCGTTATTGGAGGGAACTGCTATAATCACACTGGGGATTGCTATGCTCTGCATACTCCCTTGAGCTTTTAATCACTTAGCTCTTTTAAGAGCTATTCCTGTTACGCTCTCCTGGAGGAGAGGTCTTCCCCACACAGTCTTGGAGGACACAAGCTGATCCAGGGTGGACAGAAGACGGCGAGACTCCAGTTAAGCTACGGCGGTTGTGGAGTCTGCGGTGGTTGTGGTGTCCGGTGCGGTGAGGTGCTTGTGGTCCTTGGCGCATTGCGTGATTGGTTGTACTGTGTCCCACCTTGTGGGATGTCCCCTTGCATGGGTACTTGCGTAAAAGCCAGTGTGTGGTCATTAAAAGTAAGATCATCTTGTACCTTCATGAAGTTTCGGCTCATGTTTGGGGGATTGGAGAACTACACTCTGGGGATTGCTAAAATTATTATACTCCCCAGGGTATAATCACTAAGCTCTGCTAAGAGCTTATTCCTGTTCCTGCTCTCTGGAATTCGGAAAGAGGTTGACCTACTGGAAGCTGGACCCTGGTCTTGGGTCCAGAGTGGGTGGAGACGGCTTGACCCCAACCAAGCTGCGGTGGTTCGTGGGGTCTGCAGTGGTTATGGTGTCGGTTATGGTGGTTATGGTGTCAGGCAGAGTGCTTGGAGTCCTCGGAAAGCACTAGGAGCATCCGTCAGCAGAAGGTACCCGGTCGGGTTGCCAACGGTTCCATTACAATATCACAGGGACCCCAAAACATGCAATAACCACATAAAAAGGGTCTTGAAAAAGGTCTGCATAGACTGAAATGTTGACTATTGTGTTTGCTTAATAAAGCAGCAGTTTTGAATTTACTTTATCAAGACTCCAGAGTGCTCTCTACTAGGTATATATATATATATGTATATATATATATACTGGTTGGAGATTGTGCACCGGAGCACAAACAAAAAACGGCAACATCGAGTGCTGGGACCTGGAAATATATATATTTCTTTTGTTTCCTGTTTTCTATATTTTTCATATTATTTTATTTTATCTTGTTCTTCCTTTTTTATTTTTTATTTATTACATCAACTTGTAATTTGTAGCCTTTGTTACTTGCAATAGTTTTTTAAGCTTGTTATAATCTGATTTCCTTTCTTGTTTTTTCTTTTCTTTTTTCCCTTTCTTAACCCCTTTCTGTTTTATTCCTCTGCTCTTCTGCTTGCTTTTTTTCTTTTTCTTTTGATTCCTGTGTTTATTGCTTTAAATTGTATACCTTGTTATAATGGAGGAGGAAACTTAAGTTCTGGATGGGCAGAAAGTAATTTTAAAAAAAGTTGTTGAAAAATCTCAGACTCTCTCAATCAGGCAGTCTTTAGGTTTCAATCACCACATATTATACACATGTGTAAACTAATTTATAACTCTAAGAGTATGTGTCTCTCTTGAATTATGCTTGTTTCTCCCTATTTGATATTTATTTTTATTCCGTTCTTAGTTTTTTGTCTAGTTAATCTGCTTTCTTTTCCCTTTCTTATCAGGATCACCTTTAAACACTCTTTGCTCACTTTTTTTTATATATATTTCTCTTTTTTCCTTCAGAAAGTCAATCAATTAATGTATGATACCTTTTTTTAGTTGTTTCTGGATTTTGATCACGTAAAGCACAGAAAGCACAAAAGTATAAAGAGTCCCTCCACAACTGGAATACAAACTAACAGTTCCAAGGCTAAATCACCTCCACTTGTTAGATTTTTGAGGATCACCTCCTCACATCCTCGTGTAGCCCTGTTAGAAGCAGTGTATGACTTTACCGCATGTAGGCTTCACCACGAGATACAGTCCAGTTCTTATTCCTGCACTGTCACAACGCAAGACCTCTGTCCACTTTTGCCGACCTTGTATCCTCTGTGCTTCGAGGCTTTAGTCAATAGTGCCGGACTGTGTATTAGGTTAGTAATCGTGTGCTCTGCCCCTCGAACACCAGAATCGACTACTTCACACTCCCCGTCAGACTCCTCCTTACGGTACGTTCAGTGTTACGTCATCACGTACCCCTCACCAAAAATCTTTCAAGACCCAATGGGTCCAATTAATCGTTAACCTGACGTCGTTTTTTTTCTTCCTTTTTTTTCTCTTTGTTTTCATTTCTACGTCACCACTTATGTCTTTAATAAACACATAGCATTGCTCCTTGATAAAAACAAACTCACACCTTTTTTGTGTCTGACAATAGAGTTGAAAACGGCTGCTCTAGAATGATACAAGTATACTACAGAAATGCACAATCCCATAAACAATATAGCAAGACATACAAGAAACATCAAAACCTTTTTTCCTGATTGGAAGAGTTCATCACAATAATCGTTTTTCATCTTGTTTCCAGTTTTTTCATAAATTAGCTGCATGGTTTCACAAGTGGCCTCTTGGCACTTCTTGGCTTTTCCACCTAGGTTAGTCATTTGGGATTATTGTGCCCATTGGAAAACTAACTTGTTAATTTATAAACTGTAAATGGTTACAATGAATCCAAGATGCAATCTCAGCTACCTTGGTTACAAGCAAGACTTGATGTAGGCCCTTCCAACAAGGTTCATCTTTCATTTGAAATGTTTGATCTATAGGTCAATCCCAGATGGATTTAAATATATGGTTCATTGTCTTCTGTGTTTGTGCGCAACACTTTTACCTGTGCTTTGAGACACTTAAAGGATTTCACTAGAGTATTACAATAAATGCTAATTGTGCCATCTATCATAGCATGATCATGCACTAATATTTCTAGAGAATTAGCAGTAAGCATAGGATGACCCATTATGAGTTTGTGAGGTGTAATTGTATGGCTATATGAACTGAATTTAATATATCAAAAAATAGATTGCACACTTGATTTACTCCTAAGAGATGCACATAAATGCTTTATTAATCAAGAAGGGTGGAGGGTTATGTTTGAATGTCAACCATGAGTTAAAGTCAAATCTTAGGCATGTGGAGTGTGACGAGGAAAATGTGGAAGCTTTATGGGTAGATACAAACAAACAAATGGAAATCAATTTCTGGTTGGGATATGTTATAAACCACCTAATGTAAATATTAATGAGGAAGAACAGCTGTTTGAGCAAATTGGGAAAGCTGCAAATCGGGGTAACAAAGAAAGAATATCCATGGAAACGTGGAGGCAAAAGAGGTCCCTTACAGACTGAAATATTATAAAATGAAATTAGAAATAAAATGAAAATAATAAATATGTTTATTGATTATTCCTCTAAAAGACCTGGGTAACAGTACATCAAAAAGGGGAAAGACATATAGGAGAGAACAGAGTATAATACAGAGTAAGTTCTATTCTATACACACTTACAAAGGGATAGGTAATTATAGAGTGTTGATACTGGATAGAAATCGCAAAGCCAGAATCAGTGCAAACACTTTGTATATACGTGCCTGACAGGGTCGAAGGTTTAAGCTAGTAATGGTATACTGATCAAGGCTAATTGTAGGAGAGACTTCGCTGTGATTAAAAACTGACAAAGCACATTTGTATTACTCCCTCCATAGTCATACCCAGACATAAATTGGGATAGAGGGGCTAGTACTTCAGCAAGGGGTAAAATTACACTTTTTTAAATGTGTTAAATGACACTTTTATAAAATACTTTTATGAAATAAACTCAAAAAAGCAAAATTAAAATGTATAATTTAAAAAAAGGTAATTTGAATAAGATTAGGGCAGCTCTACAACATATCGACTGGCATAAACTCCTTAGTGATAAAAACACTGAGAATAAATGAAAACTATTCAAACAAATATGTGAAAGGGACATTTCTCAGTATGTATAATTGGGTAATAAATATAAAAGAGATTAAAAATAAGAAAAGGGCATTTAAATCGGACAAATCAGAGGCATCCTATTTAAGATATAAGGAAGCCAATAATGCTTGCAAAAAGGCAATTAAAGTGGCTAAATTAGAAAATGAGAAATTGATAGCCAAAGAATGCAAAGCCAACACCAAAAAGTTTTTCAAGTACATCAATTCTAAAAAAACAAAAAATAAAAGTGTAGGTACACTGGAAACAGAGATGGGTCTGTTAGCTAATGAAGACCAGGAAAAAGCAGAAATTTTAAATAACTATTTTTCTTCAGTATATATTAATGAGGATCCTATGGCAAGAGATATGCAAATGTTTGCTGCAAAAAACTTGCAGATAACTTGTGATTGGAAAACGCAAGACAAGGTGCTATAACTATTAAAGAAAATTAATGTAAATAAAGCTCCGGGGCCTGGCGGTATTCACCCATGAGTACTTAAGGAGCTAAGTGGGGAAATAATTAAACCCCTGTATTTAATTTTTCAAGATTCTTTTGTTTCAGGTATTGTACCGGAGGATTGGAGGAGGGCAGATGTTGTTCCTATATTTAAAAAGGGTTCAAAATCCTTGCCGGGAAATTATAGGCCTGTGATTTTAACTTCTGTGACTGGGAAAATATTTGAAGGGCTCTTAAGGGATAATATTCAGGAATTTATTGGGAAGAACTTTATTTATTAGCAATAATCTGCATGGTTTTATGAAACATAGGTCATGTCAAACTAATCTACTTGCATTCTACGAAGAAGTAAGTAGAAGTATAGATCAGGGTGTTGCAGTGGATGTGATCTACTTGGATTTTGCCAATGCATTTGATAGAGTTCCTCACAATAGGTTAGTCTTCAAACTAAAAGAAATTGGTCTAGATGAATATTCTTGTTCATGGGTAGAACATTGGCTTAAGGATAGAGTACAACGAGTTGCAATTAATGGTAAATTTTCAGGGTGGACAAAAGTGGTAAGTGGTGTCCCTCAGGGTTCTGTTTTGGGACCGCTTCTATTTAACATATTTATAAATGACCTTGAAATAGGCATTGAAAGCCTTGTATCAGTGTTTGCAGATGACACAAAACTTTGTAAAGTAATAAAATGTGAGCAGGATATTGCCTTGCTGCAGAGGGATTTGGATAGATTGGGGGACTGGGCACTAAACAGGCAGATTAAATTTAACATAGAGAAATGCAAAGTTATGCACTTCGGGGTTAAGAATGCACAAGCAAGATACACCCTAAATGGTAGTGAACTAGGGATAACCACACACAAGAAGGATTTGGGAATTGTTATAGACAACAAATTAAGCAGCAATATGCAATGTCAATCTGCAGTTGCTAAGGCCAGTAAGGTTTTGTCATGTATAAATAGGGGCATAAATTCTCGGGATGAAAATATAATGTTGCCTCTTTATAAATCGCTGGTAAGACCACACCCTGAATATGCTGTGCAATTTTGGGCACCTGTTCTAAAGAAGGATATCATGGCACTAGTAAAAGTGCAAAAAAATTGATAAAAGGAATGGAACATTTTAGTTATGAAGAAAGGTTAAAAAATTTAAAACTGTTTAGTTTGGAAAAACGGCGTCTGAGAGGGGATATGATAACATTATACAAATATATTCGGGGCCAGTACAAACCTTGATCTGGAAATCTATTCATAAACAGAGCTATACATAGGACACAAGGTCACACATTTAGGCTGGAAGAAAGGAGATTTCATCTAAGACAAATAAAAGTATTTTTTACAGTAAGAGCAATAAGGATATGTAATTCTCTGCCTGAAGAGGTGGCTTTGTCAGAGTCTATACAGATGTTTAAACTTCAATTGGATAAATACTTGAAAAAACATAACATACAGGGATATAATTTCTAATTAGTGCGGTAATAGCTGCTTGGTCCAAGGAGACATCTGACTGCTATTTTGGGGGTCAAGAATTAATTTTCTCCTAGTTTGTTGCAAAATTAGAAACACTTCAGACTAGGATTTTTGCCTTCTTTTGGATAAACAGCAAAAACATATGTGAGGAAGGCTGAACTTGATGGACCCAAGTCTCTTTTCAGCTATGTAACAATGTAACCATGTAAACCATAAAAAGTATAACAAACAAGAAGCAAAACGATTAAAGTGACAACAATAAGGCAAACAAATTAAACTAGAAAAGCTACAATTTCTGGGGAAATTGTGTGAAGTGTTCTTGCCTCCACCAGTAGTCTACAACTGGAGTGGGCGGAGTAACTGATTGGAGTCGCTTGAGTAACTGTTGTGTGGTTGGAGTGGCTGGAGTAACTGTGGAAAGGTTGGAATGGGCAGAGTAACTTTATGGAGTGGGCAGAGTAACTGTGTGGAGTGTTTGGAGTGAGTAAAGATAGTAAACATTACGCTAACCAATTGATTGAATCAAATGTAAAAAGTGCACATGGCAAGCTTGCTAGAGTGAGAAATGCATTTCAACTTTTATTTATTTATATAGCACATTTAATTGCAACGTTGTGTGCTTCACAGTTACATTAAAACAAACATTTATAAAAACATTAGCAGGTGTACAAAAGGCCCTGTCTATGACATCACTTGCTGCTCCAGCTTGGCACAGGGCCAAAGTATTTTGGCGGTTGCCATCTTCAAACTATTGTATTTTAAAAACTATAAATAATACAGCGAAGAGCTTTATATTTTGAGAATCACAAAACTCAGACCTACATTTTGCTGCATAGCATGTCTCTGAAATATTAACAATGAAGGCTCAGTTGCAGTTTAAAATTTGCCCTTTAAACTTGAACTGGCTAGAGTGTAGTTTTAATGAATGTCAAAGGATGGCGTGAGTTGCAAACAAATGATCATATTGTGAAAACTATCAGGACTATGGCTTAGCTATGGCTTTTTAGTGGCAGCAGGGATAGCTGAACATTTTAATATAAGATTTGTGTAAGTGGGTTTTAAAATGAGGGAGTTGTGGCAGTTTAGAAATCATGCCCTGATTTTTCATCTTTTGCCAGCTCTCACTCTAGTTTTGAACATTTTGCCATTCATTCCTATGGGACCAATTTCGCCACAAGAACGATGACATTCCGTGAACCATTCTGCGAAATGTTCCACAAAGTAATAGCAATCCAATCGGGAACAAACCGCATGTGTAGGTATATTTCTGTCTATGTAGTGTAAAAAATTGTGGGAGGAGGTAGGTTGGTAAATTTGGCTATAATAAGAATAAGAATAATAACAATTTCTGGGGAAATTGTGTGAAGTGTTCTTGTCTCCACCAGTAGTCTACAACTGGAGTGGACAGAGTAACTGTTCTTATTTATTTATATAGCACATTTAATATTGCAATGTTGTTGCCCAAAGTGCTTCACAGTTACATTAAAACATACATTCATAAAAACATTAGCAGGTGTACAAAAGGCCCTGTCTATGACATCACTTCCTGCTCCAGCCTGGCACAGGTCAGAATATTTTGGCAGTTGCCATCTTCAAACTGTTGTATTTTAAAAACTATAAATCCTACAGTGAAGAGCTTTATATTGTGAGAATCACAAGACCGATACCTACATTTTGATGCATAGTTTGTCTCTGAAATATTAAAAATGAATGCACAGTTGCAGTTTAGAAATTGCTCTTCAAATTTGAGCTGGCTAGTGTGGAGTTTAAATGAATGTTAATGGACGGCGTGAGTTGCAAACAAATGGTCATATTGTGAAAACTATCAGGACTATGGCTTAGCCATGTTTAGTGGCAACAGGGATAGCTGAACATTTTGATATAAGATTTGTAAAGGTGGGCTTGAAAATAAGGGAGTGGTGGCAGTTTAGAAATCATGTCCTGCTTTTTCAGCTTTTGTCAGTTCTCACTTTAGTTTTGAACACTTCGCCATTCATTCCTATGGGACCAATTTCGCCAAAAACGACGATATTTCGTGAACCATTCCGCCAAACGTTCCACAAAGTAATAGCACACCAATTGGGAACAATCCGCACGTTTCAGTATATTACGGTCTATGTAGTGTAAAAACTGTGGGAGGAATTAGAGTGGTTAATTTGGCTATAATAATAATAAGAATAATATATATGTGCGATAACATTAAGTGGTCTTGCTATGCAAGAACACTTAATAATAATAACTATAAAAGCTACAATTTCTGGGGAAATTGTGTGAAGTGTTCTTGCCTCCACCAGTAGTCTACAACTGGAGTGGGTGGAGTAACTGGGTAAAGTGGCTTGAGTAACTTTTCTATGGTTGGAGTGGCTGGAGTAACCGTGGAAAGGTTGGAATGGGCAGAGTAACTGTGTGGAGTGTTTGTAGTGAGTAAAGATAGTAAACATTACACTAACCAATTGATTGGTGAAATAAAAAGTGCACATGGCAAGCTTGATAGAATGAGAAATGCATTTCAACTTTTATTTATTCATATAGCACATTTAATTGCAACATTGTTGCCCAAAGTGCTTCACAGTTACATTAAAACATACATTTATAAAAACATTAGCAGGTGTACAAAAGGCCCTGTCTATGACATCACTTGCTGCTCCAGCCTGGCACAGGTCAGAGTATTTTGGCGGTTGTAATCTTCAAACGGTCGTATTTTAAAAACTATAAATCGTACAGCAAAGAGCTTTATATTGTGAGAATCACAAGACCCAGACCTACAATTTCTGGGGAAATTGTGTGTAGTGTTCTTGCCTCCACCAGTAGTCTACAACTGGAGTGGGCGGAGTAACTGGGTGGAGTAAAAACAATAATAAAAGGCTGCGCCAATAAGAGAGTAAAAATAGAGTGACTAAGAAAAAATGTCCAACGTAATAAATAAAAATAAAAAATAAAAGTTCAACTTAAGTGTCCTTGCGGATAGTCTTTATAGTAAGTGTTGCAGCAGTGAAGTCTTCATAAGCTGTATAGGTTCCACTCATATAAAAGACAAAAGGGGAGAGAGAAGGGCGACCAGTAGTGCAGTATTGTATAATTCCAAAAGTGACGTATGGAAAGATAATATTAAACAACTCACATTTAATAGAGCTTATGTCCAGCTCTAGGATAGAAGCGCATACAGCGGTATAATCCCCGCTTGTGGGATATGCTGTGGGTTTCTCTCCGTCAGTGGTGTCCAATTCTCAAACAAGGAAAAAGAGAGACAACCGATAGTGCTCACTATTTAAGTAGTCTTAATATAAGTAGATGAAAACGTACTTACAAATGAGGAGCAGACCAACTGCTCTTGTGTATCAGCATAGGTGGATTGATCCCCACCTTTAGGATTTCTTGGAGTGCAGGAGACTTCCGAAGTCAGTGTTGGTATATAGTAGTAAAATGCTAAAAATATACTAAAATATACTAAAAAGCCAGGTATAAAAAGAGTAATGTGTATATAAAACTATAAAAAAGAATAGTTGGCACAAATAAATTACCAAAAATTGCTTTAATATTACAATACACAGTATAAAATATCCATAACGCGTTTCGTCAACAGACTTTATCAAATGGAATAGCAAACATTACCTGGCTAGTTGTATTATATAGGAGTTTAAATTTGGCGCCAAAAATGGTCCATCCAATCAAAATTAAGTTACATTTGGTAGTATAAAAACTTTAAAATACAGCAATAAAACCAAAGTATAGGGTCTAAGAACACTCATAATTGACTTTGATGACCAAAACGAAGGTTTTAAAAGCATAAATTAAATGATTAAAAATGCGCACGTGACGCGCGGCACTTCCGGTTTTCGGACTATATGCCGCTATGCTTTATGGGAGATGTAGTTGGTAAGCCGCGAATGGCGGCTAGGAGTGTAATATAGGTGCTGCCAAATATTGGGGGACATAGAAGCAAAAGCCCACAGAGAGGGCAAAAACTAAAATACATTAGACACTCTGCTAGTAGAAATGAAAGTATTAAAAGCATAAATTCAGCAAATGAAATAAAGCACGTGACTTACGGCACTTCCGGTATTCGGACAAAATGCCGCTATGCTTAGTGGGAAATGTAGTCGGCTGAAGATAAGCTCGATCAAATTAAAGGGACATGAAAACAAAAGTTCCCAAAAAGGGAGCTCTATATAAGAAAGAGATGGCAAAATTAAAAGGGACATATAATTGGTGGGGCCATATACTAAAGGGGCACATGTATATGAAATATAAATGAATTAAGAAATAATAAAACAATTTTGTAAATGCAGAAAATCATAAATAAAAAATACAAAATACAGTTTGAGCAAGGTAAAAGGCATTGGTGTAAAACAGACATGTAAAATACTTTTGTGTTACAGAAAATTATATAGGTCAAAGTCTGCATTAAGGCCATGGGGTATAAGGGTCTTAAGGTTATACACCCATTCCATTTCTATTTTCCCAAGTAGTTTTTTTATGTCTCCTCCTCGCCAGGGGGTAGAACATTTTTTTATACCAATACATTTTAGAAGTTTAGGATCTTTGTTATGCATAATAAAATGTTTGGATACTGTATGATTTAAGTATCCATTTTTGATATTTCTGCAATGTTCGCTCAATCTTGTTTTTAAGCACCTTGTGGTCATCCCCACATATTGGAGACCACATGGGCATTCGAGCAGATAAATAACATTTTTAGTATTGCAGCCGATAAAATCATAAATATTATACATTTTTTTAGTCTTATTGGACATAAACTGAGTAATTTTAGATGGAGTAGATGGATCTGTGGTTCTACACACTATGCATTGTTTGCATTTATAAAAGCCTTTTGTTTGTGGGAAGAAAGAGAAACCCCTAACTGGCGATTCTCGAGTAAAATTGGTGGTTAAAATGGATTTAAAATTTGGTGCCCCTCTAAACACGATATTTGGTTGGTTGGGTAAAATTGAGTTTAAAATATCGTCTTCTTTAAGTATATGCCAATGTTTTTTTATAATTTTTTTGACATTATTACTTTTGCTATTGAAGTTAAAAATAATAGGAAGAGATATTGATTCATCCTTTTCTTTATTCTTATAAGTCAGAAGATCTTTTCGTTCTTTTTAACTGTATTAATTGTGTTATTGAGCTCTGATTCTAAATATCTTTTTTCCATAAATTTATTTTTTAGGATATTAGCTTGTTCATTAAAATCTGTTATTTCTGAACAGTTCCTACGGAGACGTAGGAACTGGCTCTTTGGAGCACTCTCAAGCCAAGGCTTGTAGTGACAACTAGTTTTGTCGATGGCTGTATTAACACACACCTTTTTGAAAAAAGTTTTTGTGTGGAGTTGGCCTTCTTTAATAAAAATATTAAGGTCCAAAAAATTAATAGATTCTTTGCTATATTCATGTGTTAGAATAATGCCCCTATCATTAGTATTAAGATAATTTATAAAAACAATTAGGTCAAAACCTGGTCTCATATTTTAGATACATAGATGATCTTTTTTTTATTTGGGAAGGACCAGAAGATGACCTAATTGTTTTTATAAATTATCTTAATACTAATGATAGGGGCATTATTCTAACACATGAATATAGCAAAGAATCTATTAATTTTTTGGACATTAATATTTTTATTAAAGAAGGCCAACTCCACACAAAAACTTTTTTCAAAAAGGTGTGTGTTAATACAGCCATCGACAAAACTAGTTGTCACTACAAGCCTTGGCTTGAGAGTGCTCCAAAGAGCCAGTTCCTACGTCTCCGTAGGAACTGTTCAGAAATAACAGATTTTAATGAACAAGCTAATATCCTAAAAAATAAATTTATGGAAAAAAGATATTTAGAATCAGAGCTCAATAACACAATTAATACAGTTAAACAAAAAGAACTAAAAGATCTTCTGACTTATAAGAATAAAGAAAAGGATGAATCAATATCTCTTCCTATTATTTTTAACTTCAATAGCAAAAGTAATAATGTCAAAAAAATTATAAAAAAACATTGGCATATACTTAAAGAAGACGATATTTTAAACTCAATTTTACCCAACCAACCAAATATCGTGTTTAGAGGGGCACCAAATTTTAAATCCATTTTAACCACCAATTTTACTCGAGAATCGCCAGTTAGGGGTTTCTCTTTCTTCCCACAAACAAAAGGCTTTTATAAATGCAAACAATGCATAGTGTGTAGAACCACAGATCCATCTACTCCATCTAAAATTACTCAGTTTATGTCCAATAAGACTAAAAAAATGTATAATATTTATGATTTTATCGGCTGCAATACTAAAAATGTTATTTATCTGCTCGAATGCCCATGTGGTCTCCAATATGTGGGGATGACCACAAGGTGCTTAAAAACAAGATTGAGCGAACATTGCAGAAATATCAAAAATGGATACTTAAATCACACAGTATCCAAACATTTTATTATGCATAACAAAGATCCTAAACTTCTAAAATGTATTGGTATAAAAAAATGTTCTACCCCCTGGCGAGGAGGAGACATAAAAAAACTACTTGGGAAAATAGAAATGGAATGGGTGTATAACCTTAAGACCCTTATACCCCATGGCCTTAATGCAGACTTTGACCTATATAATTTTTTGTAACACAAAAGTATTTTACATGTCTGTTTTACACCAATGCCTTTTACCTTGCTCAAACTGTATTTTGTATTTTTTATTTATGATTTTCTGCATTTACAAAATTGTTTTATTATTTCTTAATTTATTTTATTTATATTTCATATACATGTGCCCCTTTATTATATGGCCCCACCAATTATATGTCCCTTTTAATTTTGCCATCTCTTTCTTATATAGAGCTCCCTTTTTGGGAACTTTTGTTTTCATGTCCCTTTAATTTGATCGAGCTTATCTTCAGCCGACTACATTTCCCATTAAGCATAGCGGCATTTTGTCCGAATACCGGAAGTGCCGTAAGTCACGTGCTTTATTTCATTTGCTGAATTTATGCTTTTAATACTTTCATTTCTACTAGCAGAGAGTCCAATGTATTTTAGTTTTTGCCCTCTCTGTGGGCTTTTGCTTCTATGTCCCCCAATATTTGGCAGCACCTATATTACACTCCTAGCCGCCATTCGCGGCTTACCAACTACATCTCCCATAAAGCATAGCGGCATATAGTCCGAAAACCGGAAGTGCCGCGCGTCACGTGCGCATTTTCAATCATTTAATTTATGCTTTTAAAACCTTCGTTTTGGTCATCAAAGTCAATTATGAGTGTTCTTAGACCCTATACTTTGGTTTTATTGCTGTATTTTAAAGTTTTTATACTACCAAATGTAACTTAATTTTGATTGGATGGACCATTTTTGGCGCCAAATTTAAACTCCTATATAATACAACTAGCCAGGTAATGTTTGCTATTCCATTTGATAAAGTCTGTTGACGAAACGCGTTATGGATATTTTATACTGTGTATTGTAATATTAAAGCAATTTTTGGTAATTTATTTGTGCCAACTATTCTTTTTTATAGTTTTATATACACATTACTCTTTTTATACCTGGCTTTTTAGTATATTTTAGTATATTTTTTGCATTTTACTACTATATACCAACACTGACTTCGGAAGTCTCCTGCACTCCAAGAAATCCTAAAGGTGGGGATCAATCCACCTATGCTGATACACAAGAGCAGTTGGTCTGCTCCTCATTTGTAAGTACGTTTTCATCTACTTATATTAAGACTACTTAAATAGTGAGCACTATCGGTTGTCTCTCTTTTTCCTTGTTTGAGAATTGGACACCACTGACGGAGAGAAACCCACAGCATATCCCATAAGCGGGGATTATACCGCTGTATGCGCTTCTATCCTAGAGCTGGACATAAGCTCTATCAAATGTGAGTTGTTTAATATTATCTTTCCATACGTCACTTTTGGAATTATACAATACTGCACTACTGGTCGTCCTTCTCTCTCCCCTTTTGTCTTTTATATGAGTGGAACCTATACAGCTTATGAAGACTTCACTGCTGCAACACTTACTATAAAGACTATCCGCAAGGACACTTAAGTTGAACTTTTATTTTTTATTTTTATTTATTACGTTGGACATTTTTTCTTAGTCACTCTATTTTTACTCTCTTATTGGCGCAGCCTTTTATTATTGTTTTTACTGTCTTGTTTTAAAAGGGGCTTGGAGGGTTTCCCTTTTTAAGGTTGCTGCCTGTTTATTAATTAGCGCTGTCTCTCCTTTCCATATACTCCTAACTGGGTGGAGTGGCTGGAGTAACTGTTGTGTGGTTGGAGTGGCTCACTCTACAGCAAGGGCAGAGAAGAACTTTCAAATCTTTCAAATCCCTCAAACATTTCACCAACTGCCAACAGGAACTAACAGATTTCAAACAGGACAGAGAAGAGCGGTTAGACACAAACTGCTCCAAATTGCTCACTTCACTGGCGGTTGCCTTCTTCAAACGGTCATGTAAAAACTATAAATCCTACAACGAAGAGCTTTATATTGTGAGAATCACAAGACCCAAACCTACATTTTGATGCATAGTATGTCTCTGAAGCATTAAAAATGAAGGCACAGGTGCAGTTTAGAAATTGCCCAGCAAGTTTGAGCTGGAGTTTCAATGAATACATACAATATAAGGTGGAGTCTCTTCTTATTACAACAGGTAATCAGTAATTCTAAAAGCAAAAAGAAATAAAACACATAATAGTGCAATATTGTCTATAAAATATAGAAAGTATGGTGAGATAGGAGGAATATCACTCACAAATAAAGAGCCTCTAGATAGGGCTCAATTATCCAGTATTGAGTGATATAAGGTTCCCACTGCCTTCTTTATATAGCTGGTAGCCAAGTATGCTTCTCAGGGACAGGTATGTGGTTCCAAAGTGCTTTATTGTAAAGTGCACAATAGTAGTAAAACAAATATTAAAAAATATATAAAAGTACAAGACCTTACAAAATTGAAGGTGAATGATGGGTTGGGTCTTTGGTGCAAAATGCGTTTCGCCTCATTCAGAGGCTTCATCAGTTGCTGTAGGATGTGTAAAGATTGTCCTTTTTAAACCGTCCATAATGAGAGCTCATTTAGAACTGGTGGTCCTGGCGTCTGGGCGTCACTTACGTTTTCGGGTAGTTGCGTTCCATCAGTGGAACGCAAACGTCAGCATTATGCGTATGTTCGGGCGGGACTTCCGCCTTGCGTTCCACCAGTGGGACGCATAAATCGCGATCGTTTTTCTTCATCAATAGAGCACATCCTTGTATTCTATAATATTAGTCTGCATAGCCAGTCTCTTATTAAAGATGTAATGGGTGACCCTTATAGGGACAAGGGGAGATAAATATAAAAACAGAATAGGCAGTTTCATATAGATAAACAATAAAATAGGTGAATTAGAATAGAGAAAAAAGTAGTCATCTTAACTCTCACATGGATGAAATATAAAAAATGATGAATAAAATATTATTAAAATATTTTTAAAATGGTAAAGTATTTTTAAGAATTTTTAAGAAGACTAAATATTTTTTAGGAAGCAAATGTACAATAAAATACATTATTAGAAACATAAAAGATAATTTAACTTAAGCATGGAATTGAAATTATCTCATATGTTTAAAAATGACAGACTTCAAAATCTGAGTTTAATCCATGGGGGATCAGAGTTTTGAAATTGTAAATAAAGCGCATTTCTTCTTTACCCAATAACTTTATATAATTACCCCCTCTCCAGTCTCGTTTAACTTCCTTTATTGCACAAAAAAAATAAATTCTCTGGATTTTGATTATGGGTCTCTTTAAAATGTAAGGACACACTATGAGTTTCTAAGCCATTTTTAATATTGCAGATGTGTTCGGCAATTCTGACCTTTAAAGGTCTAATAGTTCTTCCTACATATATTAAGTCACAAGGGCATTTTAAAATATATATAATGCCCTTGGTGTGACAAGTAAGATGATCTTTAATAATATAGGGTTTATGGATAATATCCTCTATATTTTCGAAATGTCGTTAAGTACTTTTAGTAACTTTGCAAGGGAGGCACATCTTTTCAAATCTTGAATAAAGTGCTTCAGCTTCTTGGAGGTTAAATGACTTTTAACTAAAATATTTTAAACATTTTTTGCTCCTCTATATGTAATTTTCGGTTTTGATGGTAAGATTTTATTTAAAATTGGGTCATCCTGAAGTAAGTGCCAATGTTTTTTTATAGTGTGTTGTATGCGTTTATTTTGTCCATTAAAATTGCAAATAAAAGGAATTTCATTGGTATCTGTTAATTTATTCTTTTGTTTATATTGAATGAGATTTTTTCTTTTAAGTTTTCTTACTTCATTTATATCTCGATTAAGAAGTGCTTCATTATATCCTTTTTCCATGAATTGATTTTCAATATAATTAGCCTGTTCTAAATAATCCGTATCCAACTTGCAGTTATGTCTAATTCTTATAAATTGGCTTTTGGGAGCGTTATTATGCCAAGGTTTGTGATGGCAGCTATTTTTTTTTTCAATGTAGCTGTTAGCGTCTATAGGTTTGAAATGATTTTTAGTGATGATCCTAGAGTTCTGAATGTTTATGTCTAGATCTAAAAAATTAATACTGGAATCACTAAAAGCGCTAGTTAAATGGATTCCATAATTGATAATATTTAAGTATATAATAAATTCTTGTAGGGCTTCCGTGGTTCCGTTCCATATGAAGAAGATGTCATCAATAAATCGGCAGTAGGTCATCAAATTCATTTTCCACTGGTGTTCTATAAATACACATGTATATTTTAGAAGGAATTTTACTCATCTTAACTCACAATTATTTTTGGTTTGAAAATTCTTTTTATTTACAAATCTGCGGTGGTGCGATGGGCACTAAAATTGCCCCAAGTTATGCCAATCTCTTCATGACATTTTGGGAAGAAACATGTGATTCCAGTATTAATTTGAACAGGCTACTTATATTAAAGATCAATTCATGGAAAAAGGATATAATGAAGCACTTCTTAATCAAGATATAAATGAAGTAGGAAAACTTAAAAGAAAAAACCTAATTCAATATAAACAAAAGAATAAATTAACAGATAACAATGAAATTCCTTTTATTTGCAATTTTAATGGACAAAATAAACGCATACAACACACTATAAAAAAACATTGGCACTTACTTCAGGATGACCCAATTTTAAATAAAATCTTACCATCAAAACCAAAAATTACATATAGAGGAGCAAAAAATTTTAAAAATATTTTAGTTAAGGGGGGCGTGTCCAACTTCCGGCAAGATCGGTCGCATGGAGTAGGAGCTCCGCACCACCCGGATTATCTATAACCATTATAAAAAACAACCAAAAAATAACCTAATTCAAGCAGGAGGTGAAGTCAAGAGGACCCTTATGTCACCCTCGAAGCAAACAAAGTTAACGGACACGGTCCGTCACCACAAAAAAGAACGGCTGAAACAGGCCCATGATGGCGCCGCCAGCAGAGCTCAGTCTCCGGAACCTGATTCCTACAACGAGACGCCCTCGCAATTAATGGCGGATGACACCCAATTCTCGAAAGAGTACTTGAAACAAATGCTCATGGACCTCAGAGCTACAATTAAAGAGGATTTTACTACCGCCATTTCGGGCATTCATCAGGAATTGGAGGAGTTAGGTGACCGTACTGACCAGGTCAAACGCAAAACAGATGATCTCTGCTCGGCACATAACCTGTTGGCTGATAAACTAAAGAAATTGGAGGAAGACAACACCAAACTGTGGCTCAAGATGGCGGACATGGAGGACCGTTCCCGCCGAAACAACGTGAGATTCCGGGGGGTAGCGGAGTCCATTACAGCAGACCAGATCCCAGCATATATAACAGCTTTAAGTGCCACATTGGCCCCTGATCTCTCCGGTATCACGTGGGAACTGGACAGGGCCCACCGCGTTCCTAAACCACCCAGGTTCGGAGCGGAAGTCCTGCGCGACATCATCGTGCGCTTCCATTACTATAAAGCCAAAGAAGCACTTCTCAAGGCAGCTAGGGCCCAGTCACCGCTGCCCGATCCTTACAGTGCCGTCTCTATATTCGCAGACCTCTCGGCCCTCACTATGGCGAGATGGAAGGAATTCTCCTCTATCACCAGGACCCTACGAAACCACGCTCTGGCTTACCGTTGGGGGTTCCCCACGAAATTAATGATTTGGAGGAACAACAAGCTCCACATTATAGACGACCCAATAGTAGGTCTATCCTCATTGAAACTCTGGGGCCTATGGGGCTCACCAAAAGTTACCCAGTCGCAAACGGAACCTGCAACCGCCCCGAAGAGGACCCGGCCCGAATGGCAGATGGTTGGCTCGCAACACTGTCAAGAACAGCATCTCCTTGGATCTACCTAACAGCAAGTCCCACAATGACGCACGAAGACACCCCAATTGACTGTAGCTGCACTCGCACTGAACATTAGACACTCACCCATGGACTGTTACCTGAAGGCTTGTGCCTCGTGCCAGGTCCACGCGACAATGCAGTGATGATGGTCGCTGACCCCAGACATCATGAGTGGTATTGTATCGGGAACTCACGTCGGTGCACTGTTCTGGCGGGGGAGGGGGAAAAAATAATTATTAATAACCCCCTTACACACTCTAGCATAGCTGCCCCTGCCTCTTCCACTCCCTGGTCGCCGCTCCCAAGCGTCCTTGCTCCCCCTACGCTATCACCCTCCGGCCGGGTGTGCACTGACGTTGGTCCCCAAATTGATGTGTTCCTTGCTTGGCTCCAAACAGAGATGATGCGCATTCGCCTAAAAAAAAAAGGGTATACGGTGGGGTACTGTATTTCACACTTTCATATAATGTAAACAGCTAGTGGGGGTGGGATACTGTCCCTACGCTTAGATAAACTGTTAAATAACTAATGTGGGTGTAAGCGTTCACGATAGCCATCTCACCACACCTATATCCCCAATACATTCCACAGACGGGACCCCCACCTGCCCCCCCCCCCAAAATGACGACACGTAATACACGGCTGATGTGTCGCTTTCAGTGGGTCGAGGATGAAGCCCCGAGAAATAACTGCATTCACTTAATAGTCAAAAAAAAAAAAAGTTGATTGATAACAATATCCCCGGTTGCGCCATCGCAAGAATCCTGTCTTCTTATACTGCCTTACCGGCTTATACCAGACGAAGGTGGGATTGCTGTCTATGCATACACTTCCCATGACTTCTACCTTTACCAGACCTGTCTACTATTAGAATCTGGCCCGGGTGCGGTCCTGTTCCGAACGACCCTCCACAGGGAACTCGAGGAACTTGGAGCTCACAGACTCCCCTCTGGATCCCACGTTACTCTCTCAAATCAGAGAGATACTGTATATACTTATGTTTGTTTACTTTTGTTCCCCTGTTATCCCCCTTCCCATCATCCTGGCAGATGCAATGACTTATAACTTTGTGAGACACAGCCAGGCACCAGAGCATACCCAGTTACATACCGCTCCTCAGCTTACCATAAGGCCCATACTCGCTATTGTAATATGTTATGCACCAGTTGACAGGCTCCGAAACTCGATCATTTAAAATGACATACCAATTTAAATGCTTATCCATGAACGTCAATGGCCTGAATAGCCCATTCAAAAGAAGCTCTGTGATTAAAACCATGCACAAATCTCAGGCAGCCATAGTTTACCTCCAAGAAACACACATGTGTAAAAGAAACCCTCCCAACCTAATCTCCTCTAGATACCAACAGGTGTTTCATGCCCTTGCACCAAACAAGACAAAAGGGGTAGCAATATTGTTCCACGTAGATTGGGTTTTCCACCCCGATAAAACTTACGTAGACGAGCAGGGCAGGCTCCTCATAGTGGTGGGCTCACTGAACGGAATGCAACTCATGATTGCATCCATATATGCACCTAACAACTCCCAAACTTCCTTCATTAAGAGAGCGCTAAACAAAATTACTAGCCTCCGTGTGGGACACACTATAATCTGTGGTGACCTAAACTGCATGTTAGACCCCGAGATAGACATTAAGCGCATCGACGGTAAGCACCCTCTACAGCAATCCAGCACTATGAGCGCTACCCTTAGCTTACTGCTTCACATGCACGATTTATATGACTCATGGCGCACTCTCTACCCTACGGAGAAAAACTACACCTATTTCTCACGGGTACACCACACGTACTCCCGCATAGACATGTGCTGGGTAGATAAGATCACGGTATCCAATATTATAGAGGTGCAAATAGGTGACAGGACCTGGTCTGATCACGCGCCGGTAATCACTACGTTCAGAGCTTTGTTCCCTTCTTGAGGGCGCAGTGCCTGGCGCCTGAACGAATCCTCATAGAAAACGAGAACACTGCCACAAAAATTCGAGCAAACATAACATCGTTCTTTGAAACCCACCAAACGGACCCCACCCGCATAGACACTAAATGGCTGACCCTCAAAGCCGTATTAAGAGGCCTTTTAATCCAGGCAGGAGCGATAAATAAGCGGAAAGCCTACACTGAATCAGATAAACTGCTCTCCCAACTCAAAACACTAGACCGAGACAACAAACTAAAACCAACTAAAACCCTATCCCAACAAATTGAAAAGTTAAGAGAAAGGAACGGCAGCTTCGCAAGCTGAAACTTGCCTACTACATGCAAGGGAACAAGGCAGGCAAACTGCTCGCAAAACGTCTAAAATCCCGATACATACAATCCAAACTCCCATATATGACATCTGCCACTGGGTCAAAACTATTTAACCCACAAGACATAGTGAACGAATTGGCAAATTTTTACAAGGGCCTATATAACCTTACACAGGACAAAACACTACATCAGCCACTAGAGTCGGACATAGACACTTTTCTGAAAGAGGCGACACTGCCTCGCCTGACTGCACAACAAAGTGCAATCCTGTCGGCTAAATTCATAGAAGACGAAGTACGAAACGCAATACACAAATTACCCAAACATAAAGCCCTTGGCCCGGATGGGTTCTCTAACCACTTTTATTCTACATTCAAGACACAGCTCACACCACACCTCACAGACCTTTTTTAACTTCTTTAGGGACTCAGAAACCATGCCGGAGGAGATGTTGCTAGCCCATATCGTTACACTCCCTAAGCCCGGCAAACCTCCCACTGAATGCGCCAACCTGAGGCCCATCTCGCTGCTGAATGCAGACACAAAACTTTACGTCCAAATTACTAGCTACTCGCCTCCAACCCTTCCTGCAAGATTTGGTCTCTCCAGAACAGGCAGGTTTTGTCCCGAACAGACAGCCGGGGGACAATACGCGACACTTTCTGAACCTAACCTCATGGGCTCAGAAAACTAACCAAAGTGGCATATTGTTAGCCCTAGATGCGGAAAAAGCGTTTGATCGCCTAAACTGGACTTACATGAGGGCTGTTTTGACATCCATAGGCATCTCATCAGAATTCTTGAAAGACATCATGGCCCAATACTCCAAACCAGCAGCCAGAATATTTAACTCCGGGTTTTTATCACAACCCTTTCAAATAACAAACGGATCCAGGCAAGGATGTCCCCTCTCCCCATTAATCTTTATAATATGCATGGAACCCCTAATTAGACACATAAAAAAATGACAAAAATATTGAAGGCCTAGCTACCCCTATAGGAGTTAAAAAAATTGCCCTCTTCGCAGATGACGTCCTTCTGTTCTTAACAAGTCCAGAGAAATCTTTACCAAACTTGCTAGCTCTTTTAGGGAATTACGGAAAGTTGTCATTCTACAAAAACAATGCAGAAAAAGACACAAGCGATGGCGATAGGGATGTCACATACCTCCCTAACTCTCCTAAAAACATTGTACCCATTCGAGTGGCGGAACTCCTCCATCTCCTATTTGGGTATAAAATTGCCAGCAAGGCACTCGGCAATAACACAGGAAAACCATTTACCACTCATCCACAGACTAGAACAACAACTTAAGTCCTGGGAGGATTCTACCACATATCCTATACCTATTCCGCACCCTACCCATTACAATCCCAAACCCAATCTTAGAGAAATTTCAGGCTATGATTAATGCACACATCTGGAAACGAAAAACCCCTAGAATAGCGCAAAAATCACTCTGGCGCCCGTTTATAAAAGGGGGGCTAGGCGTTCCTAATATAAATCTATACTATAAAGCGTCACTGCTGGCACAGGGCCTCACGATCCTTGAGCGACCTTCTCCTCCGGTATGGCTGGCATTGGAGAACGCTTGCACACCCAATGGCTCAATTCCCCTGACCCTATGGGCAGGGTCAAAACTCCCCAAATCCAAATCCTTGCTACCTACCACAGTCTCGCTTCTCCAAACTTGGAAGCAAACTACCCCACTATTCCTACAAGACAATGACCTGCTCCTTGCAGCCCCACTTCAGGCCCTGGCTGCACGAACGACGAACACACAACTAGATAACTGGCTCAAGCAAGGGATCTACCAAGTTCGCTCCTTACTGACCCCAGACGGCATTAAGCCTTTCCCAGATTTAATCAGGGAATATCATATCTCTTCACGAAAACTATTCTCTTATCTTAGAATAAAAAATATTATTCAGGAATGCGGGATTAGACTAAGGGATCCTAATCTCTTACCACCATTTATCCACAAATGCATGGGTAAACAACCAAAAACTAAAGCATTGTCCTTATGCTACAACACACTCTTACTTCAAAATAAGCTACCAAAACCATCGTATATGTCTAAATGGGAATCAGAGCTAGGAAAACAATTCCCAATAGCAATGTGGCACCACGCTCAAAAGACAACCAAACAGGCTTCCCACAGTCTTAACCAGTGGGAAACATTCTGCAAATTAACGATGCGTTGGTACCTAGTCCCCACTAAACTGGAGCATATCTACCTGGGGTCTGACAAACAATGCTGGAGATGCCACAACTACGAGGGGTCCCTCTATCATATATTCTGGACATGCACACACATCACCACGCTATGGCGGGATATACATGCACTTCTTCATAAAATTCTGGGAGTAAAGGTACCTCAGACACCAGAGTGCTTTCTATTACATATCTTCCCAGATACCCTCCCTGAGATTCACTGGTTAATGGCCACCAAAACTGCCATTGTGCACAGATGGAAGTCCCCTCTGACACCAACATTGCCAGAAATCCTAGGCAGGATAGACTCAACTCACGCATATGAACGTATGGCTAGCCGACTAAACAATAGTCAAAGTAGACATAAGACACGATGGCAGAGATGGGTAGACTATAGACAGGGATTGCCTCAACAGGGGCTATAGGCCATGCATTATCCCCCAGGGCTTTCCCCCCCTACTACCAGCGTTAAGTGATCAAGCACACTATGTGGCACCAAGATGCTTACTTGTATAACTATCAACGCTATGTAACACAATGATCAAAATGTCAACTGTTTCTTCTATATCAACTTGATAACACAGTTTGTGCTAACACATATGTAATGATTGTTGTAACCTAAGCAAGCTGCCTCCCCCTTCCCCTCTTTCCTTCTGTACCCCCTGACTTGCTTTGTATTCTGTTTATATACGAACGATCTAAAATATGATTAAATAAAACACATTGGAAAAAAAAATATTTTAGTTAAAAGTCATTTAACCTCCAAGAAGCCGAAGCACTTTATTCAAGATTTGAAAAGATGTGCCTCCCTTGCAAAGTTACTAAAAGTACTAAACGACATTTCGAAAATATAGAGGATATTATCCATAAACCGTATATTATTAAAGATCATCTTACTTGTCACACCAAGGGCATTATATATATTTTAAAATGCCCTTGTGACTTAATATATGTGGGAAGAACTATTAGACCTTTAAAGGTCAGAATTGCCGAACACATCTGCAATATTAAAAATGGCTTAGAAACTCATAGTGTGTCCTTACATTTTAAAGAGACCCATAATCAAAATCCAGAGAATTTCTTTTTTTGTGCAATAAAGGAAGTTAAACGAGACTGGAGAGGGGGTAATTATATAAAGTTATTGGGTAAAGAAGAAATGCGCTTTATTTACAATTTCAAAACTCTGATCCCCCATGGATTAAACTCAGATTTTGAAGTCTGTCATTTTTAAACATATGAGATAATTTCAATTCCATGCTTAAGTTAAATTATCTTTTATGTTTCTAATAATGTATTTTATTGTACATTTGCTTCCTAAAAAATATTTAGTCTTCTTAAAAATTCTTAAAAATACTTTACCATTTTAAAAATATTTTAATAATATTTTATTCATCATTTTTTATATTTCATCCATGTGAGAGTTAAGATGACTACTTTTTTCTCTATTCTAATTCACCTATTTTATTGTTTATCTATATGAAACTGCCTATTCTGTTTTTATATTTCTCTCCCCTTGTCCCTACAAGGTTCACCCATTACATCTTTAATAAGAGACTGGTTATGCAGACTAATATTATAGAATACAAGGATGTGCTCTATTGATGAAGAAAAACATCGCGATTTATGCGTCCCACTGGTGGAACGCAAGGCGGAAGTCCCGCCCGAACATACGCATAATGATGACGTTTGCGTTCCACTGATGGAACGCAACTACCCGAAAACGTAAGTGACGCCCAGACGCCAGGACCACCAGTTCTAAATGAGCTCACATTATGGACGGTTTAAAAAGGACAATCTTTACACATCCTACAGCAACTGATGAAGCCTCTGAATGAGGCGAAACGCATTTTGCACCAAAGACCCAACCCATCATTCACCTTCAATTTTGTAAGGTCTTTTCCTTTTATATATTTTTTATCTTTGTTTTACTACTATTGTGCACTTTACAATAAAGCACTTTGGAACCACATACCTGTCCCTGAGAAGCATACTTGGCTACCAGCTATATAAAGAAGGCAGTGGGAACTTTATATTCCACAATACTGGATAATTGAGCCCTATCTAGAGGCTCTTTATTTGTGAGTGATATTCCTCCTATTTCACCATACTTTCTATATTTTATAGACAATATTGCACTATTATGTGTTTTATTTCTTTTTGCTTTTAGAATTACTGATTACCTGTTATAATAAGAAGAGACTCCACCTTATATTGTATGTATTTGTATTTGTTGTGAGGTGTAAGGGATACTCACTAAGGTGTTTTGAGATTTTTTATTGTATTTCATTGTGTGTCACACTGTAATACTATTATATTGCATTGAGTTTCAATGAATGTCAATGGACGTTGTGAGATGCAAACAAATGGTTATATTGTGAAAACTATCAGGACTATGGCTTAGCTGTGGACATTTTTACTCTCCTTCTGTAGAGCGAAGCAGGATCAGGAACAAGAGCTCTTACAAGAACTCACTAGCTAAGGGAGGATGCAGAGCATAAAAATCCCTGTAGTGATTATAGCTGTCCCCTACAAACACGAGTCAAGGCTGCGAGTTAGAGGGTCAAGTAGTTTTGTTTTAATAAGCACCAAAGGGCTTTCTTTTCTGTAAGTTTTTACATACAGTTACCACTCACATGGTTTTGTAGAACAGCCAGTCAAATACGTACAATACAGTTAAACACTCCCATTCATTCCAGTAAAATCCTCCCCTCTGCCTGTGATATTATTACTGTACACAATGGGTTAACTTAATTATCACAGGCAGGAAAATACACAGTTTTTATACATATGATTAATCAGCATACTTCAAATACAAACATACCCAAAAATCAGACAATTCCCTCCAGTGGTTAAAAAGTTAGCTGGAAGTACTTTTTGACCGACCGCAGGCATGGCTTTCCTGCCCAAAACATAGATTTGGGCTGTGCGGTCATTCTATTTTACACTGAAAAGTAACTAAGTCCCATTCGAATGAATGAACATTCCCCCCTCCTGAGACCCCCATTTTAATTTTTTTATTTGCAGCCCTCTAGCCCTTTCCAGGACTTTTTTAGAGGCATTTTAGTGTCCAAAATTTCAGGTCCCCATTGACTTCAATGGGGTTCAGGGTCAAGTTCGATCCCGAATCCGCCGGACCCGAACATCCAGGTGTCTGCTCAACTCTAGTCTTCAGACATACATACATACTGTGACAGACCCATTCGTATGAACTAGAATTGCTGTGTTCGTCTGTTTTGCCGTTTATTTGAATTTCCCCATTCGTATGCCTTGTTTAAGGGAATGTATTTTTTTTGCCGAACGGAACTACCGAACGGACGGCCACCCAGAAGAGAAGTGTGCTGCTGGTTAACCTATTGATCCCAATTAGAATGTTGCGGTTAACCACAGACACTTCTCAATTAAAACCGAATACATTTTAACCATGCGAAAGGCCAGCGGTGTTCGACGGTTATTTCATGGAACTAAAAAAAACCTGACACTTTTTTAACCTAACACCACTGAAGCCATCGACCTCCCTTCTCAATCGACAGACGTATGCGAACACCGGCCGTTCGAATGGGTTAAAGGCACGAATGGACTTACCCCAGATAGCCTTCCCATGGAGTCAATCGCATACCGAAGAACTGTAATAGACTTTGACTCCATGGCGATTGAACTTTGCGTATGGGATCTGAGCGCTATTCACCAATAATATGCACTCAGATCCAGGCTATCTGGGGATGTGTTAAACGAATGTAATACATTCGGCAGTTATAAAGTTATGTATTTTTATGTGTTTTGTGACTTGTATTTAAAATTGCAATTTGCCTCTGCTCTGGGAGATAATTGAATTACTTCCAATTATCTCCGAGCAGAGGGGAGGAAACTGCTGGGAATATTGTGGGGTTGTTTGCTAAAATGTCCCCATGTCCTTCTGTTATTCCAGTCTCCCATTTGGTTCCCTAGGGGAGTGTCCACCAAGTGGGAGACCTGCATAAATACGGGCAGGTAGCCCACAGTAAACTCAGTTCTTGTTTTACCCTCAAAGCGGAGTTTGGTCTCATTATTGGGGGGATTTTATTACTGGTGACTAGAGACTGCTCATTGGAATTATTTGCTGCTTGGAAGATATTGGCGTTCGGCTAATATTGGCAATTCGTGTATTTGGAGCTCGTGAAGGGAAGGAGCCGTACAGGTACCATTCGGGAGTTTGGAGTGTTCTCTGGCTGGTGGTTCGCATGGTTATACTGCATACGCTACCAGACCACATTATTGCGAACGGGGAGCATTCACTAAACGGCGGTTTGTACATTTACTACTGGAGGTACCGTAACACATACATTCACCAAAGTGATATACTATTTACTGGGAAGTGGGGTGTTTTGATGGAATCACTTTGTCCAGAAGAATGGGACATATACAACTTTCATAAACTGTGTATCTTTAGCACTATGGCACTTATTCCATTCTCATGGATTATATTGAGTTTATAAGATTATTATCATTAAGACACACACATACAGTAATCCTAATCTTTTAGAAAGGGTATTAGGCTCATTAATTTTACCACAATCCTCTTTGCTGTGTTACAACAGCTTTCCAAAATCATTGGTCATTGGTTTTAGCCTTGTCACAATTATGGGTGCAATTATAAAACTGTCATTGTTCTCACCATGACATCCAGATGAGGTCACCCCAGAAGTGCCCAATAAGGGATTTGAACTAGGGTACTTTTCGTTCTTGAGCCTGCTGTTTCTCCTCTGATCCACCATACAGTTCAAGTAATAACTTGAAGTCTAATCTTGCCTTGTATCCAGCACTGGGGGTTGGAATTTACCTGAGACTGCTCCTGTCACTCATGGTTCACCTGTGGCTGATCACTGATTAGCCAGGTATCCTGGTTTTGTGCTGCCTGGTATATAGGCAGGACAAAACTCAGGCACCCCTCTCAGCCCCCCCACCCCCTCCCCCGCGCCACTCGCACCCAACCCTTCCCCCCGCGCCACCTTCTAAATACACACAGGCACATTCACTGACAGATACGCATACACTAGCTAACAGAAACACACACACACTGACACACTCACACTCACTAACAGACACACACAGACACACACTCACTCACTAGCAGACAAAAACACACTCACTCACAGGCAAACACACTCACACTAACACACTCACACTCACTAACACACACTAACAGACACACACAATAACAGATACACACACAATCATTAACAGACACACACACTAACAGATACACATACTAACGGACACACACAAACACTAACAGACACACACACACACAGACACACACAAACAGACACACACACACACACACTAACAGACACACACACTAACAGACACTAAAAGACATACACTCACATTAACACTTTAAAAAAAAAAAAATTATTTAACCCTCCCCCCCCCAGTCTCCTTACCTTTTGGGAATGCTGGGGGGGTCTGTCCCTTAATGCCTGTGTCCCCAGTGTCCCCAGACTTGGTTAAATTATATTATTTATAGCTTTTTTACACTTGATTCAGTAAATGGGGCTTACTGAACCAAGTACCACACAGGCGGACCACCCAGAAGTGGAAGTGTGCAGGCAATTTACCTCCCAAGCTGGGAGCCTGCTGTAGGTAAATTGCCGACTGCTGGGTGGCTGCAGTTCATGCAAACGAACACATGGTGGCGGCCATCTTTGTTCATTCGAACGCGGTCAGCGTTGTTTGTAGCCAAATCTGTGGAACTGAAATCGGCTACACATTTTCACGAACACTGCTGACCCTTACCTTTTCCTACACTCCGTTTTCAGCTACAGAGACTAAGTCCCGTTCAGCAGTTTGAACTCATTGCTATACTGAGCCAATTGCACGTATGGCCCCATTCGTGAATTCAAATGGGACTTAGTCATTTTTCTGCCTGAAATAGACCAACTGCACAGCCCAAATCTATGGAACTGTTTTGGGCAGGAAAATGTGCTTGCGGTCGGTCATAAAGGACTTCTGTCTAACTTTTTATCTACTGGATGGATTTGTATGATTTTTGAGAGTGTTTATATTTAAAGTATACTGATTCTGAAAATGTATGTTTTAGGAAGATTGGAAGTATTTTTTTAACCTTACAGTGTATGTATAAAATGTGTATTTTTCCTGCCTGTGATAATTACTTTAACCCATTGTGTTCAGTAATTATATTACAAGCAGAGGGGAGGATTTGTGTGTCGTGTTTATTGGTTGTTCTGCAAAACCCTGTGGGCGGTCCTGTATGTGTAAGACCTCCATAAAAGAAGGCCCTTTGGTGCCAATTAAACAGAACTACTTGACCCTTTCTTGAAACCTTGGCTCATGCTTGGGGGATGGGATAACTACACTCTTGGGGATTGCTATATCACAATACTCCCCTGAGTATAAGCTCTTGTAAGAGCTTGTTCCTGGTTCCTGCTCTCTAGATATAGGAGAGGTCTACCCACTGGAAGCTGGATCCTGGCCTTGGGTCCAGGGTGGGTGAAAGATGGCGAGACCATGGCACAGCTGCATTGCTGGAAGTGGGGTCTGCAGTGATTATGGTGTCAGTTGGAGGGTTTGGAGTCCTCAGCGATCACTAGGAGCATCTATTGGCGGAGGTACTCGGTCGGAGTGCCAACAGTCCGTCACATAGGGAATAGCACCAAACTAGGTGAGTGGTGATCAATGGTACTGCATAAGGGGATATCACCTAAGAAGTAAACTACAGTTATGGCATGGAAAGGTGATATAAACCAGCGTAGACAAAAACTGTTGTGTTTTTGGCTGTAAGGAGTCTATATCGACTTGAACCAACATATTTCTAATGTTCTGCGGTCTTTTATATAAAAATAAGGAAGTAGCTTGAAATTCCGGAATGTCCGGAAAGGATCTTTTCTAGTTCCCCCAGTGTTTGCGAACACTATGTGCCACTCTATTGCTTTGTACATTAAATGTTGAGATAAAAGGTATCCGAATATGATTACTAGAAGTTCTATTTTTAGGTGTCAATAAGGAATCTCTCTCCATTCCCAGTACTTTTTCCTTTTCTGAATCAAGGAGTGCAGCTTAATAGCCATGACTCAAGAACCTCTCACTCATCTTATCGAGAGGAAGAGATTGTGTTATAGGATCTGACACGTTTCTGGCTACTCTAATATATTGACTACAGGGTAGAGAACCTTGATATATAAATCTGTCAAAAATCTATCCCTGTTATGAGTAATCTTTAAGTCCAGGAAATTAATAGTGGTCTCACTACAATCCATGGTGAATTGAATTATCTCACAGATAGCAAAACAGTATCTAGTTCTTCTCTGGTGCCACAATATATGCCAAACACATCATCAATGAATCTCCACCAGACATGCGAATCTGCAATACACGCGTCCCATTTCAAAACCATCCATGAACAAGTTGGCATATGATGGAGCGATATTAGAGTCCATCGTCGTGCCTTTAAGCTGTCTACAGTAATCATCTCCAAACAAAAATAATTCTTGTATAGCAATAAACCCAAAATAGACATGAAGAATTCAATTTGTGTGTTAGTTTATTGACCCCTTCTGAGAACGTCTCAAATAGTTTTTAAGCCTGTCTCATTGGGAATAGAGGTATAGAGTCTCACTATGTCCCAGGTAAATAATATACAATTGGTATCAATCCTCAGAGTAGAAAGTTTACTGTCAGATTCCAAAACTGATATGTAAGACTTTTTCATTTATTACTGCCCCTTTAATTTCACTTCCTTATCTTCACCTCTAGTGGCCTCCCAAGGCACTAGACATCTCAGGCTCTCACCTGGAGAGACTTCAATCAACTAAAAGGCCACACCCTATGATACAAGTCGCCTTGACATTGAAATCAGTGTTCCAACGAAGTACTTCTGATCCTGGCTCCTGTAATCATCCTCTATTGCCTTTTTCTGGAAGCTACTTAACTGCTTCAACTACTTCAACTCTGCATGTTCCTGTAAGCAACCTGTATTGCTTTATACTGGTAGATACTTACCTGCATCAACTACTTCAGCTCTCATCATCCAGTAATAACTTGCATTGTATAATACCTGAAGGAACTTACCTGCCTTATTACTTCAACCCTGAATCATCCTGATCCTGGCTGCATTGTAGCATTCCCCAAAATACTATCTTCTAGAATAACTTCAATCCTACTTGAATATTAAAGACTTAATGCATTAATGTTCAAGTATCCTGCTTATGGCCTTTATTTTGATTTCACTCAAGATATCCTATTTTGTGGCATATTTCTTATTTCTTTCAAGTTATTTGATATGTCTAAAAAACCAATAAAGTTTCAACCAGTAACCCTGGCAATTGTCTCCTTACTGACCTGCTCAGGGGCATGACATTTACATAGAATGTCACTGCTATCAAGTACATAAGACCTGGCGTCACTAACAAAAGTCTGTAGTACTCTGTCCAGAAAGACAGAAAGTGGCTGCAGTGCAGAATCACTGATAGCCACTGTAGGTCTACCCAGAGGATCCACCAGTCTCTTGTGTATCTTAGGTAGTATGTAAAATGTAGGCATGATAGGGTATTCTTTAACCCCTTAAGGACCAAACTTCTGGAATAAAAGGGAATCATGACATGTTAATAAGATAACTTTTCAAGGTCTGGTCTATAATTCCATTGGATGTTGCTTCTTTAATTATAGCATACTGTTATGGGCAAATTCAAATATTGCACGTTGTAGAATGAAAAGTTGTATTTCTTAAACTGTGTACTATGTCTTTAAGAGATATTGCAAACTGACAAGGTGTCAGAAATGGAACATATTATTTTTCATAACTGTTTCTTTAAGCAATAACTTCTTACCTACCTTCAGTGCATAATATGTTTGCGCCATTTTGTCCCAGACGAATTACAATAATCATGCATAAACAAGCTTCAAGGGTATGCTACAACTCTTTTCAGTACACAATATACTATGGTAACCCTAAGTAGATAAGGATGTTCAGACTTTAAGATGCCATCTTGACCGAAGTCAGGAAAATTTCCATGACGTATACACCCTTTAGTTATGGACTTGTATTTTTGCCAAGTTAAGGGAGGTCATAAAATGAATAAAGTAAAAGAAGTGTTACGTTTTCATGTATGAACTACAGTAACCCTAAAATGGAGACCCCTAAGGTATAAATAGGTGTACTTTTAAATGTTAAGACAGAGGAGAGACTTGGAGACAGACGCTGTTCCATCTTATGACAGAGAGGCTGAAATGTTAATCTATTAATGATATTTGCAAGCATTCAGTTTAATCTTATAAACTCTACTATATGGATTTTATGTCTATATTTATATTTTATATAATAACAATCTAAAAAAACAAAACTTTATTGTTTCCAAGACAATCCTTATATTATATTGCATTCTCAATTATTTATATATTTTAAATAGAGGATCTCTTACACTAACTATATAAAATTATGACTAAGATATCTGTATGATTAGCCCTGCTAAGTTCTATGCTTTAAGATGTTATAGTGGTAAATAAGGGAACCAGCCGTGGTTAAAATACATTTCCTTAGTAAGTAAGGATGTGGGATCTCTAGGGCAAACATCCCAACTGATGTTCAACTTCCCTAATGTAGTCAACTCTAAGATCCCAATTATTCTTTAAAGATAGCAAAGCTTGAAGTTCATCTCTTGTAAGGTTGGAGCTGTGATGGTCATCAACATGGGTACCCAAGTTCTCTATTTTTCTATGAAAAAGTTTGGAAAAGGTCTTAACCTTGGGCGCCATGGGAGGACAAAAAGAACTACGATTTCATAAATGAAAAGCTTTGGCTGCCAAAGTACCCGAGGTCTGGGCCAGATTAACACCACTCTCCTTATTTGATCTATTGGAAAAAAGATTTTCAAATTGACAGGTCTCAAGAACCGTTCAACAGATAAATCAAATGAATTAAAGCTGGCAGTTGGGCAAAATTAAAGTCCTTTTGATAGCACCTTAAGTTAACTTTCTCCCAATGTAATATCAGAGATATTCACCACAATTAGGTCCTTCTGGGATGATGTGGTGATTTGTTTTTTGTTTTCTCCCGATTCAGTCTGATCCTTGGTCTGGTTGATTGTTGTTTGCTACTTCTTGTCCTCCTCTTCCTTGGTTGTTCCGATGGTCTGTTACTAAAAAAGAACTAGAGTATTGTGTTTTTGAATACAATTGATCATCAGAAGTATCATAGTCAGTGATACCCGAGGCTAAAGAATTCCTAATTGTGTGTATACTATGTTGTGTTCGCAAGGCCACCCGTCTCCTGCGGGTTCATACCAGACCTGCGCCATTAGTCCATTTATACACTCTATTATTAGCATAATCATCCGCATCTCTCATGATTTTGGATCTTTTCCTTCACTCAATTTCCAGTTTGTATGGTTCAATCTTGCTGTCTAATTTATTGTTTAAAGCGTTAAGATTTTCAAGAGACAGAATATTATTAAGTTGATTCTGTATACTAGTAATTTCACTCTCAATCTCAGCTATATCTTTCAGCAAAAATGCAATGGTTAACAGAATAATGTCAAATGAGCATTTGTTTAAAACTTCAGCAAATGTAATACAATGTAATTTGCAGTTAGTAAGTTTCTTACAGAATTTTTTACAGCTGAATGGTTAAGTGTTTATCACCAGGCGAATTGAGGAATCCTCCTATACTGTTAATGCCTGTTAAGATACAGTGTGCTTCTTCTGTGCTATGGGAAAAAGTCTCCTGAAGTGGTGTGCCCCTCTGCTTCAGGTTCCATCTCGTGCTGTAACTGTGCGTTTACTTCAGTTTTCGGTCAATGCATGTGGTGCTAAGGTGAAGTGATGAATGGTGTATCCCAGAAACAGTAAACCCTGCACACTGGTTTCGCGTTGTAGCTCTGGCTTTCCACCAAGGAGGTGCTCCGTGTAGAGCCGGACACCGCTGAATCCACCAGCTAACTATCAAAACAGATTAACACAGGCAACATTCCAGGATCAGGAAGGAAAATTGAAACCAAAAACACAACTGTTTTTGTCCATGCCAGTTTATGGCACCTTTCCATGTCATAACTGTAGTTCCTGTAATTCCATCATTAAAGGCGACAAATTATTTCATCCCCAGACTGGTCGCTCTTATAATATAAAGAGCTTTTTTACCTGTAAATCGACCTACATTGTCTATGTCCTTAAGTGCCCATGAGCCTTCTCTATGTAGGAGAGACCACAATGAAGGTCTGTGAGAGACTTTAATAAGCACAAATCCATCATTAGAACTAGACAGAAGGAACTGCCGATACCTGCCCATTTTATGGAGTGCAATCATAATATATTTCAACTACACTTTCAGGTAATTGATCATATACCACCAATTAGGTGAGAAACATAGAATGGGACGGCAGATAAGAACCATTTGGCCCATCTAGTCTGCCCAATTTTCGAAATACTTTCATTAGTCCCTGGCCTTATCTTATAGTTAGGATGGCCTTATGCCTATCCCACGCATGCTTAAACTCCTTTTACTGTGTTAACCTCTACCACTTCAGCTGGAAGGCTATTCCATGCATCCACTACCCTCTCAGTAAAGTAATACTTCCTGATATTATTTTTAAACCTTTGTCCCTCTAATTTAAGACTATGACCTCTTGTTGTGGTAGTTTTTCTTTGTTTAAATATGGTCTCCTCCTTTACTGTGTTGATTCCCTTTATGTATTTAAATGTTTCTATCATATCCCCCCTGTCTCGTCTTTCCTTTAAGCTATACATGTTAAGATGCTTTAACCTTTCCTGGTAAGTTTTATCCTGCAATCCATGAACCAGTTTAGTAGCCCTTCTCTGAACTCTCTCTAAGGTATCAATATCCTTCTGAAGATACGGTCTCCAGTACTGCGTACAATACTCCAAGTGAGATCTCACCGGTGTTCTGTACAATGGCATGAGCACTTCCCTCTTTCTACTGCTAATACCTCTCCCTATACAACCAATCATTCTGCTAGCATTTCCTGCTGCTCTATTACATTGTCTGCCTACCTTTAAGTCATCAGAAATAATCACCCCTAAATCCCTTTCCTCATATGTTGAGGTTAGGACTCTATCAAATATTCTGTACTCTGCCCTTGGGTTTTTACATCCAAGATGCATTATCTTGCACTTATCCACATTAAATGTCAGTTGCCACAACTCTGACCATTTTTCTAGTTTACCTAAATAATTTGCCATTTGGCTTTTCCCTCATGGAACATCAACCCTGTTACATATCTTAGTATCATCAGCAAAAAGACATACCTTACCATCAAGACCTTCTGCAATATCACTAATAAAAATATTAAAGAGAATGGGTCCATTCATCGAGGCATACTTAAAAAGGAGTCCTTTTGGATTCACACATTAGACACCTTATGGCCCAAGGGACTCAATAGGGAGTGGTCATTAACCTCCTATCAGGGGCGTACCTAGAGCATTTGGCGGATCCTATTTTTGGCACCCCCCCCTTGCCCCCTCCCTCAACTTTAAATATAAAAACAACCAAAAATGTGTTTTATGTATTTAGCACTAAGCAGTGTTTGTGTGTTTGAATGTATGCATGTTTTTGTATGAAGTATATGTGAGTGAATGTAGCGGTGTGTTTGTATGTAGTGTTGGTGTTTGAATGCAAGCATGCATGTGTGTTGTATGGTATTTGAATGCAGTGGTATGGTGGGGTTTGTATGTAGTGTTGACGTTGAAATGCATGAGTGTATTTGTGTGTCGTGTTGGCGAGATTTTTAGATGTCTGCACATACACACATACAGATACATATACACACAAACACAGTCACACACAGATACACATTGACACCCATGCAGACATCGTGGCGACTCTAGGAACAATATATATGGGGGGCACATAAGATACTCCAGTCAAAACAGGAGGGGGAGGGGGAGCAGTAAAACTTCTCACTAGGGGATAGGGTAATATGCTGCCATTGGCTGTCTGATGCCAGCATGCTGTGTTCTGCATGCTGGCATCTGACTACACATTTGCATATAATTCACATTGGCCACCCAGATCTCTTGTTGTGGGCTGACTGACACCTCTTAATTTCAATCTTTGTTTAGCAGATAACTCCTCTATTTGCTATCCTTTGTGGGATTGACATATTTAAGGATCCCAAATAAGGTGTTATCTGCTAAACAGCACCCTCATTTGGTATCTTTAAATATGGAAATCTCAAATAAGGGCACTGATTCGGGGAATGATCTACTAAACAGCTAAAGGATTAAAAAAAAGCCCTTTTCTTATTTTCAATTGTTTAGTAGGTAAATCCCGTATTTGTTATCCTTATGTGGGATTGCAATATTTAAGGACAGGAAATAAAGGAACTATCTACTAAACACATATGCAGAGATCCATATAATCACAGATATACACAAACACAATCACTGACCCATACACATACAATCACAGACACACAATCACATACACACACAAGCATTACATACATACACACATTTAATAAGAGGTCCACCCAGCCTCCCTACCTTGCTCTAGAAGGGCTGGAGTGGATCCTCAGTTCCTGGTGGTCAGTGGTTGCTGCTGGGATCTCTGTGCTCTTTCTGCACAGGTCCATCGCACGCTCTGTAATGACGCCAAGGCCGCAATGACTTCATATCCTGGATGCCTTCTCACTGCAGGGCGAAGAAGATGCACACAGTCCCATACACAGTCACTCACACACAGTTACAGGCAGACAGTCAAACATGCAGGCAATCACACAGGCAGACAGTCACACATACACACAACACAATCACAGACAGTCATACACACAATCAGAGACAGACAGTCCCACACACACACAGTCAGAGACAGTCACTCACACACACATCTACAATCACAGGCAGACAGTCACATAGACACACACAGGCAAACAATCACAGGCAGACAATCACACACACAGTCACACAGGCAATCACAGGCAGACAATCAAAGGTAGTCACACACACACAGGCAGATAATCACACACACAGTCAAAGACAGTCACAATCACAGTTACACACAGCACACACTCTCTCACTTACAGTAAGTTTGGGCTGGAGGAGAAGTGGATTCCGTCCCTGCTGTGTTGGAATTGGGGAAGCAGAAACTCCTTCCTGCTTCCCCTCTGTGTGCAGCAGTATGAGGCTGCATTTAGCTCCGCCCCCACATCAGACTTGGTTCCACCCCCACAGTCGATCTGGCTCCGCCCCAACTCTCCGTGCTGCCAGGTCTCCTGCTCCCAGACCCTGCATGTGAGCTGTGTTGGCGGCCTGGCGCCCCTGCTGCTATGGCACCCGGTGCAGCAACACCTGTCCACCCTGGTGGCACCCCCCTACCTGATGGCACCTGGGGCAAACCGCCCCCCCCACCCCCACTTAGTACGCCACTGTCTCCTATATATAATTGTATGTGTTCTCATTCTCCATTTATACACTGAGATTATTTCCCTCTTTTGTTTTTTTGTGTATTTTGATGAGAAGTCTAACCCTCTTGTGTCTACCAGGATTGTGGCGGCTTTACATGGGGAAAATTTTGACTTACCTGGAAAACATTTGCAGACACTTTGTCAAAATACATGAAGAGATCAGCTAAACGGTTAATATTTAGTTGCCCTTTAAATTTACTGTAATTTTCACTATAGCATACTTACGGCCCTGGGTTCATCTCTGACTTATTGTTAGATTATATCATCAAGAATGTTAGTTTTTCATTTATCTATTATTATTTAATTATTTATTTATTTTATTTGTCAATTTGTCTAATATTAGATTACTATGCCTTTAAGATTCAACTGTTTTAGATTTAATGCTACGTATGTGATTGATTGATTGATTGATTGATGTGATTTGTTGGGTTTGGGGTTCAATAAAAACATGGCAACATTTCATTCTTTGTGTGTTATTAGTTTAAGAAGACTGTGATTGTTTATTGTTGTGACTTAGATGATGATCAGATCACATTTTATGACCAATTTGTGCAGAAATCCATATCATTCCAAAGGGTTCACATACTTTTCCTTGCAACTGTATATATATTGTATCCCTTATGCATGATTAAGGCTCTGCTGAGCCAAAATGTCGCACTTTGTATGAGGTGGTTGTAGATACGAATATCCATTTTGCTATCTATCCTAGCTGTTCATATAAGGATTAATGTGAACCAAGAATAAATTTGGAATTGTATCATCGATTCTGGGAAGAATTTATCTAATATCATTTACGAGAATGACCATACTGATTTCGAAATGTTCTTGTTAATTGTCCAAGATTTTAGTATTTGTAAATATCTGGTTTTGATCAAATATGCATGTGTTATATAACGTAGAATTATAATAAGAAACAGCTGCTCATAACTTGTGAAAAACAATCTATGTCATTGTGACAAGGGGGGAGATAAAGAGAGTGACAAGGGAGGGGGAGAGATTGACATCCATCACACACACACAATCACACACAATGCAACGCAACCCTTGCACACAGAAAAACACACAATGCATTACACACACAATGCATTAAACACACAGACACACATACACAAGCAATGCAACCCTTACACATAATGCATCCCTTACACAAACAGAAACACACAATGCATTCATTAAACACACTCAATGCACCCCTTACACACACTGCATCCCGTACATACACAGAAACACACCTTGCAGCCCTTACACATACAAACACAGATTCACACAATGCATTCCTTACACACGTTTCAGGACATCCCCTACACACTCCACCCCCTGTGAACAAACTCATTGGTAGAACATGAAGGTGGACCTTGGGACCTAGATCTTGAGCTCTGTAAAGGGCCCCCAAAAAATGGAGCTGCTTCCCTTTCTCCCAGAACATTGATTTTTGTGACCACAGTTACAAACCGCCTCCAGAGAGCCTGTTCTGCACCAGACCAGTGGAGCAAGACTGCAGCTAGAGCCCATCACCATCCTCATCTGGTTGTAAGTAGGCAATCTAGCATATTATTCGTGGCCCTAATCTCTAGTTTACTTCACATTAAAGAAACACTATAGTCCCCAGAACCACTGCATCTTAATATAGTGGTTCTGGTGTCTATAACCTGTCCTTTCAGGCCTTTTAATGTAAAGCACTGGCGTTAGTTAACATGGCAGATCATATGGGTGGGGCATTGTGATGTCACATGAGGGGGGGCGGCAAACTTTACTTTTGTCTAGGGCGGCAAAAATCCTTGCACCGGCTCTGCAGTCATGCACATGTTATGTTCTTGTTTTCCTCATGTCTTGTGTACATGTTCTGGGTTCTGCTTTCTGTCCTGTTCTGTGTTCTCTTAGTTTTGTCTTGTTTTCATGTATGGTGCCTATCTCTAGTCTTGCTTTGTTCTCCTAGTTATGTCTGGTGCATTGTTCATGCATGGTGCCTTGCTCTCCTAGACTTGCCTTGCTTCAGTACTGGATACATCCCTGCTGCAGAGCCTCCCTATTCAGCTCCTGGGAGGTCTGCTTAATTACCTGCTCATAGTTCCTGGGATCTGCATAAGCTGAATCAGGGTTCTGGTATGTGGGGGCGTGCGGTTGCCCTGCACCAGACCCTGCTAATCCACCTTCACACTGTGACTCCTACTCTGAACATCAGGCATACTGGGTCCCGGTCCTCGCACCGCCGCCCGGACAGTGTCTGGGTCCCGGGCACCGGACCGCCACCCTGACAATTGAATACTGGCTAACTGAATGCCAACATTTACACTTTGCACTTAGTCATTAAATGACATTAAATTAAGTTAAATTTAGTGAATAAATAGGAACTATGCATGTATCCAATATCTTATTCTTCACCGGTCTAACAAAAAATTGGCTTACTAGAGCAAAATGTAGTAGATGGCAGGTACTAGAGATTATTTATTTATTTATTATTATTTTTATGTTGTTAAATATATACTGAAAAGAATGTACACATGTGATAGTGGGAGACAGTATTGGTTGGGCCTAAGACAGCTAAAAGGATTAAATTAAAGCTCTCCAATTTGGATAAATATGGAGCTCCTCGGGCTGACCTGATCTGCTTTTCATTTTCCTTAGTGCAAGGGGTTGCCAAATGTAATACTGCCGACTTTAGGTAAACACTAGAGGAATAACATTATATTTAGTGATATGCATTCATAATATTAGACAATGTAACTTGCTAATCCATTTCCCATAAAGATATCAGATATCTCTTACCTGCAAGTAACCGTACAGACTCAGAATTTGTGCTATCGGGATGGTTGTAACGGACAGTTTATCTCCTATAAATCCAGCTATTTTGTCCTGTTTCCAGCAGGAATAATTTGGTGCTTCCTTGTCCTCCCCAGACAGTATTTGGAAGAGATTTTTTATAGATTTCTGAGCTTTTCCACAGGAGTCGAACACGTGGTAACCCAGAGTGATATTGGGTAAAATTTCTGGGTTGTTATTAATCTCATTAATAGTAAAAATAAAAGCCAGTAGTTTTCGGTATTCTAAAGGTTGAATTCTGTGGGTTGTTTTATTGTAATAGGTTAATCAACAGGTTTTAAAGTAATAGCTGTAATAATGTATGAATTTTATAAAATAATAAAGTAACAATTGTTACAATATCTTTGTGAATGGTATACTGTGAGAAATAGTAATTAACCCCCTAAACGCCGTTACGGCGTTCCATGCCTTCCCGCATTAAATGGGCTTTAAAGCCGTTGCGGCGGCATAGAACGCCATAACGGCTTTCTGCCCCAGGAGGTGAGATTTACTCACCTCTGCCGCGATCCTCTTCTGGACGGCTGCCTGACAGCCCAGGCAGCCCTCCCCGGGCAAATGAGGCCCCCAGAGGCCATATGATCGCTCTCAAAGAGCAATCACATGGCCTCCTATAGTTGGCTGTGGATCTGCCAGCAGAGGGACTGTCTGAAATGTCACAGTCCCCCTGCTGGTGGGAAGAATAATAAATATATTATTAGACAAGTTTAAAATAAAATAAGTGTGTGTGTGTGTGTGTGTATATATATATAACATAACGTGATACGTAATCATAACGTGATACGTAATGTATTTTAATGTTAATATAAGTACATATATTCATCTTAAAATACACTTAGAATTATGTTATATATATATATATATATATATATATTGTATGCATAATACATCTATATATATATATATATATATTTATATAAACAATAGTAATAGTACAATAGTAAATACATAAAATAATAAAATATTTTTAAAAAGTTTAAATAAATTATACATATGTAATCTCATTCTAACCATATTTTGTTATTAATACATATATATTGGTAACAAAATACACTTAGAATGACAATATATATATTCTACGTGTATGTTTAAGTAATATTTTAACATAATTATGTGATTTAATTAATTAAAATTTGATTGACGTGCCTGACAACCCAGGCAGCAAGTGCAGAGAATTACATTTGCACGTGCTATATTTAACCCTAACTTTCCAAGACACCATAAAACCTGTCCATGAGTGGTACTGTTTTACTCGGGAGACTTTGCTGAACGCAAATATTAGTGTTTCAAAATGACAAATTGTATTACAATGATTATATATTTAGTAAAATTTAATTTTTTTGTATTTTTCACACACGAACAGCACTTTTACTGACGATATAGTTGTAATATGTTTTACTGTTTTGAAAACACTTATGTTTGTGTTCAGTGAAGTCTCCCAAACATAAAAGTACCCCCTATGTACAGGTTTTATGGTGTTTTGGAAAGTTAGAGAGTCACGTATAAAGCTTGTGTTTCATTTTTTTCACATTGAAATTTGTCAGATTGGTTACGTTGTATTTGAGACAGTATGGTAGCCCAGGAATGAGAATTACCCCCATAATGGCATACCATTTGAAAAAGTAGACAACCCAAGGTATTGCAAATGGGGTATGTCCAGTCATTTTTTAGTAGCCACTTAGTCACAAACACTGACCAAATACTTGTTTTTTTTTTGCTTTTTTCACACAAAAACAAATATGAATGCTAACTTTGGCCAGTGTTTGTGACTAAGTGGCTACTATAAAAGACTGGACAAACCCCACTTGCAATACCTTGGGTTGTCTACTTTTGCAAATGGTATGCCATCATGGGGGTAAATCTCATTCCTGGGCTACCATACGGTCTCAAAAGCAACATAACCAACCTGGCGAATTTCAATTTGAAAAAACTGAAAAATGAAATGTGCTATATTTGACCCTTTATCTTTCCAAAACACCGCAAAAACTGTTAGTACTGTTGTACTCCTGAGACTTTGCTGAATCCAAATATGTGGTTTTTTTTGCAGTTAAAGCTAACGGTATTATGACATTTACAGCTAAAATGTCTACAAATCTTTAAAAAAAATCTTAATTTCTCACAGTTTTTTAAATTGTATTCATAATAAATTATGTATCGAATATGAATAGTTCATGAGAAATTAAAGCCCAGTTTCTCCTGAAAAAAATGATATATAATAAGTGTGGGTGTACTTAATATGAAAGAGGTGAATTGAAGATTATGCTAGCGTTAGTGTACTTATAATCTTAATTTTAGTAATGACAGGAGGCGAGTATTTTGCATAACTCTCTTTACTAAACTCCATAGCAGTAAAGAAAGTGAAACATTTAAACCAATCAAAATGCAAATAGGGAGTATATCATCCCAGCAAATAGGCTCCTCCTCCTCTTTCGGAAGCGACATCAGAACAGGGAAGAAGGTAGCGATAAAGTCTGTAGTAAACATCAACTGTGGTATCCAACTGGAAAGATGAACTTCTCGGCATGAGTGGGAACCGGCACCAACGGGTGATGGAAGTCGTCTGATAGAAGGCGTGGTCTTTATCTGAAGAACCGTAGTCCAATGATTATGCCGCAGAAGTTGCAGGATGAAACGAAGTTAAACTGAAATGAGAATGTGAGAAGGTTAGGCACCGGTCTGGCAACTGTTTGTGATATAGGTATTGATCCATCGGATAGCATTGAAACAGTGTATATTATGAATTCAGAGAATAGTCTAACAGTAGATAGATAGGCTGATGGTAATAGAGGATACAATATGCCAACATGTTGGTTGACTGAAAAGAAGGAAGAAAAGGAGACAGTAGTAGCTGTATGAATAGAGTAGTTCCCCTCCTCTCCGGGTGGGAAGGGTGGGAAGGGTGGGAAAATACTCGCCTCCTGTCATTACTAAAATTAAGATTATAAGTACACTAACGCTAGCATAATCTTCAATTTTATCACATGACAGGAGGCTTCCTATTTTGCATTTTTAACGCTGTTGTATAAGAGACATGGCTGCACCGGAGTTCGGTCGGAAGTAGAAGGTGCGGAACGTAGATTCTCTAGACCAATCCGTGTAGGATATCCGTTATGGAGGCACCCGCCATGAAGGCTGAGGATGCTGCTGCTCCGCGTACGGAGTGGGCTCCGAATGTAGTGTCCACGCTGGCTAGCGATAGTAACCATCGAACCCATCTCGCTAGGGTGGTTGTTGTAATAGGAACATGTGGTCTAACGTATGATACTAAGAGTTGACCTGAGGGCGTAGACCTGAGTGGTAGGGTAGTTTCTACATACTGATGTAGAGCGGAGACGACACAGAGTTGTGGATCCGTGGGGAAGAATGGATAAAATACAGATGTGGAGTCCGTCTTAGTGCGACGAGATATCCTGAATGTTACTCCTTCTGGGGAGGTAGAAAAAGCGTCTATGTCCAGCGCTCGAATGTCTGACACTCTGCGGAAGGAGACCAGGCAAAGCAAGACTGTGAGTTTTGCTGAGAGTTGTCGGAGGGAGAGTCTGTCGTTAGTTGGCCAGTCTCTCAGGAATCGGAGGATTACGTCGACGTCCCAGAATCGAGAATATTTCGGGCCTGGAGGGCGTTGTAATCGAATGCCCCTCAGAAGTCGACACACCAGTGGGTCCTTGCCAACCGGAATCCCTAGTATGGGGACATGAGCTGCTGAAATAGCTGAACGAATTACGTTGATTGATCTGTAAGACCGACCTAATGAGAATAGGTGGGATAGGAAGTTCAAAATGGCTGAAATAGGGGCCGTAAATGGATCGATGTTCCGTTCCAAACACCAAGTGGACCAGGAGTTCCAAGCGGATAGGTAGCATCTTCTGGTTCCAGGGGCCCATGAGTCCCATAGTAGCTCTTTAGCAGCCTGCGATAGTTCGCCGACTTGCCAGGAGCCCCTGAAAGTGTCCAAGCCACCAGATGGAGACGCTCGTCCAGGATGAGTGGATGAGGGTGTCCTCTTGGATCTGTGAGAATGTACTGATGATGGGGTAATAGAAGAGGATCCTTGTATGAAAGAGCTAGGAGGTCCGGGAACCAAGGTTGTCCTCTCCATAGTGGAGTGATGAGCACTAGAGAGGTTTGTTGATTCTTCAGGTAGTGTATGGTCCTCGCTATCATGGCAAAGGGGGGAAAGGCGTAGGCTCCCGTGATCGGCCATGGTTGTAGGAATGCGTCCACTGCAGCGCTCTCCGGATCCGGGAGCCAGCTGAAGTACATTTCCGTTTGTCTGTTGTTGCGGGACGCAAATAGATCCAGGTGGAGTGGTCCTCGGCGATCCACAATGTGGTTGAAGATTTGTGGATCTAGTTTCCAGTCGCTGGTGTCCCGCCAGTGACGTGAGAACCAGTCTGCTGTGAGGTTTGTCTCTCCTGGGAGATATTCTGCCGTGAGAGAGATGTTGCGGGGTAGGCAGAAATCGAAGATCTCCTTCGTGATTTCTGACAGGAGGCGGGAACGGGCTCCGCCTAGGCGGTTGATGTAGCGGACTGCAGAGATGTTGTCCATCCTGAGGAGGATGCAGCAATCCGACTTGTCCTTCGCTAGGCTTCGGATGGCGAATGACCCTGCTAGGAGTTCCAAGCAGTTTATATGCATGTTGAGGTCTTGGGATGTCCAGGTTCCTCCTGTCGATGTATTTTCGCTCGTCGCGCCCCATCCCCAGAGGCTGGCGTCTGATTCCAATATCATATCGGGAGCCCTTCCGAAGATGGCTCGGCCGTTCCATGCCTCCATGCTGTCTAGCCACCATCTGAGTTCGTCTCTGACTTCTTCTGTCATCGGGATTGGCTGATCGTATGAGGGGTTTTTCCTGAGGAAGGAAGCTTTGAGGCGCTGCATCGCCCTGTAGTGGAGGGGACCGGGGAATATAGCTTGTATGGAAGCCGAGAGAAGTCCCACAATGCGTGCGAGGGCGCGGAGTGGAATGGTGTGGCAGCGGATGGCCCTGCGTAATTCCTTGCGAATGGCTGAGATTTTTGCTGACGGTAGCCGTAGGGTGCTGGAGATGGAATCTATCTCGAATCCCAGAAATTGCACTGTTTGTGATGGGGAAATAGCCGATTTCTGAAAGTTCACTATGAAGCCCAGGGATGACAGGAGATCCGTGGTATACCGTGTGTGACGTACCAGTCGGTGTCTGTCTGAGCAGAACAGCAGGAGGTCGTCCAGGTATATGATGCAACGAATCAGTTTGGTGAAACACCATGGGGCCGAACTGAGGCCGAAGGGGAGGCACGTGAATTGCCAAGGAAGGCCTTGCCAGTGGAAACGAAGGTATTGTCTGCAGGATTGGTGGACGGGTACTGATAAGTAAGCGTCCTTGAGGTCTAGTCTCGTGAACCAATCCTTGTCTTGTAGCAGGTCTCGTAGAAGATGTATGCCTTCCATCTTGAAGTGATTGTAAGTGACGTATTCGTTGAGTTGTCGTAGGTTTATGACGGGTCGTAGGTCTCCCGTTTTCTTCTTTACCAAGAAGATGTTGCTGAAGAAACCTTGAGGGTCGGAGGCGGGTTCGATCGCCCCTTTCGAGTATAGGGTTTGAAGTTCGTCGTCGATGAGAGAGGTGTCTATCCTTGAGCAGTGGATAGGACGTGGTAGTTCTGTCTGTCGTGGTTGGTCTACGAAGTCTATGACGTAACCTTGTACCGTCTGTAGGATCCATGCATCCGTGGAGATGGAGGTCCATTCCTGGAAGAAAAGAGATATGCGACCTGCTGTATGCATTGGGAGTGAGAAGTGAGTAAAATGGTTGCTTACCTGAGGAAAATCGAGCTCTGCCTCGGGTGCGTGGTCCTCGACCTCTGTCTGCACCTCGAGTGTAGGAGTACGGGCGGTATCCCACCTCTGGGTAGAAAGGTTGAGGTCTCGTAGAGCGGGGGCCTGATGGCCAGAAGCGGCTGGCAGCACGGCCCCTTTGGCGGCCAGCCCGTCCAAAAACACCCCTGGAGGGGTTTTGTCTGAAGACTCTACGCATTGATGTCTGAGCCTTGTTTAAGGATGTGTAGACGTTTACATGTCTACTTAGCTCTTTTAGGAAAAGTTCTCCAAAGAGCTTGCCCTGTGCCATAGGACCTAGTTCTTTGGTGCCCAACTCCACCAATTTCCCGTCAATGCGGAGAAGTGCTGCTTTACGTCGCTCGGATGATAAGGCGACATTGGCATTACCCACAAAACAAAGGCACCTTTGTGCCCATTCCCGCACATCATGCGTCCATTCTCGCACCATAGTAGCGTCAAATTGATCGGCTTTAGCTAGGGCGTCGTCGGCCAAGTACATAATTCTGGATAATGGTCCCACAGTGTCCAGAAGTTTATCCTGTACCCCTTTGAACCCTTTCTCCACACCTTTGCGTGGGTCGCGGCCACCTCGCGACATAAAGGTGGTCATAACCTGGTCGAATTCTGGAGTGTCCGCAACATGGTCAGGTAGAAAAGGTCGTGGGCATTCCGACCTCAAGCGGTTGCGGACTGTCTTGTCCATGGACTTCCGTAACCAGAGGTGCATGAACCTCGCTAAGTGGTCGGGTGGTGTCCAGTCGCTTGAGCGTGGGTGTCTTATTTTTCGTGGATCAAAAAGTTTTTGCCCCAACGGGTCGAAAATGGTGTCTTCATCTTCCAGCGGGGTTTCCGTGTCTGGTTCTTGGGGTTCTCCCGTGAACGCTTGTTGTGGAAAGAAGGATTGGGATCCTGAATCTGAGCCCCAAACGTCTTCGTTGGAATCTGACTCGTCCGCTTGCCATTCGTCTAAGATGGCCATGGATTTGGCGTGAGAGTCTTCTTCTTCCGAAGAGTACTCGTGTGGCGGGTTCGGGGTGGCGGCTATAGCGGGTTTAGTGCGTTTAGCGGGGTCTTTGCCTTTGTTAGGGTTTTGGTGACCCTTTTCGCCTTTCCAATGGCGTTTGCCCGTGAAAGTTTCTGGGCTCTTGCGTGATTCTGGTTCGTCAGAATCTGAGTCATGGTGGGCTGTGTGGGTTTTTGATGGTTTCTTCCTGTCAGGATTAGAGGCCATCATTTTGGAGAGAACTTTCTCCATGGAGGCGGATACAGCCTCATTTACCATGGTTTGGAGCTCTGTAGTCTGAGAGGTCTCCATAATGCCTGAATATGTGTTGGCACAGGGCGTATTATAGAGGTCAGTAAGCTGTGTAGACAGTACTAAGCTGTTTTATATTGTTATGCAGACCCCAGCAGGGTGCAATAACGTGTTTTGTTGTACAGAGTACAAAATTACCCCAGCAGGGCTTATACAAGGAATGAAATTGGTTTGAGGAGAAAAAACCAAATAACCCCAGCAGGGTTGTAAATATATATGTGATACCCCAGCAGGGTATATAGTGGTAAGCAGGGTATATAGTGCCAATGGTGGCAAAATAATAATATATATATGGCCCCAGCAGGGCAGAATACAACACCACTAGTTGGGATTTTTGTTCTGGGCCTCACCCAGGGTTGTAGAGGTGGCCACAAAGCGACCTCTATAGCAGCACAGTTAAGGGCAGCACCCCAAGTAAGCACAGGTTAATACCTTATGTGCTTTACACAGCATTCACTTTAACTGACCTCTGTGGAGTATTTTGCGGTTAGAAAGTCCGTCCGTGTGTGTCCCTTGCGGTACTGGCGGCACTCGCGGCACTTTCAAGATGGCGTCCGTAATCTCGCGAGATGCGGTTTTAAAGATGGCCACCGCGAGTGTAGCCGCGGCTGGCGCCGAGCCGTGGGAAATGAGTGAGAGGAAGCCGGCAAGGGCGGCAAGCAGGGGCAAAGACAGGGAACCTGCCTAAACTCGGGGGACCGCCCAAGGGCGGGAAAAGAGCGGGAAAAACGGAGTAAGCCACTGGGACTTGGGGAACAAAATAAAGAGTCCCAGTAAGGGAAAGTTTAAAATACAGAGATATCAAGGAAAGATAGTAAGAAGAAATAAAGTAAACAAAGTAAATAGACAAAAGTGACAATTATTAATGTACAGAAAAACTATATTATGAGGTAAATAGGGAAGAGCCAAAAACTCTGACCTGTCTGCGATGGAGCAGTAAAGAAAGAGGAGGAGGAACCTATTTGCTGGGATGATATACTCCCTATTTGCATTTTGATTGGTTTAAATGTTTCACTTTCTTTACTGCTATGGAGTTTAGTAAAGAGAGTTATGCAAAATAGGAAGCCTCCTGTCATGTGATAAAATTACGGTTGAACAGACATATAGCGCAAATTCCAGTTTTTGTTTACATTTAGTTTTGATCAGAACTTGTACTATTGACTCCGTCCTGAAGGGGTTAAGATTCTGATAGCACATGCATTAGATGGTAAAGGTGCACTGTAGTAATTTACAGCCTCTAGAATTTTTATAATTTATATAGTGTGAACTATAGGTATGAACTGCCAGTAAACAATCATCTCAATTTACTATTTACTAACTGTTGTAATTTCTCACAGAACCAGGGCCGGTGCAACCATAAGGCGGCACAGCTTCTGTATCCTCTACCCTATCTGACAGAAAGTGCCCACAGAGAGAGCCGAACAGGTTCCTGTTAGACCTGGTAGAGGATACAGAACCTCCTCTACCACGGTCCATGGCTCGGCTGCACTGCACAGTAATGTGAGCAGGCACAGGATGATGAAAGGAAATCTCAAAGGGAGGCAAGGGGCTGCAAAGATATAGATGGAGGCTGGAGAAGGAACAAAATAGGCAGACATTAGCTGGGGTGAGAGACACCCAGAGGACACAAATAGGCTGGGGAAAGGGCAGAAGAGACAGACAGTAGCAAGGAAAGGGGCCAAAGAGACAGACATGGCAAGAGAAAAAAGAGACAGACAGGGGATGAAACAAAAGAGACTAAGATGGGCTTAAGGGGAGAGACATCCAGAGGGGGTGGAGTGACATAAAGAGACAATGCTTGGGAAGGGAAAAAAAGGAAACAGGAACTAGGGAAGGGGCAAATGAGATAGACAGAGGCTTGGGTGTGAGACACCCAGATGGGCTGTGGGGACACAAAGGGACACAAAGGGTATGGGGAAGGGGCAAAAGAGACAGACAGTGGCTGGTGGAGACAAAAATAGACATAGAGGGGCTTGGGGAAAAAAGAGACAAGGTGCTAGGGGAAGAGACACACAAAGGGTCTGGGAAGGGGAGAAAAAGACACACAAAAGAGACTGGGGAGAGAAAGAGACACATGGAGGAGCTAGGGAGAAAAAAAATAGAGTGGATGGGGAAGGGGAGAAATAGTTACACAAAAGGGGCTGGGGGAACAGGCACACAGAGACTGGGGAAGGGGGGAAATAGATACAAAGGGTTTGGGGGATGGGAAGAGACACTTAAAGGGACTGGGGTAGAAAGATACGCACAAAGGAGATGGAGGGAAGTAAGAGACACACACAGGGATGTGTGTTTGTAAGGGACAAACAAAGGGAAAAATTGTTGGATAAGATATACTAAAGGACTTTAGCAGTAAAACTAAAGGGGAATAAGATACACTAAATGGGGCATGAAATTCAAGAGGGGGATTAAGAAAAATACATGTGAAGATGCATTTTTTAGGGTGAACGGTGGGGGGGGGGAGGGTGGCAAAATGCAGAATTTAGTTCATGTAACCAACCTCGCCACTATGCACTGGAGAAGCCTGGTTGCCCGTCTGCTGACTTTAGACTATGGCCCCATGTTGAAACGCTTGATTTTCCCCTGCGAAGACATGAAAGCCGGGACATTCGGTGCTTGCCCTGTTTGAGCGGTGATACCCCAGATAGCTATGCCATGGGCTCCATTTGTATAATGAAAGACTATGGGAAAGACTTTGGCTCCATGGCAATTGAACTGTATGTGTGTGCTCTGAGCGCCATTCAATAATAATGTGCGCTCAGATCTGAGCTATCTGTGGATATGTTGAATGTACCTGTTTTGTGCAATGGATGCACAGTTATATATTTATATGTGTTTTATTGTCTTTTGCTGCCATGTGTTCAATGGAGTTTTGCCTCTGTCCTTCGAGATAATTGGATTACTTCCCAATGATCTCCAGGATAGAAGACTCTGTGGAACTGGTTTTGGGCAGAAAAGCCATGCTTCATTTGGTCACAAAGGACTACGATCTATCTTTTGAACCAATGGACCAATTTGGATGATTTTGACATATGTTTGTATTTGGAGTATGCTGATTCTGAAAATAAGAGAAAGTAATAAAAAAAAGTAAGTTTTATGTAAATGTGATGCATACTTCAAGTTATGAATAATGTGGAAAAACTGTATATCTCTGGCTGTGATAATTATATTACCCATTGTGTAAGGTAATTGTATCACAGGCAGAGAGGAGGATTTTGTGTGGGAGTGTCTGAGTGTATTGTACATGTTTATTGGTTGTTTTCCAAAACCCTGTAGGTGGTACTAATGTGTAAGAATGTGTACATAAGAACAATAAACCCACAGCTCTGGCAGATTCTGCTTAACCCTCAAACGAAGTGTCGTCTCATTATTGGGGGAATTGGATTGTATGCCGACTGCCAGGAGTGTAAACCTTTCGTATGGTTTTTCCTGTTCAGCTGTTTCCAGTATTCGGGAGTTTCCTGTTCGGGAGTTGGAGAATTTGTGTAATTTGCAGTTCGGGAGATTGGGGATTGCAGCAGCTGTCTGTGCATCTGAAAGGGGAATATCGCCTAAACATTTTTTAACCTCTTGTGGGCAAAACGGTCCGTTACAGTGTGCTTTTGGCAAATTTCAGTAAGAAAAAATATTTAGGGAAGCCATTCGCACAGCCAGAACATTAAGAAAAAAGGGGACCATGAATGTGCTGACATGTGAAAATGGCTGCAATATTGCCTTGCTTTATTATTACACAATATGAGCCATTATATATCTGGTTTAAAGGAAAATAGGAAGTAAGTCTAATGAAGATTGAGTGTAATCATTTTCCTTTTGCTCAGGTCAGTGGACATGAGAATAGCTGCTGGGCAACCAGAAACTGAGCAGTCCACAGAGTCTTCTTCTCATTACTGTTGATTTGAGACTCCTCAGTAAGGATCAGACAGGTGAGCTCTGATCATTTTGGAGACACTATTCTTATACTTTTGGCTGTTATTTCTCTAACCAAACAACGACATTAAACCAAAACGTAACTGCATGAGGTGTACACGCAGGTACTAGAGTATGAGCATAGTAAGTGAATTGCACACAATTAAACAAGTTAATTGAGGTACCAATCTAAGGCAGTGATGCTTCATAATACAGGCGAGAATAGTTGTTTTGACAGATTTACCATTGTAAGAGTAGGTCTACGTACTAGGCAGGAACACTAAATACAGTACCAGCAAAAACTTTAGACAGTTAAGAGACAATGTTTCTGCCTCAATGTGAGTGTGTATGATACATGGGTTGAAAAAAGGCCGTACTCCAACATACTCCCCTGTTAAGGTTGCTTTCAATATACGTGATTCAAAGTCTAGGTGTAGTTTAAGGCTATATCTAAGAGAGAGTTTTTCTCCCACCTCAGGGTGTAACACTGTAATTTCTACCTAACATCTATATCCTCTTACAATTGTGGCTTCCAGAGGTACGACAACAGAAGTCAGAGTAAGAACAGTAAAAAGGAAACAGGAAAAAAGTGATGCAGCTATGAGAAAATAAAGATGACACTGGGGTACCCCACAGTCATAAGGCCAGCGTCCACCCAAGACCACCCGACCATCCCAGTGTCCATCCATGCCACAAACTCCAACTAGGGTTGCCAGCGTTAAACATGCCTCATGTCAGTTCCCAGCACAGAAGTGTGCATAGGTTCTGACAATGAGAATGTCTTCCACCCTAACCATCCATTGTTCAACTGTAGGGGCTCTATCTTGTTTCCAGTGCACATGTATCCAGAACTTGGCAGCATTAAGGAGATTTTGTAACATTGATTTCCTGTAGGCTGTGATGGGAGCAGATATAAAGTGAAACAGTACAGTTACCAAATCAAAAGGTGGTGTATCACCTAAACCGATCTGAAGTCTAATTTCATCCCAGGACAACACTATAGCAGGGCAATCCCACTAAATATGGTTGACTGTTACTTCTCCAATCCCACATCTCCAACAGAGGTTAGGGTATCATCTTGGAATATCCTGTGAAATAAAGCAGGCATCCTGTACCACAATGACAATAGCTTCTAGTTAGATTCCTGATATCTGGAGCTGAAGGAGTTTTTATGATTCAATAGTAGTTTATTTTCCCATTGAGCATCAGTAAAGCATCTATTGGCTATTGATTCCCTTTTTCTACAAAGGGTTGTTTTGCTCTCCAAGTGTCCCACCAAAAGGTATGGTGTGGCGGAACCAACCTCGCCACTGTCCACTGGAGAGGCCTGGTTGCTCGCCTGCTCCCTTCAGACCATGGTCCTGCATTTTAAACTTTTATTTTACCTGCAGAAAGGTTCATTCGTGCCTTTCTGCTGACTGTTAAAGCCATGCTACCCCAGATAGCTATGTCATGGAGCCCAGCCGTATACTGAAAGACTGTATGAAAGACTTTGGCTCCATGGCGATTGAACTGTATGTATGTGATCTGAGCACCATCCGGTAATAATGTGCGCTCAGATCTAAGCTATCTGGGAATGGGTAGAATGTGTATGTTCTATGTGATAAATGTAACCATATGTATTTTTATGTCTTTTATTGTCCTTTGTCTGCCATGTGGCTAATGGAGTTTTGCCTCTGTCCTTGGAGATAATTGGAAGACTCTGTGGAACTGGTTTTGGGCAGAAAAGCCATGCTTCATTTGGTCAAATAGGACTTTCCCTTAACTTTTTAACCCCTGCATGGAATTATGTGAATTTTGGTTATGTTTATATTTAAAGTATGCTGATTCTGAATATGTATGGTTTATGTGAATATGGTGCATATTTTTAAAGTTATAGTGTATGTATAAAAAGTGTATTTTTCCTGCCTGTGATAAATTACTTTAACCCATTGTGTTCAGTAATTATATCACAGGCAGAGGGGAGGATTTTGTATGTTTGTGCTGGGTGTGTTTTACGGTTCTCCTGTAAATGATTGGTTGTACTGTGTCCCACCCTGTGGGATGTCCCCTTGCATGCGGACTTGCATAAAAGCCAGTGTGTGGCCATTACAGTGGAGTTTCTGCTTAACCCTCAAAGTGAAGTGTCGTCTCATTATTGGGGGAGGATTTATTGTATGCTGTTCCAGTGTGACTGCTAGGAGTGTAAACCTATTTGCATGGTTTTTCCTATTCGGCTGTATACAACATCCATATGCTTAAAAGTACTCATATGCTTCTCCGGTTCGGTGATTGTTGTGTCTGCCAGAGTGCTTGGAGTCCTCAGGAAATCCTAGGAGCATCCTTTACTGGAGGTACCCAGTCGGGTACCCAGTTGATCCGTTACATATGGGTACAGCATAGAGAGAGCCTTATTCAGAGTGTTCTTGTTATTACACAAGTCCTCAAACCACGTCAGATCATGGTGGACCTCTGTCTCTTTGGGGAGGGTTTGATTAATAAGTTGCAGTTGTGTATAGCAAACCATTTGTAGTCTACATGGGGTGTTTCCACCTGTCAATTCTGCCAACAACGATATGCTAGCATTTATCAACACTCTGTGAATTAGGATAAATTCCTCTGATCCAAGGAAATCCCAGACCTACAACGGTAAACCACCTTCTATCTGGGTGTCGTTTGCAATGGGGATTATGAGACTTAGTTTTGGCGATAAATGTGAAGACCCTCTGATGGCCTTGTCTGTATTCAATCTATCCGATGTTATCCCCCTCAAATTCTATACCGTCTCCAGGAGGAAAGGAGAAAATCTCCCCTTTTCTAATGCGATCTATTTCATCTGTGGTAAGTGAATATGCCAATCCAGGATCCTTTGCAACACTGTAGCATGGTGGTAATTACGGAAGTCTGGAAAGGCCAACCTTTGCCGGCATCTTGGCAGACAAAGTATCTCATGTCTAAGTCTCGACCTCTCCCCTTCTCCAGACATATCTTATAATGGAAGATCGTAGGAGGCGAAGTGAGCTGTCGGAAGGGCAACCTGTATAGTCTGGTACAGATACATGAGCCTTGGGAGAACGTTCATCTTTATTACTGCAATTCTTCCAAGCCAGCATATGTGGGGGTAGTTTACATTTTTTCAGTCTTGCTTAATGGTGTTGAGTAATGGTACAACGTTCATTTGATAGAGGGCAGTAGGGTTAGCCTGACTGAGATCCCTAAATACTTCATATGCAAGGTTCACCAATGGAATTGGAATTGACAACAAATAATGCTCTCTTCTGTAGCAGTTGCTGATATTTTAAGCACTTTGCATTTGCACAGATTAAGTTTATATCCCGAGAGAGCTCCATAAGATTCAAACAATTCCATTAAATGAAGAAGAGTTGTCATGGGATGTTTGATAAACATCAAAAGATCATCTGCACTGACTGCTACTTTGTGGGTGGGTGGAGGTTTTCCATGAAAAACCTTTAATGTCAGCAAATCCCCCCAACTGCTGTTAGGAATGGTTCTAGCACCAATGCAAATAGCACTGAAGAAAGTAAACACTCCTGCCTGGTACCCTTATGTATTGGTAAGGCATCTGTCAAGTGCAGCTGTAAAGTATGCTTATCCTTCCCAAAGTTATATCTCCAAAGCCCATGCCATGTAAGGTAGCCATGAGAATCTTCTATGGGGTTCAGTGGAATGATAAAATCCCCACACAGAATCAACATTCCCTCAGTGAAGGAAGATAGCTTAGCAATAGTCTTGCGGATTTATTGGCACTGAGTGCTATTGGGGACATACATAGTTTCTAGTGTGTATCTACCACCCATTATATCCCCTTTTAAGAATATGAATCAGCCCCCTTGGGTCAACCAGTCTATCTATCTCTATGAACTGCAATTTTGCTGCCATTAATATGGCTACACCAGCTCTACGTCCCGTGGGATGATTGCTAAAATAAGAGTCTGGGAAGTGTTTACTCTGAAGCGCAGGTGCCGCTCCATGCCTGAAATGAGTTTCTTGTATAAAACCTATAGTAACATGGTAATGACAGAGGCCTCGATGCAATAGAGACCTGCAGTATATTTAAGCCCCAACAATTAAGTGTAAGGACATGTAAAAGTTATAATTGGTAAGCCATAATTGCTACAAAATATCAGAAACAGCTAATGAGCCCTATGAAAACACAGAGCGGGAGAAGCTCACCGCAATGCGGACATTGCCTGGGGCCAAAAGGGGAGACTCAATTTACCAGAGTGCCCCACTGGACCAAGAGTCACCCAGAAGCGCGCTGCCCAACAAGTAGGATGAAGGGCAACCAGTTGAGTCCTACCTGAGAGCAAGTGTTGCAGAAAAGTCACAAGCACAGAACTTGGGTCGCATGACAGAGCCCCACACCAAGGAAAACATGAATCAGAAAAGAGGCAGACAGAGGCCTGGCACAGAAGCAAAGTAAGAAAAGAGCAAGATATATGAGGGATAGGTGGAGAAAGAGAAAATGGACATCCCCCAAAAGTGAGGACAAAGAACCTCTCAACTAAGAGGATGTACATGTAACTGCACTGATGCCCATCCCCACCAGACTGTATCCTACATGGTCTAAGTAACAGCCTCAGGCAGATAAAGTCTTTCACATGACAGATGTTGGGGAGTATGGTTGAGTTCAACCAGATGGCCAAGTGGACAATAATTTATAACTTCTAGAAAATTAAACAATAATACATGGTGTGACAGAGTCTATGGGAGGGTAATAGAAGGAAGGTATTTAGGACCCAGACTCCTCCATAGCCTGCACTCATTCACCTTCCCAATTAGCAACTGCTGAGGCTTTAATTAGCAGGTCTCAGAGCAGAAAGAGGGAGATACAATCTGACCTGCAGAGAGAGAGCAGTGCTGTGCTGAGCAGCAACAAACAATGTGCTAAAGGTTGGTGAAACCAATGTTTATTTTGGTGAATTGTGTAGTTTATTACCCTGGTTTAGAAAGGGACATTACTTTATGTTTAGTCAGTGCTCAAATTTGAGCTAGGATTTTGTTTGTAGACTTTCCTTTCTGTTTTGCTGAAGTTTTGAACAAACTGATTGCTGCATGGATTTTTGTGCACGATGTAAATAAACCACACCATTTTTGTATAAGAGACTGTGGTTCTGTACCTGTTACCAGAGAGCAGTGATGGCGAACCTATGGCACGCGTGCCACAGGTGGCACGCAGAGCCCCCTCTGTGGGCAGGCGTCCACAGGTCGCCGGAGAGAGGAAGGGTGCGCTCCGCCAGCGCATCCATAAGGCGGCACAAGTGGCCACCTTAGGGTGCTCCGGCCCAGCGGGCGCAAAACCGGAGTGACCAGCAGGAGGTGAGCGCATAGCGCTCCCTCCTGCCAGGCACTCTGTGTAGCGTGGCCGAGTGCACCGCGGTAAAGGAACTTATGTTTCCTGTACCCGGGCGGACGGAAATGAAATGATCACAGAGAGAGCACTTCCTGTCCGCCGGGTACAGGAAACTAAGCTCCGCGGTGAGGAGGGGGTGAGACGGAAACTGAGGGAGGTATGGGGGGGGAGAAGGAAACTGAGGGAGGTATGGTGGGGGAGAAGGAAACTGAGGGAGGTACAGGGGGGGAGAAGGAAACTGAGGGAGGTACGGGGGGGGGGAAACAGAGATATGAGAAGTACTAAGTTGAAGGGGTCAAATACTTATTTCACTCATTGACATGCAAATCAACGTCTAACTTTTTTGACATGCGTTTTTTTTTTTCTGGATTTTTTTTTTTCTTTTTCTATTCTGTCTCTTACTGTTACAATACACCTACCATTAAAATTATAGACTGAGCATTTCTTTGCCAGTGGGGAGAGAATCAGCAGGAGATCAAATACTTTTTCCCCTCACTGTAGCAGTGTCAGGGTTACAAGTTGATCCAGCACGCAGAACTGTAGAAGTCAAGTGAAACCAAAGTAAATAACCATAAGTAAACGCTCAGAAACACACTCTTGGACAGCCACTAGGGAAAACCTGACAGGGCAAAGAGGAGAAGTAGAAATGCATTTAAATAAGCCCTTTACAAATTTAATTGGCCGAAATCAGCCTTTGACCCCAGAACGTGTGCGCGCGTCTCACGTGTGACATCACGCGCAGCCTGACGACGTCATTACCATGGGTGGAAGTGGTGTTATAATTTGTCGTGGATCCGCAGCGGCTGGCAGCCATCAACATGTTGCAGTAGTCGGGTACCCTGATGCATGGCTGCTGAGCGCAGATACCACAAGGTGAGGATGAATATGTTACAAGCAGGAGCGAACCTTGAACCTTGTCCACTGCACCAGCCTGCCTTGGCACCAGAGGATACTACCAGTGTGCCATCAAGAAGAGGAAAGCATGCTGGCCTCTAGAAACTTTCTGTAAAGCTGTAGTGAAGTGCACCCAATAGCCTTTGTCGACTGCTTCTTAATTATTTAATTATTCATAAAATATTTTACCAAGAAGGATACATTGAGATTTCTCTCGTTTTCAAGTATGTCCTGGGTCCACAATACATTGCATTGTTTTATTATGGTACAATAAAATACAAAAACAATATTAATACACAATATATACAAAATGTAACATTGAACAGGTAAGAATTATATAATCAACCATGACGGGGCATTCTGTTTTGAGATATGTAGAGACGGATCTCTTAAAAGATTTTAGGTCTGCGGAAGATTTGAAAGTGTGCCGGAGGTCGTTACATAATTGCAGTGTTCTGTAGGAAAAGGAGGATCGAGCCACTTTCTTTTTGTATTGAGGTAAACTGAATAAAGTGCTGATACTGGATCGGAGGTTATAGGATGTGGAAACAGCCGGGGAGAGCATTCTGCTCAGGTAGGGTGGGAGCTTCCCAGAAAAGCTCTTTGTGACGAGACCAATCTCGCCACATTGCATTGGAGAAGCCTGGTTGCTCGCCTGCTGCCTTTGGACTATGGCCCCATGTTAAAAGACATCTTTTTTACCTTCAGAAAAGCTTCATTCGTGCTTTTCTGCCCAGTGTTCGGTAGTTTTGTTTGAATGTGTTATACCCCAGATAGGAATCCCATGGAGCCCATTCGTATGAAACTGACTGTAAAGACTTTGGCTCCATGGCGATTAAACTGTATTCATGTGGTCTGAGCGCCATTCGCTTAATAATGTGCGTTCAGACCTGAGCTATCTGGGGATATGTTACATGTCTGTGTTTTATGTAATAAATGTTACTTTATGTATTTTAAAGTATAATACTGGTTTTGTGTCCCCACATGGGTAATGGAGTTTTGCCTTTGTCTTGGGAGATAATTGAGTTACTTCTCAATTATCTCCCAGGGCAGAGGGGAGGAAGCCAGGATGCATTGTGGGAATATACTGTGACTGTGTGTCCTATTTGTCTACTTGTCTGTCCCTTGTCACAGTCTCCCATTTGGTCCCCTAGGGGAGTGTCCACCAGGTGGGAAACCTGCATAAAAGCCGGGCAGGTAGCCCTCATTAAACAGACCACTGCTTGACCCTCAACACGGAGCTCTGTCTCGTCTTTGGGGGGATTTACTGTATGCTGCTAAGGACTGATTGCCAGGAGTGTAAGCCGCTTGGGAGCTTTTCCTGTTCGTCTGGTAGCAGCAATTCGTATGGTTCCTGTTCATGTATTTGGAGTGCTACCTTATTCCCTTGTATGCCGTTCGGTAGTTTGGAGCATTCCCTTGTATGCCGTTCGGTAGTTTGGAGCATTCCCTTGTATGCAGTTCGAGTGTTTGGAGCATTCCCTTGTATGCCGTTCGGGAGTTTGGAGCATTCACTTGTATTCAGTTCGTGAGTTTTGGTGATTCTACAGTAGCTGTGCCTGTCTCTGAAAGGGGATTATCGTCTAAGCAGTTTTTTCCCCTTTTGTGCAAAACGGTCCGTTACACTCTTAAAGGACCACTATAGTGCCAGGAAAACATACTAGTTTTCCTGGCACTATAGTTCCCTGAGGGTGCCCCCACCCTCAAGGTCCCACTCCCGCCGGGCTCTGGGGAGAGGAAATGGTTAAAACTTACCTTTTCTCCAGTGCCGGGAGGGGAGCTCTCCTCCTCCTCTCCTCCTCTTCGGCTAAATGCGCAAGCACGGCAGCAGCTGCGCGCGCATTCAGCCAGTCTCACAGGAAAGCATTTACAATGCTTTCGTATGGACGCTTGCGTCTTCTCACTGTGATTTTCACAGTGAGAATCACGCAAGCGCCTCTAGCGGCTGTCAATGAGACAGCCACTAGAGGATTTGAAGGCAGGATTAACCCTATTATAAACATAGCAGTTTCTCTGAAACTGCTATGATTATAAAAAAAAAAAAAGGGGGTTAATCCTAGAGGGACCTGGCATGCAGACCACTTCATTAAGCTGAAGTGGTCTGGGTGCCTAGAGTGGTCCTTTAAACACAAGTTGGAAAGACGAAGGGTGCGTCTGGATTCCAGCGACAGGCAGTTTAGTTATTTTAGCATGTCACAGTGGTTGGTCATGTAATTACATTGTAGCACAAAGCGGCAGAACGAGTTATGCAATTTATTACGTTTATTAATGTGGGTTTGCGGGGCAGGTGCAAATACTACATCCCCATAATCAATGATTGGCATCAGCATTTGCTATACAATCTTTTCCTTTACTGTAAGGCTTAGGCAGGATTTGTTTCTGTACAGCACATCTAGTTTTGGATAAAGTTTAGATGCAAGTTTTTCTATGTGGAGGCAAAAAGATACAGTTGCAAGAAAAAGTATGTGAACCCTTTGAAATGATATGGATTTCTGCACAAATTGGTCATAAAACATGATCTGATCATCATCTAAGTCCCAACAATAGACAATCACAGTCTGCTTAAACTAATAACACACAAAGAATGAAATGTTGCCATATTTTTATTGAACACACCATGTAAACATTCACAGTGCAGGTGGAAAAAAGTATGTGAACCCTTGGATTTAATAACTGGTTGAACCTCCTTTGGCAGCAATAACTTCAACCAAACGTTTCCTGTAGTTGCAGATCAGACGTGCACAATGGTCAGGAGTAATTCTTGACCATTCCTCTTTACATAAATGTTTCAGTTCAGCAATATTCTTGGGATGCGTGGTGTGAATCGCTTTCTTGAGGTCATGCCACAGCATCTCAATCAGGTTAAGGTCAGGACTCTGACTGGGCCACTTCAGAAGGTGAATTTTCTTCTGTTTAAACCATTCTGTTGTTGATTTACTTCTATGCTTTGGGTCATTGTCCTGTTGCAACACCCATCTTCTGTTGAGCTTCAGCTGGTAGGCAGATGGCCTTAAGTTCTCCTGCAAAATGTCTTGATAAACTTGGGAATTAATTTTTCCTTCGATGATGGCAATCCGTCCAGGCCCTAATGCAGCAAAGCAGTCACAAACCATGATTCCCCCACCACCATACTTCACAGTTGGGATGAGGTTTTGATGTTGGTGTGCTGTGCCTTTTTTCGCCACACATAGTGTTGTTTGTTTCTTCCAAACAACTCATCTTTGGTTTCATCTGTCCACAGAATATTTTGCCAGTACTGCTGTGGAACATGCAGGTGCTCTTGTGCAAACTGTAAACGTGCAGCAATGTTTTGTTTGGACAGCAGTGGCTTCCTCTGTGGTATCCTCCCATGAAATCCATTCTTGTTTAGTGTTTTACGTATTGTAGATTCGCTAACAGGGATGTTTGCATTTGCCAATGACTTTTGTAAGTCTTTATCTGACACTCTAGGATTATTCTTCACCTCACTGAGCAGTCTGTGCTGTGCTCTTGCAGTCATCTTTACAGGATGGCCACTCCTCAGTGCTGAAGTTTCTCCATTTATAGACAATATGTCTTACTGTGGACTGATGAACAGCAAGGCTTTTGGAGATACTTTTATAACCCTTTCCAGCTTTATGCAAGTCAACAATTCTTAATTGTAGGTCTTCTGAGAGCTCTTTTGTACAAGGCATCATTCACATCAGGCAATGCTTCTTGTGAAAAGCAAACCCAGAACTGTTGTGTGTTTTTTATAGGGCAGGGCAGCTTTAACCAACACATCTCATCTCATTGATTGGACTCCAGTTGCTGACATCTCACTCCAATTAGCTCTTGGAGATGTCATTAGTCTAGGGGTTCACATACTTTTTCCACCTGCAATGTGAATGTTTACATGGTGTGTTCAATAAAAACATGGCAACATTTCATTCTTTGTGTGTTATTAGTTTAAACAGACTGTGATTGTCTGTTGTTGGGACTTAGATGATGATCAGATCACATTTTATGGCCAATTTGTGCATAAATCCATACCATTCCAAAGGGATCACATACTTTTTCTTGCAACTGTATATTGGGGTCTAACAACATACCCAGGTATTTGAAAGCGTGGACTGCGGTCAGTGTGCTATTTGATATTGCTTTGATGCATAGATGGGAATTTTGTAATTTAGGTACTTTTCCAAATATCATTGTGACAGTTTTGTCAGTGTTTAGGAAGAATATATAAATAATATATAATATAATAATAATAATATATAAATAAGTGGTGACAGAATCCCAGTGAGTAATATGAATATGAATCGAAACTCTAACACCGTAGTGAGTATCCCTTTAAATCTCACAATAAACATAAACATATACATACATATAAGGTGGAGTATCTTTCTTATTAGTGTTTTAGACAATTTCTTGAGTGAGTATCATCCTTGTAATAAAATAGGTGTCTGTAAGTCCTTTATCGCCTCGCTGGGAGGCTTCCCCAGTTGCTTCTGATGTTCTATCTGTGGATTTCCTTTCTAAAGCTGCTTTCCTTGGCGGTCTCTTCCTGTTGTGCGGTCATTTCCGGTATCGGGTAGTGCGTTCCATAGATGGAACGCATGTGTTTCACGTGCACTCTCTTCCGGTTCCGGATTTTGCATTCCACTGGTTGAACGCACATAATCTCTATCCTCTTCTCCATGCCAAGTATATCTATACATTTCACTGTGCTCTAGGTGCCTTTGTACACTTATCCCCCCCTATTAAATCACCAGAAGAAGTCCAGATTATTACATATCAGTCAGTCCCCTTCCCCAAAAAACTCACGGGTAAACATATACAGTGCACAGTGGACACATGGAGGGGGAGAAACAAATGGAAGAAAAATCACAGTGATTGTGAAAGTATTCATATATGATATAAAATTCAAATCTACATATATGTTAAAACAGGCCATTAAACAGAGTCTCAATAAACAGGATTGTACATTAACAATATACAATCCTGTTTGTGGAACAGAGACTGTGTAACAGCCACCTACCCCCCAACAAACCGAAGCACTTTATACAAGATCTCAAAGGATTCTACGGTTGTGGCATGCGCCTCCCATGCAGAACAACGAAAAGTAACAAACGACATCTAGTGAATATAGAAAATTCAATTAATAGACCATATATCAGTAAGGACCACCTAACTTGCCATTCAAAGGGCATCATATATCTGTTGAAATGCCCATGTGATTTACTTTACATAGGCAGAACGATCCGCCCATTAAAGGTCCGCATCGCAGAACACATCAGAAATATAACAAACGGTCTAGAAACCCATAGTGTGTCCTTGCATTTTAAACAGATTCATAATCAAAACACAGAAAACCTATTCTTTTGGCCAGTAAAGGAGGTAAGAAGAGATTGGAGAGGAGGGGAATGTATAAAAAAAAAATTGGGAAAGGAAGAGATGAGTTTTATTTACAATTTTAAAACTCTTATCCCTCATGGTTTAAACTCTGACTTTGAAGTCTGTCACTTTTAACTATTTTTATATCATATCCACTATCTTCCATTATCATTCTTCTTTTAATAAGAACAAACTTTTATGCATGCTATTTCTTTTAACCATTTTCTAGGGTTTTATTTAAAAAAAAAAAAAATTGTTTAACATATATGTAGATTTGAATTTTATATCATATATGAATACTTTCACAATCACTGTGATTTCTTTTTCCATTTGATTCTCCCCCTCCATGTGTCCACTGTGCACTGTATATGTTTACCCATGAGTTTTTGGGGGAAGGGGACTGACTGATGAGAAATGTAATAATCTGGACCTTTTCGGCGATTTAATAGGGGGGATAAGTGTACAAAGGCACCTAGAGCACAGTGAGATGTATAGATATACTTTGCATGGAGAAGAGGATAGAGATTACCTGCATTCTACCAGTGGAACGCAAAATCTGGAACCCGGAACCGGAAGAAAGCACATGAGAAACACATGCGTTCCATCTATGGAACGCACTACCCGATACCGGAAATGACCGCACAACAGGAAAAGACCGCCAAGGAAAGCAGCTTTAAAAAGGAAATCCACAGATAGAACACCAGAAGCAACTGAGGAAGCCTCCCAGCGAGGTGATAAAGGACTTACAGACACCTTACTAAGGACTTACCTTTGGACTGTAAGGTTTTGATTTTATTTACTTGTTTTTACTATATTTTAGAATATATCTTTTATTCTAGTGCATTTCATAATAAAGCACTTTATATTAATAACTTACCATTGAGGAAATACTCTTTGGAACAACTTTACCCTCTCAAACAAGGAAGTGGGGACCACTATACCCCACAGAGCTGGAAATTTGATCCTATTACTTCTGGCTCCGACAATATTGCACAATTGTTTGCCTTTTTGTATTTTATTACTAGGACGATACTCGCTCAAGAAATTGTCTAAAACACTAATAAGAAAGATACTCCACCTTATATGTATGTTTGTTAGTGTTTAGGAAGAGTTTTTTTTGTGATCCACTTTTCTACCTCTGTGAACTGGTCTTGGAGCACAGGAATGACCGGAGACAAGATGTTCGTCGGTACATCAATCATACCTTAGAGAGCCATAGTGATATATATATATATATATATATATATATATATATATATATATAGTGGAAGACCGACAACATGGACTATGTCTATCTGTCCCTGCCACCTAGTGGCACTAGGCTCAACATACCACCTGATTTGCCTAAGGGTGCAAGTAGTGGAGGAGACGCCAAAGGTGGTAGTTGGTTGTGCAGAATCAGATACAGCAACAGAGGACTTGATACCTGCCCTAGTGCCTTCTCTTTCTGCTTCTTCTTTCAGTAATGAAAGTTGAAGTATTTTTATATATGTTAGTTCAGAGTACTGAGATGATTCTTTACTCTTGCACTACTGACTTCCTTGCCACACAATTTGCACTTTGCAATTTACTTTTCTGGAAGGCTGTAAGAAAGTAAAACCAAACTTTGCTTAATCACTATCTACCTGTTGTCACAACACTAGCCTCCACTTTAGCACTTGGTTAACTAATGGTAATGGGAAGGGAGGTGGTGATATTAATAATAATCTCTGGAGCAGGTAGGGTATGATGGTTAATCTGTTTCAATTAAATTAATTATTTTTATTTTTTTTACAACTAATGATGGGCTTTATCTAAGTGGTGAGTGGTCAGCAGGTGCAGAAATAGTAGACTACTGCCTCCACTCTTCAGACACTCCTCTTCTAATTCCTAAATATCATAGCCAATTTCCTCCTGGAACATATATAAAAAAAAATATTTAGTGGTGGGGGAAAGAGTGATATCATCATCACCAGATTCCTCGCCACCACCACCAAGACTAGACATTGGGGATGCTACTTGGGTACTCTTTAGTAAATAGTGGCACTGACAAAGTCTCTGCTGAGCTCTCCCTTAGTTGCTTAATGGGGGGCTACATGAAATAAGGAGTAACATAGGCAACGGCAACGATTCCACTGATTCCTTGCTCCAAACACCATAAAACACAGAAGGTGCAATGTTTCAATCGGATGTACTCGAAAGAGCTTCCATGTCAGTGAAAGCAGCACAGAAGTTATTGCAGCATGAAAAGGCTGGGCAACATAAAATTGCCTTCTGGGTGGTGAATCAGCATGCTGCTGCTAATCCAACTATCCTGAGAATGAATACCACTAATACTGGTTAAGGTGGTGGTAGTGGAAGAAGTGGTTAGGGAGGTGTCAGCAGTACTCATTACCGAGGAAGATGTGCTGCAACTCTTAGAGGCCATAACACTACTGCTAATGGTGGATAGTCGAAATGTTTGTTTCAGTTAATACAGAACCACAATGGCGTTGGTATTGCTTTTATTAATACTTTAATTTATGTATATGAATGATTGAGATTGTGTTGCAAAATGGGTTAGTGCTTGGTGGATTTACTGCTGTAATGTTAATTTGTTTGATGTTAAGAAATACTGCACTTGCACAGCATACTTTGGGCTAAACCAAGCCAGAAAAAACATTTAGATTTTCTTTCTTCAAACAGCAAAAAAAAAAATGTTTAACCCCTTCAGGACGGGTGACGGACGAGGTCCGTCACAGAGGGGAGACCCTTAACGACGGGTGACGGACCTCGTCCGTCACGCGGTAAAATTAACCCTGGATCGCCGCGATCGCGGGGTTAATGGTGCTCCCGGTATGCCTCTGCATTAGAGGCATACCGGGAGCACCCGGTCAGGCTGCCCAGCACATGTGCTCGCTCTGACCGCAAGTCAGAGCGAGCACATGTGCTCTGTATACTCACCTACCGGCTCCCTGCACTTCCGGGTTCTGTGTGAAGTGCAGGGAGCCGGATCAGTGATGACCCTGCCCCCTGCTGAATACAAAATAAAGTTAATTTAAAGTGTGCCTCCCCTTACCCATTTTAATAAAAAAATTAACCCATTCCCTGCCAATTGATCACTGACTACAGTGATAAATTGGCAGGGATTACATTTTACTATGATCTGATTTTTATTTATTTTTTTAACCCCTGAGGGTTAATTCTTTTTTTTTTTTTAACCCTCAGGGGTTAAATTAATTAAATTATTTTTAAATTATATATTTAGATAGCTGGGGTGGGTGGAAGTTAGTGGGGAATTGGGGGATTTGGCGTTAGGCTAACTAGGGGTTAACGTTAAAAAAGTTTTAAAAGAAACTTTAAAAAGTTAAAAATTAAGCTTAAAAAATGTTTTAATAACATTTAAGTAAAAAAACAAAAAAAACACACTTTACCTAGTCCAAATAAAAATTAACCCCTTCCCTGCCAGTTGATCACTGCCTACAGCGATCAAATAGAGATCACAGTATTATACTGTGATCTAATTTTTTTAACCCCTGAGGATTAACTTTTATTTATTTTTTTAACCCTCAGGGGTTCAATTTATTTAATTAATTAATTTAAATATTTTATAACTATATATTTTGCTACCTGGGGTGGGTGGGAGTTATGGGAAAATGGGGAATTTACTGTTAGTGCTGCTTACTGCTAGTTAGAGGTTAAAGGTAAAAAAAAAAAAAAAGTTTAGGAAAGTTTAAAAAAAAATGTAATAAGCAAAACAAAAAGTTTAAAAACTAGTTTTTAAAAGTAAAAAAATAAATTTAAAAAAAAAAAAAAAAACGCTCATTACCACTACACCTGGAACAAAAAGAAAAAAAATTATCCCACAGGTTCAAAATATGCCTTTTGAATTACCCCAGAGTGTATTCTTTAATAAATAGTATGTGTTTGTGGGGAAGTTTCAATAACCAACCGTCTAAACTACTCCAAATTGGAACATGGACACAGCGTAAAACTTCAAAGTTAGAAAAAAACTGAATGGCTGCGTCTCAAATGCGCCCCTTCAACATCCACATATACCTGGCAAAGGTACATACGGGGGTATTGCTGTACTCAGCCGACATAGCTGAGCAACATATGAAGTATTATACAGTCATAGCACACATAAGGTTTGCAAAATATGCTGTGCAAACTCACTTTGTATGTCAAAAAGGCAGAAAAAATGCTTATTACCACTACACTTGGTACAAGCTAGCGGAAAAATGATCCCACGCTAAGGTTCAAAATATGCCTTTTGAAATACCCTGGGATGTCTTCTTTAAGAAATGGTATGGCTTTATGGGGAATTTGGATTATATACCCTGGTAAAATACTCTAAAATGGGACATAGGCACAGCATAAAAATTCAAAGTTTGAAAAAAACTGGAATGGCTGTGTCCCAAATGTGCCCCTCCGATGTCCACACATACCTGGCAAAGGTACATACGGGGGTATTGCTGTACTCAGCCGACATAGCTGAGCAACATATGAAGTATTATACAGTCGTAGCACACATAAGGTTTGCAAAATATACTGTGCAAACTCACTTTGTATGTCAAAAAGGCAGAAAAAACGCTTATTACCACTACATCTGGTACAAGCTAGCGGAAAAATGATCCCACGCTAAGGTTCAAACTATACCTTTTGAAACACCCTGGGGTGTCTACTTTAAGAAATGGTAGGCCTTTGTGGGGTAGTTTGAATTTAAAACCTGCGAAGATGCTTGGAAATTGCACATAGGCCCAGCGTCAAAATTCAAAGTTTGGTAAAAACGGATATGGCTTGGTCTCCTATATGGCACTGTAGCTTCACAAAATAGTGACAAAGACATTCATTGGGGGTGTATTTTTACTCAAAAGACTTAGCTGAGCATAATTTGGGAGGTTTGAACTTAGTGGCACATATGAAATATACAAAACGCCCAGCAAAAATGCAATCCGTATGTAAAAAATGCACAAAATAATTTTTTTACCACATACTTTGGCATATATTGGTGAAAAAATGGGGGTATGTTAAGGCACAATATGCACCTTATGAGATACCCTGGAGTGTCTACTTTTACAAATGGTAGGCCTTTGTGGGGGTTTTTTGAACAGTCAAACTGTTATAATACCCCAAATGGAAGCTAAGGCTCATTAAATCCATCTCTCAAAATTCTACTGTGAATACTGAAAAGGACAGGTATCCTGTATGGCACTGTAACTTCATGAAATAGTGCAAAGGACATACAATGGGGGTGTCATTTTACTCAGCAGATGTAACTGAACACAAAATAAAACTTTGTACAGGAATAGCACACACCAACTTTACAAAATATACACGAGAATTTCACTGTTATAAGTTTGTGTGCCAAAAACCAAAAAGAACACAATTTTACTCCAATATTTAGCAGAGGTTGGCGGTGAAATGCCTACGTAGAAAGTGTCAAAACAACCTTAGGTAAATAGCCCTTGATGTCTACTTTATATAAATATATACTTTTGTGTGGCAATTTTGTTTTCTTTTATGGCTATTAAGCTTACAAGACAAACATACCAAATTCTAAAATCGCTCCACATTAAAAGTTTATTTTACTCCTTGTGCTTTGTGACCTGTAACTACCAAAAAAACTTAAAATCCCAGACACATTATATATTCTGTAAATCAGAACAAATAAATAAATGTATTTTTAATTACTTTCCTTAACCTGCACTAATTATGCACACATTATTATTGCAAAAACTGTAAAAAAAAAAAACAATATTTTTCATTTTGTTTGCATTTTTCTGTATTTTTTTTATAATAAGTAAGCATTTATATACATATATGTTATATCAAATTAAAGCCCTTTCTGTCCTTTAAAAAACAGTATATAATATGTGTCGGTGCAATAAATGAGAGAGATGCAAATTGCAGTTGAACGCAAACAGCAAGAAAATGCAGAAATTGCTTGTCATTAAGCGTAAGTCAAGCTTCTGAAGCTGTGTCCTTAAGGGGTTAACAACTGCATATTGGTAAGATAATCATGTAGTAGGATCAAGGGCAAAATACCTACCAATCTCTTATCTCCCCACTCAAAGTATAAATTGCCTCTGTCTAACTGCTAGTTGCAGTGCCTTGCAAAAGTATTCACCCCCCCTTGACATTTTTCGTGTTTTGTTGCCTCACAACCTTGAATTAACATGGATTTTTGAGGATTTGCATCATTTAATTTACAGAACATGCCCACAACTTTGAAGATTTTTTTTTTTTTTTATTGTGAAGCAAACAACAAATAGGACAAAATAAAAAAAAGTCAATGGGCATAACTATTCACCCCCCTAAAGTCACTCTTTTTAGAACCACTGTTTGCAACAATCACAGCTCCATTTCGCTTTGGATAAGTCTATGAGCTTGCCACATTTTACCACTGGGATTTTTGTCCATTCCTCCTTTGCAAAACTGCTCCAGCTCCTTCACGTTCGATGGTTTGTGCAATCTTTAAGTCTGACCACAGATTTTCTATTGGGTTGAAAAGGAAAACAATCTTTGTCAGCTGGGCATCAGTCTGGCTACTCTGGCATTAAATTTGAATAATGCCAGTTCCCAGATAGATTTGCTTAGAAATGTCTTTCTTAAAAGTGGGATGGATACAGGAGAATAGCTTTTAAGTAATTTTAAGTTATTTTAAGTAATGCATTCCCAGCCCCAGCAAGAGAGACTGATAAGCTCCAAAAGACAAATTGGTGACTGACTACTTAAGACAACAGCTATGTGCTCCCCAGGTAATGACCCTGATGATGGTGCGGTATACACTGAGACACATTCTGGGTCACTGTTAGATTTGACTAGGCCATTCCATGTTTCCCCTTAAACCACTCAAGTGTTGCTTTAGCAGTGTGTTTGGGGTCATTGTCCTGCTGGAAGGTGAACCTCCGTTCTAGCTTCAAATCACGCACAGAGTGGTACAGGGTTTGCTTAAGAATATCCCTGTATTTAGAACCATCCATCTTTGCCTCAACTCTGACCAGTTTCCCAGTCCTGGCTGCTGCTGATGTGTTGGGTTTGCGCCAGACAGCGTTTTCTTTGATTGCCAAAAAGTTAAATTTTAGTCTCATCAGACCAGAGCACCATCCGCCATACATTTTTGGAGTCTCCCACATGCCTTTTCGCAAACTCAAAATGTGCCATTTTGTTTTTTTTCTGAAAGTAATGGCTTTCTTCTGGCCAATCTGCCACAAAGCCCAACTCTATGGAGCGGACGGCTTATTGTCGTCCTATGTACAGATACTCCAGTCTCTGCTGTGGAACTCTGCAGCTCCTACATGGTTACCTTAGGTCTCTGTGCTGCCTCTCTGATTAATGCACTCCTTGCCTGGACCGTGAGTTTTGGTGGGCGGCCGTCTCTTGGCAGGTTTGCTGTTGTGCCATGTTCTTTACATTTGGTTATGATAGATTTGATGGTGCTCCTGGGGATCATCAAAGATTTGGATATTTTTTTATAACCTAACCCTGAGTTGTACTTCTCAACAACATTGTCCCTTACTTGTTTGGAGAGTTCCTTGGTCTTCATGGCAGTGTTTGGTTAGTGGTGCCTCTTGCTTAGGTGTTGCAGCCTCTGGGACCTTTCAAAAAAGGGGTGTGTATGTGACACTTAGATTGCACACAGGTGGACATCATTTCACTAATTATGTGACTTCTGAAGGTAATTGGTTGCACCAGAGCTTTTTATGGGTTTCATAACAAAGGGGTTGAATATATACACACATGACAATTTTCTGTTTTCTATTTCTAAAACATAGTTTTATGTATATATATTTTTCTCATTTCACTTCACTAGCTTAGACTATTGTGTTCTGATCCATCACATACAATTCAGATTAACAAAGCATTGAACTTAAGGCTGTAATGTAACAGAATAGGTAAAAAGTCAAAGGAGGGGGGGTGAATACTTTTTGCAAGGCACTGTAGATACAGCAGAAACTGCTAAAGGTAGCCTCACAATAATACATGACCCAGACTAGACAAACTGATTTTTTTCCTAACACCACAGTCCATCCAAAAAGGATTTTCTTTCCTTTAAACAGTTAAAAAAAAGTTATAAAATGTTTATAGCTATCTATTGGTAAGCTGATCTCAGAGGTGTATTTACTTAAAAGTGGAATATTAATGAGCAAAAGCAAAATATAAACCAAAATACCTATACTTCATACGTATAGAGGAAATACAAAGGTTACACCCAAACTGCAGCAAATATTACCCAGTTAGCAAGTGATCACTTATCGCGACATACATTAGCTACTTGTAAGCATTCCATACACATGCACCCTGGTTCTAAGTGTTTGTACAGCAATTTAACCACAAACATTCTAGATGTTTCTAGGTCATCCTGTAGCTTCCACCACAACTAGTCCTCAGCAGATAAACTGAAAGCCAATGAGATGGAAAATACATACAAAATATAATATCCTAACTCCAATACAACCTGTAGGATGAACCAGTTGTCATGATTTGTAAGAAACAATCTACAAACCAAAATATTCTTCAGTCGCTCAAGGCAACCTACATACCAGTCACTAGCTACTTCATAAATAAACCCACAGCTTCCTGCTACCAAATTTTACGACATAGCTGACCCCATCTTGGCAAGTGGGACTAATACGCTTCAGAAGGCAAACAGGTGAATGACTACGTAAAACAAGAATGTGTATCCTATAACATTACATAGAAAATCTAACAGTGATCCAGAATGTGTCTCAGTGTATACCGCACCATCATCAGGGTCATTACATGGGGAGCACGTAGCTGTAGTCAGTCACCAATTTGTATTTTGGAGCTTATCAGTCTCTCTTGCTGGGGCTGGGAATGCATTACTTAAAATAACTTAAAATTACTTAAAAACTATTCTCCTGTATCCATCCCACTTTTAAGAAAGACATTTCTAAGCAAATCTATCTGGGAACTGGCATTATTCAAATTTAATGCCAGAGTAGCCAGACTGATGCCCAGCTGACAAATATTGTTTTCCTTTTCAACTATTTTGACTTTACATGTGAAATTCACTTTGAATTCACAAGGAATGTTCACTACTTTAAATACACTTTTACAAAGAACTTTGTCATGGTTACAGGGAACTTTTAGATTTGGCTAGTAAATTAAATTACACCTTGAAATTTTGAGTGTTACTTACTCTACACATATTTTATACGCAGGGAAGGAATTAAAGGTCTTCATAAATCCAAATCTTACAGCCATATTCACAGTAACAAGTCCTCCAATGATGATATCTCCTTCTTTATAATATTCATACTCAAATAAAAAATCGTGTATGCTTAGAGAGCACGCAGGCATTGAATTCTGCAATTTACATGTTCCAACAATTACACACAGGGTAATTAGTCCAAAAATCTCCATTAAAGACTCTCTGTCCTTCTCGGTCCTGTGAAACAGTGCTCGCTCTCTGTGTATCTGTGTTCAGGGCTCTCTCTATAACAAACATTGGAGCTGCAGTTTATATAATAATCCATAGTCTATATACATACATTCAGATTTACACAAGTGAATATAATTCCCAAACATCATTCACAGCAAGAATAGAAAATGACACTGTTTGATTTATTTATTTTATTAAACTGTTGCTTAAAACTATTTTCCATTAACAAATATATAATTTAAAGAAAAAAGCTTCAAATAGACATTAGGCATAGATATTAACAATTTAACTGCCAAATCAAGAGGCACAGTTTATCAAAGGGCTGTTTTATCTAGTTAATTCATTCACAATTTATGGCAATTTCTCCAAACTATTGCTGGTAAAATCTAATCATTCATTTGTCATAGTAAACATAATGTGCAGTCTGGGGGAATTTAAACAAATAAACCGAATAAATTGTATGAATGATAAATATTAAGTATCTAAACAAAACATCTTGTGCAAAATAGTTATATAAGTAGTGTGACTTTTTTATGTTGAAAAAGTTTGCTTGCTAGAGGACCTCTGCTTCCCACAAAGAATAGCAGGACCTAAAGTAGCTCACAGAAGCTATTGTGGTCAATTTTATGATAGCCCAAGAAAGCAAAAATTCCCAGGGACAATCATCGGTTTCTGATACTTGAAGGTAAACTTACAGTGCACAAGCACTTCACTAGTCCTCTGGACCATAAGGCCTCCTAAGATGATGTTGCAAAGCCTTAAAAGAGCTGTGGTTGCAGAACTAGAATAAGATGCCTTTAAAGACCATATGGAAGGCCTGCTCAAAGACTTAAGACAAGACATTCAACCTAATATAAAAATACTTATCTTATAATTAACAAACTAATTACTGATATGTATGAATCCACAGATAAATTAGAAACATGTCATCACCTATTGATTATGTGTAAGTCATGCAAGAAAAGCTAGAAACTGAGGACTGCTCAAGGTGGAAAAACATCCAAATTGATGATATCCAAGAATCGGCCATGGGTGTGGACCTACTGATCCTAATAATATTAATTATCCATGCTGAAGGCCCAATGCTCAATGTTTTATCTATCCAAATCGACTTGGTCCATGGCTTGCCGTGTGCAAGGTTCTTGTCTACTTTGGTTTAACCAAACACTATTTACATACCTATTTTATATAGGTAGTTTAATCTAATGTATACACCATGAATCAATGAAAGGTAGTTCTGACCAAGATTCTGAAAAATCACTAATCACGAACAGCACCACACGGGTCATCATTGACCCTGAATTGGTGTTTAAGACCTTGAAGCATTGGGACATTTTCACTTCAGAGATCACCATCCATCCATCCCAGCAAACTTAACAATACCAGTGTTAGCCAGGGAATGGATCTCAATTGTTTCTAAAACTCGACATACAGAGATCTTGTGACCTCAAAGGTGCCATCACACTCCCTCTACTTTCCTTAAGGATCTTCACATTTTACAAAGGTACTATTTGCTCCTTCTCCATGTGCATTTACATTCTAGCCACCCAGTTTCTGTTGTTCCTACTATAGATTTCTCAATAGTGAAACTAATCATCTGTGATCTGGTACAGAGATCTTCATCTGGCCTACTGCCTCTGTTTCTCTGTTGCGTTGGTGAGGTATTCACCACAGAAGTGTTTGACTGCATGGTGTCTGATTCCAAATAGTGGAGGGGATTCTATGCGGATATGTAATACCTCTGGAATCACAGTAGTTTTTCCTGTGTCTTTGACCATCTAGGATTACAGTGTTTTTTGCTGTGTCATTGACTGCCCTGTAGTTTTAATGTAATATAGCTCTCAATCCCCCAAACATGAGCCAAGACTTCACGAAGGGGTAAAATAAATTGTTTAATGCATGCCACAGGCTGGCCTTTTATGACAATTCCCCATGCAAGGGGTACACCCCCTGGACCTTGTGGGGCACAGGGTGACAAAGTTGTTACACCAGTCAACATGTTTTTACAGTTTTACAACACTACCCTTTTACAGTTGAAAACTCCATCTTATGTGCTTGGGAAGATAGTTGAATCAAGAGCTGAGCCTATCTAACTCACTCATCTCCCAGCACAAAAAGTAAATTTTTTTTTATTTTTTTTTTTATTTTTTTTTAATAGTAAGCCGAAAGTACCCTTAAACAACATGGCAACCTGTTATGTCACAAGAGGTTTTAAATTTGGAACTCAACTGCAGCTTGAAAACTCCTTAATTACAATAGCAAAAAGGAAGAAATCCTTTAAATTAATAAGGTTACTGTAGCTTTAAAGCAAGATGAAGGTTTCAGGCAATTAGTGGAAAAGGAAAAGCTTTAATGATTGCAATAATATTTTAGTAAATGCAGGTAATAGCAAGCAAGTAGAAGTTCATTAATAAGTAAACCTTCAGAGAAAAAAGTAAATTGTATACTTACGATTGATGGAGTTGTCCTCCTTGGAAATGAATAGATTGAGTCCAAAGGATGATTGACATAAACAGTCCAGTTTCCAGGAGACAAGTAGAGATCCGGTAAATCCAATAAAGTCCTTGGTCAGAGGGCAATGAGAAGGCAAAAAGTCCTTTGTAACAATCCAAGGTTCGGTATACTTTAGGAACGAAGAGAAGCTTAGCCGGCATTGAACACGAAAGTAACATCCGAGAATCACCAAGCACTTTGAATCTGGCGAGGTCTCTCTATAAAGCGTGAGAAAGCCGAGTCAGAAAAGGGGGCGGAGCCGGTTCCGCAACCGGAAACGCCGGAACAAATACGGCCTGTGGCGCACAAAACTAGCACCTTGCATGGGTATACAAACCTATTACTCAGAAGAAAACTACCTTCAAATAATTTTTGTAAGCGTAAATAATATAGTAAAGAAGGAAAACGGAATAGAAAATGGCACTTTTTGCATGATGACTAAATTAGCATTTAGCACGTAGCATGATAGTTTTGGAATGCACTTTATATGACAAATAAGTTATCACTCATAATAATTTAAAGAAAAAGGGGCAAAAAAAAAGTTGATTATGGGAAATATTGGTGAGAGAACATGAGGGACTTTATGCTTTAGAAGAAGTTATTGTAAAATAAGTAATTGTAAAAGGAAGGGAGGGGGCATTTGGTTAATAAATAGGCCCTTAACACATTTAAATTTAGTACTTAAAATGCACTTTATATGGTTTAGAATTTATCACACAAAATTGAAAGAAGGAAATAGAAAGTCTATTATAGGAAATATTGGTGGGATGCATGAGGGATTTTACTTAAAGCCACAAAAGGGGAAAATTAAATATTTTTTTTTGAAAAGTTAAGGCATTTGAAGTGTTTTTTTTTTTTGTTTTTTTTTTTATTCATTTTTTTTTTTTTTGGGAGAGGTAGATTAGGAAGGAACATTGAATGCATTAGACATCACCTCTTACCCTGATCCTGTCGGCAACTGTGATCTAGTCTAGATAGAAATATAGGCTAGGATTCTGTCTATTTAAACATTGTCTTAAGACAGTAAAGGTGAATGTAAGATTGTCTGTTGTGTGTATGTCTTATCCCAGTTTTGTGAGGCGTTGGCAGGGGGGACTTCATTAAAAGTCTTTTCAATCAATACACAGGGTCTCAATACACCTAAATTAAAGAGGCTATTTTTTTTATAAAAAAGATAACTTTACTAAAAGGATGCAAATACATAAAGTATAAAATATAATTAACAATGTGAAGAATAAAATATAGGCAAATTGTTCAGCTAAAAAGCATTATACAGTTATATCAACATTAGGCCCCCCCTGGTTGTAGGGTTCTAGGTTTGTTTATCTAGAGAGTTTCTATTTGTGCTGATTTTTACATTATATCTCCACCCTCCAGAGGGTTTTTACTTTTTCTAAAGCTATATAATAGATTTCCGATTAAACATTGGACAATTATTACAATGAATGGGGACTAAATGTTTTTTGTAATTATTTTTGATATTGTTTTTATGTTCTAATATTCTCTCTTTTAAATTCCTTCATGTCCTACCCACATAATGTATGCCATAAGGACATTGCAGCAAATAGATGACAATTTTTTTAAATTTTATTTTTACTTTATTTTGTATTTTTCAATTCGCAATTATATATAGTGGATAAAATGTTAACAGTAAAGAGTAATTATTGAGTGCCAAGACATGGCTTCATTTATTACATCTTTGGTTTTAACAAAACATTTAGAAGGTACTTGTCTTAAACAATTGAATACAGTAGCCCGTGCAGTAAGTCATAGTTGAAACGTAGATGAGACTAGGTGGCGGATGGCCATGAGCTGCCCTGGGACTTGTATTATGTGTAACCTGTATTCGTCTATTTGCTAAATGTCTATGCAGTAAGGGAATGCATTTGTGTAAAATAGCTAAGTTCTATGTGTAAAATGTATTGGATTCGTCTGAATGTTAGGTAGTTTCATTCCCTTAGTTTTTTCGAATGAAACTACCGAACAGTCAGACCTCCCCTGTGTGAAGTGTGCCTTCAATTACCCGTTGCAACATTGTTGCGAACAGGTAATTGACAAGCTGTGTAGCAATCCTTTGTTCTCAGGGGTGGCCGCCATTCGAGAAACGAACACGTGGCGGCGGCCATCTTAACCTCCCGAACAGCAGTGTTTTGCCGTCGAGTGTCTGGAACTCAAAACGGACACTTGACTAGGCGAACACCACTGAGACCTCCATCAGCCTGGTCCATTTGGTTCCAAACTACCGAACGGCCCCTCGTTCGGTAGGCATAATCAACCGAACGAGGGGATTCAGGCGAACCCTCCCAAGCCTCTATAGCTGGAGGCTTTCAGGTAATTCATTCGCCTTTTCTTGGACCGACCGCAGGGCCCAATCGCATGGAGCCCAATTCAGCTAGTTCATCCAGCACGGTCGGTCATTTTATTCCCTCCAGGAAATTCCCGAACCCCTGGTCTGATCTGGGTGATTTTTGGATATTTTGTTCACCCAGATCAGGGCTACCAGGGGATGTATAATTTAAAGTGGTACCCCTAGGTTTAGGGGTACATCCAGAAACGGGGGGAATTGCTGTACTGGATAAGGGGATTATGATGCTGGCTGAGGGGAGGAGATGTGTGGGAGGTTACCAGGACAGGATTGGCTAATGTATTAATGAATGTAATCCCTCCCTTGCATGGGAGCATGCTTTAAAAGGAGACTGTGGATTAAAGTTTTCAGTTCTGCTCCTGAAACTGTGTGTCGTCCAGTTATTGGGATTGCTGTGGGGATATTGCTGTATTTTACCTGCTGGAAACCTTGCCTGTGGATTTACTATTTACTTCTTCCTGAGCCTCACTTGGATTATAAGCGGAGATATTCTGGGGAATATTGCATCTCCGCTACATTAGACTTTTGGACACGGCCCTAAGCTGGATTGTTACTCCGACTATTATCAGTATTATTGTAATGGCTACCCTGGTATGGTGAGGGTATCAGCCGTTGGGGACATCCTTTTCTTCCCGGCAAGTGTAGTGCCTATTCCCTTCTGCTGGATCAGGAGTAGAAGTCAAGTGCAGCTCTGAAAAGAGCGGAGTGATTATGCTGCAGAGATTCGCCTTTCAAGAACGAGACGAGGCTATGTTTTGAAGGGTCAAGAAGAACTAAGGATTTATTGACAGACACGCTCTTTTATGTGATTCTGCCCATGCAAGGGAGACACCCACATAATTAACAGTATAACCAATCAAGACAATATACATTCTGTACATCTCCTCCCCTTAGATAACTAAATAACATAATTAAAAAGGAACATATTTTCCCCAAAGTTTGGATGTACCCCAGATAGCTTGTTTCTGGGGGACTAACATATTTAAAAATCAGCCCATTCGGTTCAGCCGTTCTGAAGATATGGGACTTGAAAGTTTTGACCGACGGCACGGGCAGAGTAGCCGAAAACAGTTCCATGAATGCTGGCCCTGCAGTCGGTCTTAGATCGTGTGTAAAAACTCCCGAACGGCTGGCCATCCGTATGCCATCCAGGGTTCGCTTAAATCCCCATCCGTTGCTGAGTCTTTCTACCGAATGCCTTGTCGTTTGGTAGTTTTGGCGTGTCTCTCCTCAGGTATGGAGGTCTCAGCGGTGTTCGCCTATTTGAGTGTCCGATTTTATTTCCAGACACTCGACGGCAAACACCGCTGTTCGGGAGTTAAAATGGCCGCGAACACGTGGAAGTCCCGAAATGGCGGCCGTGCATACAGTTCCCATAGCGTTTCTGCGTTTTTTCCGCGAAAATGCCCATCAAGCAGGGAGGTAAATTACTCTCAATTTAGAGTCAGGGTGGCCTGTTAGTACTTAGCAAGCATTGCATGGAGAATGCTTGTAAAGTCCCGAACTGCATTTTAATCCACAAGTCTTTGCTGAAACTGTTCTTTTTGTTACAATTATTTATTCCCAGTTTGAGTACACCTCTCAGGTGACTGATACAGAGAGTTTCAGGGTCAGAGGGGAATCCCACTCAGGACCTCAGCCCAACTCGGCTAGTTTTAAAGGGAGAGCTCCTCGCTTACAATCAATCTGAGACTGATATGGACTCTGGTTTGCATGGTAAGAGGGTACAGCCTTTTCATAACCTCAGCTCGAAGCGAAGGCTAAATTACAGGATTAGAGGGGATCCCCTCCCATATACAGCACCTGACACTAAATTTCTTTTAGTGGGCGCGACCCTCCCCTAACCTTAGCCCGAGGCTGATATTGATGCAAATTGCAGGTTTGGAGTGTGACCCACTCTCATTTACAGAGCCAGACACTGACATAGACACTGAGTTTATTATTAGAGGGTACGGTCCTCTCACACTGTCAGCCTGAGACTGGCAGGGATACTGTTTACATTATTTGAAAGTGCGGCTCTCTCATACACTCAACCTGCTACTGAGCTCCCCTCATGTGCACAGGGCAAGATAACGACTTATACTGTTTCCTCAGTTTACCACTGGCATGACAGCTTCTTACAATACTGGATTCTGCTCCCCCTCTTTGAGGGCGAACCCGTCACTTGACACTGCCCAACAGGGTTATTTTCGTTATAGAGGTGCTACCTGATCGGACATGGTATTGCAGGTTTAAACTAACTTTCACTGTTAGGTGAGCCCCAGTTATTACAAGTGTGTAGGGTTTGGTATAACCGGCGTTGTACCAAACAAGCAAGCGCACTCTGGTTATGTTTTCACACACTGTTTTTGACACACTGACCAGACAGATTTTTCACCTAACAAGGGTAACGTGATTTTGAGGCCTTCATAGAGCAAACATTCACTGCCTTACTCAGACGGCGGGAATGGGGAAGTCCCACACAACCAGTCTGCAGATACACCGTATGCATTGGTCGAAAGACCAGAGTCCCAGGTTGATTTTGGGTTCCCTGGCTGTGAGCAGTCCTGGGATAGGTGGCAGGAGTGCCCCTACTGCTCTGAGAATGTATCTGGAGAACACGATTAGGATATAGAGAACCCTCCTTCTATACACTTGTCCCCGCACGGGAGCCGTCCTGGTTTTTGATTTTTGCTCATCCACCTATTCCGGTATCGACAAGGATGATGGTTTGGACTCTATGGGGGAACCCTGTTTGACATCGAATCCCACACGGACGTCTCGAAGTCGGGACGCACCCTCCCACTGGAGTAATGCCCAGGAACAGTGTCGGGTTCGGATCTGACTACCCGACGTTCTCAACCTGGACAGCCCCTGCTTCGGACGGTGGAAGCTATGCCCCTTGTTTCACTATCTCTATTCTCAGCGAAGGGATTTTTTGTTTTATCTATGTATTAGAGAACGCTATGAGTTCTCAGGTCGCTAGTCGAAGATGGGGGATATTCCTTCGTAGGGATGCCTAGACTTCAGGCCTTGAATGCAAAAGCCTGGGTCCCTTGACCTATGACCCACTCTTGGAGATAACATGTCCTGACAGTTAAGGATACAGAGTGTGCCTTACTCTATTATACCCTATCTTAGATGTGACGTGCATACCATAAGCCCCTCCACTGGCTTTTGACAAGGCTGGATTGGAACAGGATCGTACAAGCAGTTATTTGGATTATTCCACTCTCGCCCTGTAACGGACCGTTTTGCACAAAAGGGGAAAAAACAGTTTAGGCGATCGGCCCCCTTTCCAGAGATACAGGCACAGCTACTGCAGTACACCAAACTCCCGAACTGGATACAAAATAGCACTCCAACTCCCGAACTGGAACCTCCCAAATAGCTGCTAGCAGACGAACAGGAAAAGCACCCAAGCGGCTTACACTCCTGGCAATCAGTCTCTAACAGCATACAGTGAATCCCCCCAAGAACGAGACAAGGCTCTGTGTGTTGAGGGTCAAGCAGTGGTCTGAGGTGCTGGCACACCCAGCCTGGTTTTTATTACAGTCTTACAAATACAGGACCGCCCACAGGGAGGTATAAAACAACCAATCACATCACAGTTACATCCCACATATTCCCTCCCCTTATCCTGAGAGGAAACTCAATTACACATACAGTTAAAACATACTTTCTACCCAACTTTCATAACTCTAAAACCATACATCACATTCACATAAAATTACATATTCACAATCAATCCATTCAGGGGAACAACATATTAAAAAATGGCACAAATCAGACAAGGGGTTCAAAAGTTAGTAAAAAGTCCTTGTGACTAAATGAAGCATGGCTTTCTGGCCCAAACCAGTTTCAGAGTCTTCTATCCTGGAGAGTAATTCAATTATCTCCCAGGACAGACACAAGACTCCATTAAGCACATGGTTGCAAAAAGACACAAAACACTTTAAAATACATAAAGTCACATTTTATACATAAAACACAGACATTTCACATATCCCCAGATAGCTCAGGTCTGAGCGCACATTATTAAGTGAATGGCGCTCAGACCACACGAATACAGTTTAATCGCCATGGAGCCAAAGTCTTTACAGTCAGTTTCATACAAATGGGCTCCATGGGATTCCTATCTGGGGTATAACACATTCAAACAAATCTACTGAACCCCAGGCAGAAAAGCATGAATACAGCTTTTCTGTAGGCAAAAATAAAGTCTTTTAAAAGGGGGCCATAGTCCAAAGGCAGCAGGCGAGCAACCAGGCTTCTCCAATACAATGTGGCGAGATTGGTCTCGTCACATCTCTCCCCTTTTCCAAACAGACTAACAGGGTATCTGACCTCCTGCCGGTCAGTGCCCTTGTTAGTCCAGCAGCCCACCCACAACAAATAATCAACAGCACAGCCCACCCACAATAAATGGTTACTACACCTTGGTAAAGGGAAAGCTTGTCCATGTCCAGGTGCCTCACCACGGCTGTGCTGGGTACGGGTACGCTGACTTGGTGGGTTGCTGCGTGGGCAGAGACCAGCGGCACTCTGCCCTGTTGCCAGCGCTACTGGGAGGGTAGCCTGGTGGAAGCCTGGTTGTTGGAGGGGGAGACCGACTGTCTCCCCTTTAAATACACCGCTCTGTTGCTGCTGCTGGAGACTGACTGTCTCCCCTTTAGATGCACAGTCCTGCTGCTGGAGACCGACCGTCTCCCCTTTGGTTACCCATCTCTGCTGCTGGAGGGGGAGACCGACTGTCCCCCCTTTGGCTAAACAGCCCTGTCGCTGGGGGGCAGGACCGACCGTCCCTACCCCCTGTGCTGGCAGTGTAGAGACTACGGTCCCATCTGCACGGTTGTGGGGCTTACTGTCTCCCCTTTGTACATTAAGCTGCCGCTGGGGAGGGGGGGTAACAAGCTCCTCTCCCATACATACTTCCAGCTGTGGGGGAGGGAGACCGACTGTCTCTGCTCCCAATACAGAGTCCTGCTGCTGGGGAAAGGAGACTGGGCTCTCTATTCCCGGTAGGACACTCTGCCGCTGGGGAATGGAGAGTGGGCTCCCAATTCCCAATGATCTGTGCTGCCGCTGGGGAATGGAGACTGGGCTCCCAATTCCCAAAGCATCATACTGCCGCTGGGGAATGGAGACTGGGCTCCCAATTCCCAAAAAATCACGCTGCCGCTGGGGAGGGAGGACACTGCTCTCCTCTCCCTGGACTTCACACTGCCTCCCCGGCATATCACTTGGCTGCTGGGGGGCAGGAACAACTACCTCTGCCCCCTGTAACTCAGCCTGCCGCTGGGGAGGGAGGACGCTGCTCTCCTCTCCCTGCACTTTACACTGCCTTCCCGGCATATCACTCTGCTGCTGGGGGCAGGAACAACTACCTCTGCCCCCTGTAACTCAGCCTGCCGCTGGGGAGGGAGGACGCTGCTCTCCTCTCCCTGCACTTTACGCTGCCTTCCCGGCATATCACTCTGCTGCTGGGGGGCAGGAACAACTACCTCTGCCCCCTGTAACTCAGCCTGCCGCTGGGGAGGGAGGACGCTGCTCTCCTCCCCCTGCACTTTACACTGCCGCTGGGGAATGGAGACTGGGCTCCCAATTCCCAATAAATCACACGGCCGCTGGGGAATGGAGACTGGGCTCCCAATTCCCTGCAGGACTGGTGGAGAGACCTCGGTCCCATCTCTACCGGCCACCTGGGGTTCTTCCCAGTAAAACTGTACCATCTCGTCCCCTCTGAATGGGTCTGGCTCTGGGTCTGTCATGCTGCTCTCCCGCTGCGCCTTCTCACTGTATTGGAACAGCTGCTGGTAGCCCTGTTCTAGCTCCATCTCCCGGGTTACCAGGTGGACCAGGCCTTGCTCAATTTCGTGAGTGTCGTCCCAGTCATACCTGCTCTCCCTCCACTCAAAGAGATCACTGAACCGGGCTTGTGTAGGGCTCCCAAACTCAGGCTCTGCAAAAGTCTCCCATAACAAGCCAGGACCATCAAACTCCTCTCCCTCTGGCTTGTCATGCTCGGCTGTCCAGGGTAGGTACTGTGCCCCATACCACCAGAGCGCCTGGTAGGCATCTTCCAGCCAAATCTCCTGCCATGCCCGGTGCTCCAATTCCTTCACCCATTCATCCAGGGGCTGTTCTCCCAGGAAGGGCATCCCCAGGGCTACTCGCTTCTGCAACCGCTGGTCTTCCTTGGGGAGTCTCTTGCCCCGCTGGTACTCCACAATACCCAGTGCCTGGTACCAGATGCCTTTACGGACTGCATCTCGGTCATCCATGGCACCCTCGTCATACTCCACTGCTGGTTCCATGCTGGTGCTGTCAGGGTCGCTGTACTGGGACATGTGTTGCCCTCAAATTGTAAAATCCAAAGAAATGGTGTCTCCTGTAGCTGTCCTTCTGGCTGTAGGAACGATCCCGCCGCTTGCCACCAATTGTAACGGACCGTTTTGCACAAAAGGGGAAAAACCAGTTTAGGCGATCGGCCCCCTTTCCAGAGATACAGGCACAGCTACTGCAGTACACCAAACTCCCGAACTGGATACAAAATAGCACTCCAACTCCCGAACTGGAACCTCCCAAATAGCTGCTAGCAGACGAACAGGAAAAGCAGACAATCAGCTTACACTCCTGGCAATCAGTCTCTAACAGCATACAGTGAATCCCCCCCAAGAACGAGACAAGGCTCCGTGTTGAGGGTCAAGCAGTGGTCTGAGGTGCTGGCACACCCAGCCTGGTTTTTATTACAGTCTTGCAAATACAGGACCGCCCACAGGGAGGTATAAAACAACCAATCACATCACAGTTACATCCCACATATTCCCTCCCCTTATCCTGAGAGGAAACTCAATTACACATACAGTTAAAACATACTTTCTACCCAACTTTCATAACTCTAAAACCATACATCACATTCACATAAAATTACATATTCACAATCAATCCATTCAGGGGAACAACATATTCAAAAATGGCATGTATCAGACCAGGGGTTCAAAAGTTAGTAAAAAGTCCTTTGTGACTAAATGAAGCATGGCTTTCTGGCCCAAACCAGTTTCAGAGTCTTCTATCCTGGATAAGTAATTCAATTATCTCCCAGGATAGACACAAGACTCCATTAAGCACATGGTTGCAAAAAGACACAAAACACTTTAAAATACATAAAGTCACATTTATACATAAAACACAGACATTTCACATATCCCCAGATAGCTCAGGTCTGAGCGCACATTATTAAGTGAATGGCGCTCGGACCACACAAATACAGTTTAATCGCCATGGAGCCAAAGTCTTTACAGTCAGTTTCATACGAATGGGCTCCATGGGATTCCTATCTGGGGTATAACACATTCAAACAAATCTACTGAACCCCAGGCAGAAAAGCATGAATACAGCTTTTCTGCAGGCAAAAATAAAGTCTTTTAAAAGGGGGCCATAGTCCAAAGGCAGCAGGCGAGCAACCAGGCTTCTCCAATACAATGTGGCGAGATTGGTCTCGTCACACGCCCTAATCAGTCGACAGTCTCATGGACAGAGATCCTGATCCAGACCCGCTCACCAGGACCGATTTGGTTCTTTCTCCAGCCGGCCTACTCTTCGAACCGCTTTCGAATCCTTTGCGATCCAACACATG
>OW240917.1:13552953-13570161 GCA_933207985.1 Pelobates cultripes
TTATATCATATATGAATACTTTCACAATCACTGTGATTTTTCTTCCATTTGTTTCTCCCCCTCCATGTGTCCACTGTGCACTGTATATGTTTACCCATGAGTTTTTGGGGGAAGGGGACTGACTGATGAGAAATGTAATAATCTGGACCTTTTCAGCGATTTAATAGGGGGGGATAAGTGTACAAAGGCACCTAGAGCACAGTGAGATGTATAGATATACTTGGCATGGAGAAGAGGATAGAGATTACGTGCGTTCCACCAGTGGAACGCAAAATCCGGAACCCGGAACCGGAAGAAAGCGCATGTGAAACACATGCGTTCCACCTATGGAACACACTACCCGATACCGGAAATGACCGCACAACAGGAAAAGACTGCCAAGGAAAGCAGCTTTAAAAAGGAAATCCACAGATAGAACACCAGAAGCAACTGGGGAAGCCTCCCAGCGAGGCGATAAAGGACTTACAGACACCTTACTAAGGACTTACCTTTGGACTGTAAGGTTTTGATTTTATTTACTTGTTTTTACTATATTTTAGAATATATCTTTTATTCTAATGCATTTCATAATAAAGCACTTTATATTAATACTTACCATTGAGGAAATATTTGACTCTTTGGAACAACTCTACCCTCTCAAAGAAGGAAGTGGGGACCTCTATACCCCACAGAGCTGGAAATTTGATTCTATTACTTCTGGCTCCAACTTTGTGAGTGTATTTCCACCCATTATCTACACTCCAATATCTAAGAGAGAGAGAGAGAGATATCCGACAACATGGACTATGTCTATCTGTCCCTGCCACCTAGTGGCACTAGGCTCAACATACCACCTGATTTGCCTAAGGGTGCAAGTAGTGGAGGAGACGCCAAAGGTGGTAGTTGGTTGTGCAGAATCAGATACAGCAACAGAGGACTTGATACCTGCCCTAGTGCCTTCTCTTTCTGCTTCTTCTTTCAGTAATGAAAGTTGAAGTATTTTTATATATGTTAGTTCAGAGTACTGAGATGATCCTTTACTCTTGCCCTACTGACTTCCTTGCCACACAATTTGCACTTTGCAATTTACTTTTCTGGAAGGCTGTAAGAAAGTAAAACCAAACTTTGCTTAATCACTATCTACCTGTTGTCACAACACTAGCCTCCACTTTAGCACTTGGTTAACTAATGGTAATGGGAAGGGAGGTGGTGATATTAATAATAATCTCACTTGGTGAGCTATTTCTTGAGCAGGTAGGGTATGATGGTTAATCTGTTTCAATTAAATTAAATGTTTTAATTTTTTTTTTATTTTTTTTTTACACAACTAATGATGGGCTTTATCTAAGTGGTGAGTGGTCAGCAGGTGCAGAAATAGTAGACTACTGCCTCCACTCTTCAGACACTCTTCTTCTAATTCCTAAATATCATAGCCAATTTCCTCCTGGAACATATATTAAAAAAAAATTATTTAGTGGTGGGGGAAAGAGTGATATCATCATCACCAGATTCCTCGCCACCACCACCACCACCACCAAGACTAGACATTGGGGATGCTACTTGGGTACTCTTTAGTAAAGAGTGGCACTGATGGCACTGACAAAGTCTCTGCTGAGCTCTCCCTTAGTTGCTTAATGGGGGGCTACATGAAATAAGGAGTAACATAGGCAACGGCAACGATTTCACTGATTCCTTGCTCCAAACACCATAAAACACAAAAGGTGCTATGTTTCAATCAGATGTACTCGAAAGAGCTTACATGTCAGTGAAAGCAGCACAGAAGTTATTGCAGCATGAAAAGGCTGGGCAACATAAAATTGCCTTCTTGGTGGTGAATCAGCATGCTGCTGCTAATCCAACTATCCTGAGAATGTATACCACTAATATTGGTTAAGGTGGAGGTGGTGGTAGTGGAAGAAGTGGTGAAGGAGGTGTCAGCAGTACTCATTACCGAGGAAGATGTGCTGCAACTCTTAGAGGCCATAACACTACTGCTAATGGTGGATAGTCGAAATGTTTGTTTCAGTTAATACAGAACCACAATGACGTTGGTATTGCTTTTATTAATACTTTAAATTATGCATATGAATGATTGAGATTGTGTTGCAAAATGGGTTAGTGCTTGGTGGATTTACTGCTGTAATGTTAATTTGTTTCATGTTAAGAAATACTGCACTTGCACAGCATACTTTGGACTAAACCAAGCCAGAAAAACCATTTAGATTTTCTTTCTCCAAACAGCAAAAAAAAAAAAGTTTAACAACTGCATATTGGTAAGATAATCATGTAGTAGGATCAAGGGCAATATACCTACCAATCTCTTATCTCCCCACTCAAAGTATAAATTGCTTCTGTCTAACTGCTAGTTGCAGTGCCTTGCAAAAGTATTGACCCCCCCTTGGCATTTTTCGTGTTTTGTTGCCTCACAACCTGGAATTAACATGCATTGTTTGAGGATTTGCATCATTTAATTTACAGAACATGCCCACAACTTTGAAGATTTTTTTTTTATTGTGAAGCAAACAACAAATAGGACAAAATAACAGAAAAAGTCAATGTGCATAACTATTCACCCCCCTAAAGTCAATACTTTGTAGAGCCACCTTTTGCGGCAATCACAGCTCCAAGTCGCTTTGGATAAGTCTCTATGAGCTTGCCACATCTTACCACTGGGATTTTTGCCCATTCCTCCTTGCAAAACTGCTCCAGCTCCTTCAAGTTGGATGGTTTGCGCTTGTGAACAGCAATCTTTAAGTCTGACCACAGATTTTCTATTGGATTGAGGTCTGGCTTTGACTAGGCCATTCCAACACATTTACATGTTTCCCCTTAAACCACTCAAGTGTTGCTTTAGCAGTGTGTTTGGGGTCATTGTCCTGCTGGAAGGTGAACCTCCGTCCTAGCCTCAAATCACGCACAGAGTGGTACAGGTTTTGCTCAAGAATATCCCTGTATTTAGCACCATCCATCTTTCCCTCAACTCTGACCAGTTTCCCAGTCCCGGCTGCTGAAAAACATGGTGTTCTTTGGGTGATGTGATGTGTTGGGTTTGCGCCAGACATAGCGTTTTCTTTGATGGCCGAAAAGTTAAATTTTAGTCTCATCAGACCAGAGCACCTTCCTCCATACATTTTGGGAGTCTCCCACATGCCTTTTCGCAAACTCAAAATGTGCCATTTTGTTTTTTGCTGAAAGTAATGGCTTTCTTCTGGCCACTCTGCCATAAAGCCCAACTCTATGGAGCGTACGGCTTATTGTCGTCCTATGTACAGATACTCCAGTCTCTGCTGTGGAACTCTGCAGCTCCTCCAGGGTTACCTTAGGTCTCTGTGCTGCCTCTCTGATTAATGCACTCCTTGCCCGGTCCGTGAGTTTTGGTGGGCGGCCGTCTCTTGGCAGGTTTGCTGTTGTGCCATGTTCTTTACATTTGGTTATGATAGATTTGATGGTGCTCCTGGGGATCATCAAAGATTTGGATATTTTTTTTATAACCTAACCCTGACTTGTACTTCTCAACAACATTGTCCCTTACTTGTTTGGAGAGTTCCTTGGTCTTCATGGCAGTGTTTGGTTAGTGGTGCCTCTTGCTTAGGTGTTGCAGCCTCTGGGGCCTTTCAAAAAAGGCATGTATATGTAATGACAGATCACGTGACACTTAGATTGCACACAGGTGGACATCATTTCACTAATTATGTGACTTCTGAAGGTAATTGGTTGCACCAGAGCTTTTTATGGGTTTCATAACAAAGGGGTTGAATATATACACACATGACAATTTTCTGTTTTCTATTTCTAAAACATAGTTTTATGTATATATTTTTCTCATTTCACTTCACTAGCTTAGACTATTGTGTTCTGATCCATCACATACAATTCAGATTAACAAAGCATTGAACTTAAGGCTGTAATGTAACAGAATAGGTAAAAAGTCAAAGGAGGGGGGGTGAATACTTTTTGCAAGGCACTGTAGATACAGCAGAAACTGCTAAAGGTAACCTCACAATAATACATGACCCAGACTAGACAAACTGATTTTTTTTCCTAACACCACAGTCCATCCAAAAAGGATTTTCTTTCCTTTAAACAGTTAAAAAAAAGTTATAAAATGTTTATAGCTATCTATTGGTAAGCTGATCTCAGAGGTGTATTTACTTAAAAGTGGAATATTAATGAGCAAAAGCAAAATATAAACCAAAATACCTATACTTCATACGTATAGAGGAAATACAAAGGTTACACCCAAACTGCAGCAAATATTACCCAGTTAGCAAGTGATCACTTATCACGACATACATTAGCTACTTGTAAGCATTCCTGGCATTCCATACACATGCACCCTGGTTCTAAGTGTTTGTACAGCAATTTAACCACTTACATCCTAGATGTTTCTAGGTCATCCTGTAGCTTCCACCACAACTAGTCCTCAGCAGATAAACTGAAAGCCAATGAGATGGAAAATACATACAAAATATAATATCCTAACTCCAATACAACCTGTAGGATGAACCAGTTGTCATGATTTGTAAGAAACAATCTACAAACCAACATATTCTTCAGTCGCTCAAGGCAACCTACATACCAGTCACTAGCTACTTCATAAATAAACCCACAGCTTCCTGCTACCAAATTTTACGACATAGCTGACCCCATCTTGGCAAGTGGGACTAATACGCTTCAGAAGGCAAACAGGTGAATGACTACGTAAAACAAGAATGTGTATCCTATAACATTACATAGAAAATCTAACAGTGACCCAGAATGTGTCTCAGTGTATACCGCACCATCATCAGGGTCATTACATGGGGAGCACGTAGCTGTTGTCTTGAGTAGTCAGTCACCAATTTGTATTTTGGAGCTTATCAGTCTCTCTTGCTGGGGCTGGGAATGCATTACTTAAAATAACTTAAAATTACTTAAAAACTATTCTCCTGTATCCATCCCACTTTTACGAAAGACATTTCTAAGCAAATCTATCTGGGTACTGGCATTATTCAAATTTAATGCCAGAGTAGCCAGACTGATGCCCAGCTGACAAATATTGTTTTCCTTTTCAACTATTTTGACTTTACATGTGAAATTCACTTTGAATTCACAAGGAATGTTCACTACTTTAAATACACTTTTACAAAGAACTTTGTCATGGTTACAGGGAACTTTTAGATTTGGCTAGTAAATTACACCTTGAAATTTTGAGTGTTACTTACTCTACACATATTTTATACGCAGGGAAGGAATTAAAGGTCTTCATAAATCCAAATCTTACAGCCATATTCACAGTAACAAGTCCTCCAATGATGATATCTCCTTCTTTATAATATTCATACTCAAATAAAAAATCGTGTATGCTTAGAGAGCACGCAGGCATTGAATTCTGCAATTTACATGTTCCAACAATTACACACAGGGTAATTAGTCCTAAAATCTCCATTAAAGACTCTCTGTCCTTCTCGGTCCTGTGAAACAGTGCTCGCTCTCTGTGTATCTGTGTTCAGGGCTCTCTCTATAACAAACATTGGAGCTGCAGTTTATATAATAATCCACAGTCTATATACATACATTCAGATTTACACAAGTGAATATAATTCCCAAACATCATAGAAATAAACAAGAATTCACAGCAAGAATAGAAAATGACACTGTTTGATTTATTTATTTTATTAAACTGTTGCTTAAAACTATTTTCCATTTAAAAAAAAAATAATTTAAAGAAAAAAGCTTCAAATAGACATTAGGCATAGATATTAACAATTTAACTGCCAAATCAAGAGGCACAGTTTATAAAAGGGCTGTTTTCTCTAGTTACTTCATTTACAATTTATGGCAATTTCTCCAAACTATTGATGGTAAAATCTAATCATTCATTTGTCATAGTAAACATAATGTACAGTCTGGGGGAATTTAAAAAATTAAACTGAATAAGTACCCAAGCTTCTCCAGATTAAATTGTATCAAGGAAAAATATTAACCCCTTAAGCACACATGACGGAAATATTCCATCATGATTTCCTTTTATTCCAGACGTTGTATCCTTAAAGGGTTAAGAATCTAAACAAAACCTCTTGTGCAAAAATATAATTTTTTTACAAAGTAAATGCATATAAAATAGTTATATAAGTGGTGTGACTTGTATATTGGAAATGTTTGTTTGCTAGAGGACCTCTGCTTTCCACAAAGAATAGCAGGACCTAAAGTAGCTCACAGAGGCTATTGTGGCCAATTTTATGGTAGCCCAAGAAAGCAAAAAGTCCCAGACAGAATCATCAAAGTTTCTGACACTTGAAGGCAAACTTACATTGCAAAAGCACTTGACTAGTCCTCTGGACCACAAGGCATCCTAGAATGATGTTGCAAAGCCTTAACCCTCGGTCAGGCGCAATGTGAGTAAGAACAGGATCGGGTGCATTGTGCGTAATAGGCCACTTTTGCAATAACAAACTTTTTACTCAAATAAAAACATGTTTATTATTCCATTTTCTCTACAACATTGGCGAAAGCAATTTCTGCGCATTTATTACATTAAAAAGTAGCATTGTTACCGGGAAACTGACGGAGGCCAAGCACAGAGAGATGGACACAGGTTTCTTCAGGAAGGAAGAGATCTTTATTTGATTCACCGACCGGGACTCAGAGGGACTTATGTCACCAAAAACAGCAAAGATCTGAGTACTGAATACATAGAGTACATTCCTTATATAGCACTGTAGCTCCTCCCATAATTAGCTACGCCCACACATACCCTTAACCTAATCAATGAATAGAGTCTAAACTCATCCATCCGGTCTAACCACGTGGCTCATCTGAAACAAAGGAGAGGGACGCGTAATTCCAGTTCCTGCATTCCTGCACATGCTCAGTACAGTGATGACAGTATCTTAGCTACGTGTAACTAACTAACTGATACTACAAACACATGTACCTACATATGCCTTGTGGCAAGCTTGGCCTGCTAAACTTGTATTTTACTGGAATTCCATCACATTCCCCCCTTTGATGCTTCTGATTTAAAATAATTCCAGATGCATCACCAATCATAGTTTGCTTATACCTCAAGTTGCCATAAACCAGACTAGACTTTGCGATTCTCTAAAGATACGAACCCCTCAACATTCCTCTTCCTGCATGTATTCTCCTTGATCTAGAGCTTCATACCTGAAAACAGCCATTACCTGTGCTGCGGCCTTTCTTTCTGCTATACGTTCTATAATGCTCTGCATAGACCTAATTACCAAAGGAATCAGACATGGCAGAAGGAGACAAAACTTCAAAATCAGTATGACTCCACCTACCAATGCCTTGATTCCTCCAAACTGCTCATACCAACTACCAAACCAACTACTCGGATTATACCCTTTCCATACCTGAGTAGGTACATGTACTAGCTTAACCATATGGCTAGTAAGCTCAGCTATTGCTTGCCCTTCATCATCTATTTGAAGACAACAATTGCTTAGATTAAACTTCCCACATATACCTCCCTCTACTGCCAATAGGTAATCCAAAGCTAATCTATTCTGGTAGATGGCTGTCCTCATCCTAGTGTTATGCTTCACTAGGAGATTGAGCGCTTGTGATGTTTCATTGGTAACTATCTGCTTGCAATCTTATAATACGATTAAGCATATATATTGGGGTTCTGTATCCATAAGTACCATCCTCTGCCCACGTAGCTGGCCCATAATAATCTATAATACGCTGGGGAGGCCACTCATCATCTTCCCAGGTACCTATCTCTAGGGGTGCCCTTTTCTTCCTATGATTTACATCATATACTTTAACTCCCAAAGTCTCTCCTGTTTCAATTGGCAACAAGAAGAAGGATGGTTTGAGCATACCCAATACACATGCCCCTTCCCAGTCCTGTGGTAACTCCGAATATGCTTTCTTACCACAAATCCAGTACAAATTTGCTGGGGCTTTCCAACTAGATGTAGCAGATAGGTCAAACCATACATCCTTTAAATTGGTATAATTTGCAAACGGACTAGACGGTTCTGAGACATTTGAAGCTGACCACCAAATAGTATCCTTTGTATCGTCATTATAGGCTTTCTGTCCTAAACAAGTCAATTCTCCTACAGATGTATTAAACATTATTCCTTTCCTTGCTATACAAACATAACCTATAATGGAGGTCTTTAATCGCCACTCAGATTTACCTCTAACACTCACTTGATAATCAGATTGAGAAGATATTAGTTGTTCAACTGTCTCAGAACCAGAATACATTACCTCCTTTGCTTCCCAAGGCCATTGGTCTCCCATATTAGTACCTCCACACACATAGCAGTTGGTTCAGCTAGGTCTATGAATAAGTTTTTGGCATTATGGGGAACCTTATCTTCCACACTCATCTCCTCATAAAAAGAATGGAAAACCTGATGAGTCTGGGGGGCCACTGTATCTGTCTCTATTCCTATGTATAATATCGTCCCAGGATCCAAACCTGTTCCATATATTTAGAACCCAAATAGATTCCCAAACTTATCTATAAATAGCTCTGGGACCTTGATAAGTATATAGACTGGGTTACACTCCATAGACTTACAATATGGCTTGGTAGGCAATCTAGTGATAATCATATCCTTATCTACTGTCTGTCCCCAGGTTGCCCATCCCACACAGGACCAATACGGACAATAATTGTAGTCTTTATTTAGGCAGTTTGGATCTATATACTTATGCTTATTACTAGGACAAATATACTTATCATTAGACCCATACGTTCTTTCCCATTTAAGACCACCACATACATTCCATGGCTTCCTACTACCTGATATCGCCTTACATGCATCAAATAGCAAAACACCTGGAGAATGTATGCTTTCTAGTACAGTCTTATTTATCAGGTTCCCCTGTGCGTTCTCATTCCGAATAGTCAACCAAATTGTACGGGGCTGATACTCAGGATTAAAACACCTAGGTTATCCTGCTCCTATATAGCATACACTATAATCTGTACCTAGATATCTACACTTTGATACATGTCCTGTGCACTCATATTGCGAAGGGCCAAATAAGGGTCTGGGAAATACGATTGCCTGTTTTCGTAGTCTTAATGCAAACCTCGCAGCCTGGTGTGTCGGTACCTCTACCTTCCTGAATAATTAAAAACACACATATATACATCATCAAACACATTACTCCTGACATCTTCTTCCTAATTCTTCGAACGTGCGACGGCACCTCAGCTTCCAGGCGTGTGAGGGCTGCAGGGAATGGAGTCCTTCTGATCCTCACTGTTCTTCACAGAGGATTCCTCTGGCTTAAACGTTGGTAGGTGGTCAGGCTTTATTGTGGCCATCAAAACACCTACTTGTAGATCTTTGTTGATGTTCCCTTGTAACAATACTCTTCGCAAAAACCACTTTTAATCTAACTGGGTCACTCGCTTCAACCGGATCTTGCAGGGATTCTCAGGATCTTGAGTAGCTTGCCAAGAATCTGCTGCTGGTTTAACCCTGGAGTGATGAATCCACGGAGTCACCTCTGCCACCTTTATAGCTGTTGGAGTAGACAAAAGAACAGCATAAGGACCCCTCCACTTTGGCCCCAACGGTACACTGTTCCACTCCTTTATCCAAACTTGGTCTCCTGGATGGTAAGAATGGACAGGTGGATAAATATTTACAGGTAACCTATCTTGTACCCATTTCTGTACCTCCTCCATAGTTTTACCCAACTCTACAACCTGCCGCCGGGTAATTCCTTCTCCCAACTGACTCAAGTCCCCCCTTAAGTTACTAAGTATGGGAGGTGGCGCCCATACATAATTTCAAAGGGTGATAGACCTAACTTTCTGGTAGGTGTACTACGAATGCGCAACAGAGCTATTGGCAAAAGAACATTCCACTTGAGTTGGTTCTGTTCATCCTTTCCACTTTCCCAGAACTCTGAGGCCTATATGCTGTATGAAGTTTCCACTTAATACCAAGCATATGAGTCAGATGTTGTAGGCACTGATGGACAAAAGCTGGACCATTATCTGATCCTATAGAACACGGTAGTCCATATCGGGGTATTATTTCTCGTAACAGAAATCGCACAACTTCTCCTGCTTTCTCTGTATGAGTTGGACACGCCTCTAACCATCCTGAGTAGGTACACACAGCTACTAGTAGGTAACGATGTCCGCCAGATTTGGGCATTACCGTGTAGTCTATTTGGAGATCGGACATAGGAAGCCCTCCCATGTACTGGACTCCCGGTGGTTTCACTGGACCTTGCCTTGCGTTGTTCTTGGCACATGACACGCATCTTCGAACAATGGCTTGAGTCAAGTTGGACAATCTTGGTATGTAGAAATGCTTCCTAAGAGATTCTTCCATACTATCTCTTCCAGAATGTGTCCCATTATGATAATTCTGGACAATTTCTACAGCTAGCGATGCTGGAATAACTATTCTTCCATCTTCTAACTGATACCAATTATTCTCCAAATATTTCCCAGCTTCAGTCTTTAACCACTCTACTTCTTGAGCTGTATAAACTGGAGTCCACTGGGACAGAGGGGTCGGTATAAGAGCTGCTACACACTCCACATATTCTTTTGTCCGGATTCAGCGGCACGCTTAGCTGCACTATCTGCCATCCGATTTCCTTTCACCACATCACCATCACCTTTCAGATGTGCTCGACAATGTATGATACCAACTTCCTTCGGCTCCCATTCAGCTTCCAATAGTTGTAATATCTCAGCTGCGTACTTGATTTCTTTTCCTTCTGAGGTCAGTAATCCTCTTTCTTTATACAAAGCTCCATGGGCATGTGTGGTTAAAAACACGTACTTTGAGTCTGTGTAGATATTTACTTTCAACCCTTCAGCCAATTGCAAAGCCAGTGTAAGTGTGATTAATTCTGCCTTCTGTGCTGATGTTCCTTTTGACAATGGCCGCGCTTCTATCACCTTGTCTATAGTTGTCACTGCATATCCGGCATTAGTGATGTACCGAACGGTTCGCTGGCGAACGGTTCCCGGCGAACATAGAATGTTCGTGTTCGCCACGGCGGGCGAACATATGCGTGGTTCGACCCGCCCCCTATTCGTCATCATTGAGTAAACTTTGACCCTGTACCTCACAGTCAGCAGACACATTCCAGCCAATTAGCAGCACACCCTCCGTAGCAGACCCTCCCACCTCCTGGAAGGCATCCATTTTAGATCCATTCTCAAGCTGCATGCTTAGTGAGGGAGGGAAGTCTTAGCTGCTGTTCATTAGATAAGGAAAAGCATAGCTAGGTTAGGGTTAGGGTATGCTTTTTTTGATCTATTTTTTCTATGTAATGTAATTGCAGTAGTTGTCTGCCACTGCTGCCAGCTTCTGTGTCAGGCTCGCAGTGCATACTGTGCCCATTTCCCCAGTCAGTGCCACCAATTACATCTGGTGTCACAATAGCTTGGATTTAAAAACAAAAAACTTTTTTCACTGTTATAGATTAAATAGCAGTCAGTTGTCTGCCACTGCTGCCAGCTTCTGTGTCAGGCTCACAGTGCATACTGTGCTTATTTCCCCAGTCAGTGCCACCAATTACATCTGGTGTCACAATAGCTTGGATTGAAAAACTTTTTTCACTGTTATAGATTGAATAGCAGTTAGTTATCTTCAAGCAGGTGTGTTACGCTAACAGTGGATACGGTGACCAGTGCCACCACTTATATCTGTTGTCACAATAGCTTGGATTTAAAAAAAAAAACCACTCTTTTCACTGTTATAGATTGAATAGCAGTCAGTGTCCTTAAAGCGGGTGTGTTACGCTAACAGTGGATACGGTGACCAGTGCCACCAATTAGATCTGGTGACACAAAGCTTGGATTTAAAAAAACAAAACACTTTTTTCACTGTTATAGATTGAATAGCAGGTAGTTATCTTCAAGCAGGTGTGTTACGCTAACAGTGGATACGGTGACCAGTGCCACCAATTAGATCTATAAAAAAGAAAAGTGAAAAACATAGTGTACCTCGACATTGTAACAGTTGTCCTACTTTTACTTTTACCAATTTTGTCTGTATAGGTATCGATTTAGTTGTTCCACACTGGCGAGGTGGCGATACCACTAAAACTTTAGTAAGAAGAGAAACAGAATGGATCTATAAAATGAAAACATCTAACCCTCGAGGTTTAAACACCGATCTCGATATTTTGGCTTTCATGTAAAGTGAAAAAGATTTCTATATTTCTATTTTTCTATTTTTTTATTTATTTATTTTTTCATTTTTTTATTTTATTTTTTAATTATTTAATTATTTTCTAACCATATGTATATTTGTGTATATATATACTTTTTAATTGAAATTGTAAAATGTATGTTTAATGTTGAATATCGGAATTTGATCAACTTAAGAACGTAAACAAGTGTGCTCTAGATTTATATTTACATATGTTTGTTTTTTCCATGGGAATATTATAACTTTGTTCTTATAATAAGAATATGGTGTCCATTTTTGGACAAAGATAGAGTATTTTATATAGAGTATTTTATATAGAACATCGATATATTGGTATTGTTATATTCAAGGAAATGGTTAATTATTGCAAGTTAGAGGTGTATTAAAGTATCTTTTTAGATTGTAAAGATCACCACAAATAACTATGCATACAACATCCTTTGGTTCACGTCTAACATACGTATATATTTTTTAGGGTTTTTTTAACCCTTTTTTATTGTTTTTTTTTTTTAGTCTTCTTGTTTTAACATGTATCCAATATTGGAAATTGATGCACTATCCTTTTTGTATATATATTTTTTTATATCCTTTTTATATCTTTTTTTATATCCTTTTTATATCTTTTTTATACATTTGTTACTTTGTGGTGAGTGCTAAGGCCGTTTTCTATAACAATGGGCATAATGTAATGAGGTTTTAGTCACTTGTAGCTGCTACAGTGCTACATTGTGACTGAACCCGAATGCCAGTAAAGCATCACGTAGCCTCTCCCTGCTACGCATGCGCGCCAAAAATCTCCCAAGAACTATTGATCCACGAGAGGATCCGTAGCTTGAAGGAGACCGATATTGGTGTGTGCATGTGCGAATGCAGCGTCAGAGCGCGAAAATTAGAAAATGGAACGTATATAAGAAGGAAGAACGGCAGCAAGAACATCACAGCATCCACAGCTCCTGAGGAAGTCCCGAAAAACGCGGGACGAAACGCGTTGAGCCGACATCATTAGATCAGCGAACCAGCAGTCCAGAGACCGTATTTAAGACCTTTCTTTTTCTTTGTCTATGCATATTGCTGAATAGCTGCAAGTAGTTATTTAGACCTAGGATCGCGACCTAGATCCATGTATTCCATCTATTCTGCTTGTTAGCATAGCAGTGTCTAGACATAAGTTGTTTTAGAGTCTCATAATTGTACTGCTGTGTAGCGATCTTTTATATTTGTTTTTTAACTGCATGATGTGCAGAATAAAATTGTTCATTTTTTATTGGATTTGTTCTTTTGCCTGTATAGTTTAGCGCCCTCTTATAGGTGGGTTCATTCCCATCTTATATTTGTTCAGTACTTTCATTTCCACTGAATCCTGTATATATAATTTATTTATTTCAATTAGTGTTTTTCATTTTGATTGCTTAACCCCTGGTGGTGGTTATTTCATACTAGTGATACAGTGGTTATGGTAGCCATATCCAATCTTTATATTTAACCTTAGAAAGATATTCTACCATTTTGCTTGGTGCGTATCTACTAAGTTTTATCATATTGCTGTTTAAATTGAATGCCTGTTGCTCTCAGTAAATCAGTCTTGTTCCAGCATTAAGCTTTGGCTCATGTGTGGATTATTTGGCGATACCAGCGATATTTCTTCTTGTGGAGTATTGGGTGATTTTCTTTTATGGGAAAGAAGGGAACGCTTGATGGTGATACCGTATACTACCGTCACAATGCGTAATGTAATTATCACAGGCAGAGAAATACAGTTTTTCCACATTATTCAGAACTTTAAAAGTATGCATCACATTCACATAAAACTTACATTTTCAGTATCGGCATTCTCCAAATACAAACATATGTCAAAATCCATCATCCAAATTGGTCCATTGGTTCAAAAGATAGATCGAAGTCCTTTGTGACCAAATGAAGAATGACTTTTCTGCCCAAAACCAGTTCCACAGAGACTTCTATCCTGGAGATAATTGAGAAGTAATCCAATTATCTCCAAGGACAGAGGCAAAACTCCATTAGCTGCATGGTAGCAAAATACAGTAAAATCCAATAAAATACACAAGGTTACATTTATTACATAAAATACAGACATGCAGCGTATCCCCAGATAGCTTAGGTCTGAGCGCACATTATTACTGAATTGCGCTCAGACCACACACATACAGTTCAATTGCCATAGAGCCAAAGTCTTTTATTACACAAATAAGTTCCATGGCATAGCTATTTGGGTTAAATGAGTTCATTCAGTAAATCCGAGAATCTACCGAACGCCAGGGCAGAAATACATGAATAGACCTTTCTGCATAGGAAAATAAAGTATTTAAATGCCGGTCCACAGTCAAAAGGCAGCAGGCAGGCAACCAGGCTCCTCCAATGCACAGTGGCGAGATTGGTCTCGTCACATCTCTCCCCTTTTCCAAACAGACTAACAGGGTATCTGACCTCCTGCCAGTCAGTGCCCTGGTTAGTCCAGCAGCCAGTTCACTTCCTCCATTCGAACAGCACTGTGGAGTATTGCTACCCCAGCCTTTTTGGTGGACTGATGATTGGTGAAATATCCCTGTGGGTATCATGTGTCTCTCAGTGTTGGGCCCGTCTCTCCTTGCAAGTGCGTCTCCTGTGATGGACACCTCCTGTAGAAGTGCGACCTCCACTCAGGCACATTCAGGCCCCGCACATTATTCGACCAGACACGGAGAGGCGCAGCAACGAACCCCGATACCATGGCAGCTATAGGAGTAGGTGTGGGGGGGGTTGGAGTGGGGGAGGGGAAGTAGTAGGGGAGCCTAATAGGTATAAATTAAGGTCAGGAAAATACTGTAGTTCAAACCCTATACGGGCTTGTTGTGACTCTACACCTGTGGTGAGGCGACGTGTGGGGTACCCTAGGAGTTGTCAACACCCCCCTACACAAGGTTTGGTTAGGTGCCGTCGCGGGGCTCTTGTCCTATGGAGCACTAGCTAGGACTACCTGTCTAGTCAGAACTCTCTATCTGTTTAGAACGTAATGAGTATGTGAACCAACAATTCTGTCCATATCCCAACCCCTCGGCCGAGGTAGGAAGCGAGCTGTGAGAGGCATAAGAGTACCGGAGGCGTACTGTCGCACCTTGTGTTGTGGGGTCATATGTTTGCTATGGGTCTGTATAGGGGTTGGTGCCCAGTCCCAGGGGACTCTGTTCGAGAAGGGGTATTCCCGTGGTGATAGTAGTTGGGTCTGGTACTTTATCCTCTCATTACATTGTGTCCATGTCTATGTTGCGTACCACCCCTTAAAAACTGTCTACAAGGCAGGGAGGGAGGCTGGGTGGGAGCCTGCAGCCTGCTGGGTCATCTGGGGTCATCGTCATCTACTGCCTAGTCCTCCATGGTGCGTGTGGGCAGGGGGCCCACTCCGGGTCCCACCTCCTTCCTCATTGCCTGCGGGGATTCCCGATGTCTACCTTGGTCTATCAGCTCCCCTCCCAGTGAGAGATTGCATTCATACGTCTTAGTAGCCGTGTTATCAGTCTTCACGTTATGGTTGCATTAACATCTCCATATCATGTACCCAATCTAACATTTGATAACCTGAGTATCTTACTCCTAAGGCTTTCTCCCCACTCAGGTTCCATATAGCTTACAACCTGCGTCAAACTGTGATAGCACATATTCTATAGACCAGGCAGGGGTGGCTCAAGGCCAGCCCTGCTCCTCTTCCCATGGTCAGGACCAGCTCTGCTGGTAGAGGTCCATTATTGCTGCATTCCAGAGCAATTAAGGGTCCAAGGGTGGTCCCATGTCAGGTTCATAAGCCTGCTCCCACACTGTCCCCTCATCCATCTCTGGTTATAGCCCTGGGCATTGTGTAAACCCAGGCTTTGGTAGTGCCACCCCAATGTCCCCTCCACCCAACCTCAGGCTGGAATGCTAGTTTTATGGTGTCCTGTCTGGATACCGCCGATGGTCACTGCTTGTAGCACCCTCTCCTTCAGGGGAGATCCCCTCCTATCTCCAGCTTTGGACACACAGCTCCCGTCTCCCATTCCCATCCCTCCCAAAAAGTTCCGGGTGTCTCCCTACTTGAGTCCCCCAGTTTGCGTCAATGTCAATGTCCCTTACCTAGAGAGTGACTCACCAGACCCCCATCATCTAGATACAGCTCCGACTGCTTCACTCCTCCGGAATGTCCGGTGTGGATGTGCGGTCCGCTCAGCGGGTGGGCCCACGGGTCTCATAGGGCTCAGAGGGTCTCATCTCGCTGCTATGGCCTCATCGAGGATCCAGTTCCGGACTCTAGCAGGTGGCAGATTGAGGGTCCTCAAGAGTCAAGAGGACTTCTTCTGGCCATCGGGCTGTTACCAAGGAGTTCCTGTGCTTTGCTTGCAGTCTAAAGGAGAGACCCCAGCGGTAGGGTATTCTCCTCTCCCTCAGCAGGCCTGTCACAGGGCGTAGTGCTCTCCTAGCATCCAGGGTTAGGCTGGACAGGTCTTGGTACAGAGAGACCTCCACTCCACGGAGCGAGATAGTCGGCATGTTTCTCGCTGCAGCCATTATCTTGCCCTGCGCGGTTATGCAAGATATCACGTCCCTGGGGCTGCCATCTTGTCTCGTCGGTCCCAAGGCTATATGGGCACGATCCATGTGGATGGTGTCTGGGGCCTCCTCTCCCAGTAGCAATTTGAAAAGTGCATTTAGTAGGGCTTGAAGTGGTTCAGCCTCCGCTTCTGGTAGGCCGCGGACACGTATATTATTGCGTCTGTTCTGGTTCTCTACGTCTTCAACTTGCCTGCCGAGAGTGATCAGCATGTTGCCTTGTCAAGTAAATGCTACCTCTGTTGCTCTGTGTTGCTGCTCACAGCCTTAGGCCACAGTTTCAACTTCTTCAACTCTCTTTTCCAAGGCTGTTCGATCCGTCCGCAGGCCTGCGAGTTCTTCTCTCAGTGCCGTCCGGAGTTCCTGCACTAGCATGCCCGTGTCAGCTTTGGACAGCATCCGTTTCAAAATCTGGGTGAGTTCAGCCCTGATCTGAGCTAGATCACTCGCCTGGGAGCTCTCAGCCAGGGATTCCCCTGCGCTCTCC